>JAODKN010000134.1:16802592-16824243 GCA_026774425.1 Petrocephalus zakoni | reverse complement strand
GCCTTTTAAACCCGAAATATCTTTTTTGCTGTTTCGTTTTAAAAAATCCCCCCCCCCCCCCCAACTGTTGACAGTTGACCCAGGTTATGTATGTAAACTTTCTATAATGCAAAAAAAAAAACAAGACACAGAATACAGACGCAAGGCCTCGTTGTTGCACAGTGGCCACTTCAGGTATTTCACTCCTGTCTAAACTCAGGTAATTTGGAATGTATCCATGCATGGATTGATCCCAATCTGCAACTTCTTTTTGAGGCAGAGAAAAAAAAAATTGATAATAAGCATCACTGTATTGCCTTTCCCTTCTGAACATTGACCGTTTTCCTCATGACATTCCATGTTGTTGGAATCTGTGCTTTCTGCTCCGGGAGTGATCTCCCAGAACATAGACGAATCCTGGCAACTAGCAGCACTGGCAGACGGTGTCTGTATCGTCAGTGTCCCAAGGGCCGTCTGGGGACAGCACAAACCACTCGCCCCCCTGACTCCTGAGGTGTCGCCAAGGTGTGAGGCTGTACCTGAGAGATGCGCCTCGCATTCCTGAAAATTTAGTTTTTAGCCCAAACTGCGAATTAAAACATTCCGGGCTCTAAAGAGTAGTCTTACTACTCTTGCTACTAGAGAGTGTTACCTGCGCTATTGACGCGCTGGCAAAACCGCACAGCGAACATAACCACGCAATTATCAGTCGTGGTCGTGTTTGAATGACACCAAATGGATTCCATTTGCATTTAGTTCTTGCGGAATGGGATCAGTACGATATCTGGGAAATGGTGACAGGTTTGGTTGCCCTGACTAATTAGCCACCTTCCCACATGAATTCCCACCCGCATTAATGCAATGTGCACCTTTTCGGGTTCAGACCTAGTCATGGCCTTACAGTAGATAAAGTTGATGCAATTTTATCTAGTCCCATTTATTTTTGAAATATATAGCCACTGACTGAGTGTCTATTTAAAGGTAACCTTTTATTGCTATTCTAAATCTAAAATTTAAATATTTTCATGAAAAATATGAACGTCTTGGGCTTTTAATAATAAAGACTTACCATAAACTAAAGCTCTAAAAAATAAAATAAAAAAAGCAAAACACATTGCTGAAGGGGACAGATAAATGTAAAGGGAAAAAAACTGCATAATATTACCATAGTGTCTGTTTTTACAGTCAATGAAGAAGCTTTGATACAAGAGGCAAGCTGGTTGTAGAGTGTGAACATCCACAGACACAAATGTTTAAAGAAACGGGAAACTGCACAAATTTCTATCATCATCCACTGTCACTCGAGGTTAGAACCTGCTAGTGTCCCTCAGCCTAGTGTTTGCAGAGATGAATGTAGCAAGATATGGTAATGTATGGGGAAAAAAAGCTCAACTAGTTTGTAAAATATCGACATAAGTTATTTTTCTTATTCATTTTTGTATATTCATCTAAGAAGCATAGTGAAGCACTTTTCTGCGTAGTTCCTTGGTAACGCCAAAGCACCACATTCAGAGGGGTTTTGCCGGTTGCCACATATATTCAAATTTTGTTTTGTATTTTAATATAGAGCTTTTGTGTCTTCAGTTAAATAAAGTTTCAACAAAACAAGAAACTGTTTCCCCTGTTCTCTTCTGTGTTGTGGTCAACAAACTAGCAAGGAGGTGGAAAAAAAGCAGCACATTTTGAGTATTTTGAAATTTTTGTCTTTGAAATGTTTGATCATTGTTGAAGCAGCAAAGTCAGTTGTAATGAGACAGAAATTATGATATGGTAGCAAAAATTCAAGTCACACTTTTATTTGTAATGGTTGCATTTGTTATTATGACCAATAGTAATATTGGTAACCTGTTAAATATAGACAGGAGAAAAAAAAACAGTACAGAATAACATTTTTATATCAATAAAAATGCAACACGTGGCTAGATTACACTTAACTCATAAATGATCAAAAATCATTTTTATATTTATTGTATGATCTTAAAAAAACAGGGCTGCCAACTTCACACGCTTTCAGACTCACGCTCATGCAAGACATCTTATGGCAAATCTATATTATTCTATTATAAAACAAAAATTAGCTACATCAAATGTGTTGGAGTAGCTCACAAAACCCTACAAACTATTTACAAGGTAATAAAACTTACATGCGTGCATGTGTGCACAGACTTGTCTTGAATCGAGAATTTCACACCAGCCAGCTGACCAAAGTTGACAACTCTGTTTAATATATAATTTTAAATTGTATTAGACCTAAAAAAATTATTTGTTACTTTAATATTTTCCATGCAGATGTTTTTATTCTGTATAGCTATTAGCAGCTATAGAGAACTGGGCAAATACATGTTCTAAATTTTATTTTACTGACCTTTGCCCAGTGGACATGTATAATGAACCATCATAATCTGTTACATTTAAAGTAAAATTTTAGTGTAACTGATTCATACTAACCAGTTTAAATAATCATAGACACAAAAGCAATTATCTGACCTTGTACTATTAAAACTGTTGTGCTATATTGTATAGTGGAGGTCCTTTAAATACATTCAAATACATTAAAAATGTACGGTGACACTTATGCCTCACACCTGAAGAGTTGGGTGTGTGTGTGTGGAGTCTGCATGTTCCCTTAGTGTTGTGTGGGATTCATCCAAGTGTGCCTGTTTGACCGCTAGGGTCTACAAGCATTTACCATAGTTGGGCTAACCAATGTCTCTGAATTGTCCTTGTGCATGCGTATGCCTGTGTGTGATTGTGTACATGTATACTGCCTGCGATGGACTGGTTGCAGGCCCTCCCGAACCCAGATCAAGGTAAGCGGTCACACAATGGATGGATTAAAATGTACATCAACATATCACAGAAATAGTTACATTTGAATGGTATATAGCACTGGGATGCTGAAGTTTGAAGAAAGGAAAGATCACCTCAAAATGGAATGAATATCTCTGAAATCTGACATATTAAACGTTATTGTTGTTTTTTTTTTACAAATGTAACAATATTTTGGGATTAGTAAAATATATTGGGCATGCAAGCACTGACACGTACGACTCCAAACAAAGCCAAATTAACTGAAATGACGCAGAGTGGAACAGAGTTCAGCATGATAGAAAAACAAATGCTGCATGTAGAGATACTGTCCAGTTGCTTTGGTATTCAGACGTACAATTAACACCAAATTTGGTGAAAGCATAGCGTAAGATTATTCACTTCAGTTTAACAATGCAGAATTTCATTGACAGTCTGCATTATCAGCATTGGCATGGTTTGAGCCAACAGCCACTCCCAATTCTTATTTCTGTACATTAATAGCAATTTACTAGTCAGGGAAAGGGAATTCACAAGAGATTTCTGTTACACTAAGTGCCTAAGGAATCATAAGGTATAAGAATTATGGTAGTAATTTTTGTGACCATTCAATTACTTGTCCAAGTTGCTGTAGCTGAAAGCGGTAAGCTAGTAAAAGAACTAAAACGACATATACATATATAAATGTTTTTTTTTTCCATGGAAGGTACGTACCTGGCAAAAAAAAACGTCACCTATGAATCTCTTCTGCCTAAGAGACAGCTACCAGGCACATATGCATAGGTGTAGACCTATTACTATTAATGGGACAGTATCCTTAGATCCTTAAGACAACTGGTTACTTTTGATAGGATACCTTTTACATTAAATAGTGGTGTTTCAAATTCATACAAACAGTCAATAAATGGCACACATATGTAAAATACAGTGCAGTACTCATGAGTTTCATATGATTAAAGGCAATAATATATTAGGAAAGCTTATAAACATCCTTTGGCTATCCAACTCTATTCATCTTTTTCTGGCAGTAATAATGACATGTATGCATATATAGATTTGTATTGATCTGTTGAAAATTCATACAAACAATTCTAAATCCATTACGCTGCAGCATTTAATGCAAAAGAGCCACATCTTATGCATTCAGAAGCTCATGCTCTTTGTCCGTTTTCCCAACTGCGTCTGGGTCCGCAAGAGGATCCAGGTCGGCAAAAAGGTTGAACCATGTAGAGAGATCTTTAGAGGTCTCCACAGTCCCTGTGGATTTCCAAAAAGGGGCAAAAGTCCAATTAGCAGTGATGTCAGACAAACTTGATTCAACAAATCAATGGATTTAACGCAGACACATAGCAGTACTGACCAACAGGCATTGCTGTCATATTAGATCTTAGGAAACGTGACCACTTACCATCACGTCTTGTATATGCAGACTTTTCAGAGTAATTAAAATGAATATAATCTTGTTACTGTGATGTGTTTTTAGGGATTCTCACAATACCTGTCGGCTTGCTGGGGTTCTGACTGCCATCAGCTGACTGCTCAGTTGGTGTTCCGGCAGACTGCGGAACATTCCGGGACCAGTCTGTAATTAAAGTTAATGTTTAGACATATCTAAAGTGGCATTCATGTATTTTATCAGCTTTAACTGAAAAGGGAAAAAACAAGTTACATATATCCCAATACAAAGCCAGGTACAAGGCCTAAGTAAATTACACTGATGTCTATGAGATTTCAAAAACACATTTCTCCTACAAACTACTAACAGCTGTGAAATAATGTCCAAATAAGGTAAATATTTAGGAAACAGCTCAATCAAATAGAACAGCCAAGAGAGCCAAGTTTAAACCTGCAACAGCAGAAGGTTTTCCAATGGGGAGAAAAAAGTGGCCATAAGAAGCGGAATTCAAATCTAAACAACTGTTTTTGAGCAAAACGAATACAAATTGGAATGTAATTTCCAAATCCGTACATAACAGTGTGGCAAACATTCTGATTTCCATTCTGCATTCTTTTTATCCCTTGGCTAAATGTATTTGACTGAAATGGTGACTGGATTATTCCTCAATCTTGCCCCTCCACTGAACCATCCATACCCTCTCCATGCAACTTACACGTTATGATGAAAGTAAAGTATATGTAGTATAACTATTAAGTATCACTGTCTGAAAACATTACAAATTTATATTCTGAGTTTTTGTCCTATTACAGGGGTGGGGCCACAGGGCCCAGGCACCAGCTGAAAGCTGACTGGCTCCTGGAGCGCCTGTCACTCACCGATATATGAAAATATATCATTGGCTAATGATAAGGTTGCCCCCCTTTGTAGGAATAATGGCCTCTCTTCTGCTGCTCACCTTAAAAATGAATGTTCACAGAACAGTCAACTGCTGCAGTTCACGGTGGTTACAAGTCAAATACCATAAGTAACAGAAAAATGCTGAATGAACATTCTGCATGGAGGTAATGGAATACATTTGAATAAACGCACCAGCGAATGAGGACTGGAGGTTCATGTTCTGGTCCAGCAGCTGGGAGGGGAGGAAACAGGATGACTCCTCCTCAGGCAGAGCTCCTGCTGCTCCTGCTTTACTACTGCTGCCTGTGGGCTCCTCCTCCCCGAACACCTCCTGCCACTCCTTGGAGAAGTCGCCCTCGTCCAGCGTGGAGCTGTTAAGGATCTCGTTCAGGAGCGCCATCTCGTCCCTCTGGCCACCCTCTGCCTCCAGGTAGTCTGACAACAGGTCTTTTGTCCCTAGAGAAGACGATGTGGAGTGTGGGTTAGGCCTTCTGACCTTCTTCAGCAACATATATCTCCGTTGGGCCCTTGATCAAGGCCCTTAACCCCCAAAAATGCCCCAGAAGTACCAGATAAATGACACTGTGCTTGGACCCCAAGCTTTGCTCTCAAATGTACATATATGAGCCCTGTTCTGGATGAAGGATGTCTCCCAGGAGCTGGACCCCGACATGCACAAGCAGATGGACAAGTTCCGCAAGGTCTGGTATTAATGGGCTCACATCCACCCATGTGTTAATCTAAGTTGCTATATTTAAAGTGGAAACACAAAGATGATGTCTTGTGATTGTCAGTGGTTGACTACAAAGTATGCATTTTAAAACTAGGCCACTAGATCTTCAGTGAATTAGTTATAGGTATAGAAAAGCAAGATTGGATATGGGGAAAACAAGCATTCGTGTAAGTCATATTTGTACAAATGGCAAATACAGTTCTGTTTCATTTTTTCCATTTGCTTTTAAAACTATGGAGTACGGAGCTGTGATTAGCGCATTGAACAATCATGTACTGGGAAGAACTAGACAATAACTACATTAACTTTACAGTACTTAATAGTAAACATGTAGTAAGTAAACTGTATTTGACCGGATATGATGCCAGGATTTTTTCCAAAACAGACATAACACTTTCAGTGAATCATATATTCATTATTATGCATCAACTGAGCCAATATATTAACACTTGAATTTCTAAAACGTAAATTTTTAACGGCTGCATATCACAGCTTGAAGTCTCCATTTACTTGAATGAACTATCCAGTAATCTTCAGAGATGGACAGCGCAACACGTCCTTATGTCTTTGAAAGACTCGACAGCATAAGCTCAATTCCTGTAACCTGTGCCCGCATTATCCTCATGATTGCGGCTCTGAATGACAGCTGACCACACTCTTTAATTAGGCAGCAATTAATGGAAACAATAAGACATCAAAAGAGGGGGGGGGGGTTTAATTCAATCTGGTTGCCATGGTGCAGCAACATTGGCCTGGAAAGCAGTGATTCAAATGTAACAATGCAACAGTAACGTAAAACACCCTGCTGTTCGGAAGACAGATGGTGCGTTCGTGGGCAGGAGGGGCTGAGGCAACGCCACACATCGACATGATCCGTAAATCTCTTTACGCGCCGAATAAGACATGAAAACAGGAAGCGCGAACTCATAACAGCATTAGCAGAATCAGTCGCACTGCTGGCAAGCGCCGCGTCTGATGTGGTCCTTCGCTCTGCGCGGCTTTCCTGTTATGCACCCATCGCCCAAGTAAGATATACGGTCGCAAGCACAGAGCTTCGGCCGAGAGACTTGCAGTCACCTGCGTTTTGCTTCTCACTCGAGTCTTCGAAGAAATTCTGCTCCAAACTGTCCTCGACACTAACTTCACCTGGATTAATAAAGAAAAAGCAAAAAAAAGGTACACAAAACAGAACAAAATGATGGCATCCCATGGTGTTAAAGTACATCACTGAGAATATCAATAAAAATTAATGTATTAAAAATGACAATCCGGCAGGTATGGTACAGTCGTAATATAACAACGAATGTAGTATAATTTTAGTACCAGCTAGATCCGAGCCCTTATTGTGATTTTCATCATCTATCGAAACAAGTCTGTAAAAAAACAGAAACAGTATTAGTATTACATGAATGCATATTATTCCTTAATGGTGAAAAGCCTAATAAAAACTAAGCTTCTGTTCTCAAAACATGACGGAAAGCTTGTCTCAGTATATTTATTATAAAGGCAGAAATAGAGCAGTATCATATACTTAATTATATATTATATACATGTGAAATCTGTATTTATAGGGGCACCTTCTCATACGTTTCAGTAGGTAGATTCCTGTTTGATTCTGCCCTCGTTTAGAACCAACTGGCTGAATTACACATTGTGAATTAAGTCTATAATGTTATTACAGGGGGTAAACAAACAAATCTTTGGAGTTACTCTTCTTTCGCATCTGATGGCTTCTCTTCTTCCGGCTTTCCCTTCACCTTCTTCTTTCCCTTTTTCCTCGCTTCCTGGTCCATGAGTTTGTTTATGGGGTCCTGTAATGTCTGAGAACAATAGCAGTGGCAGGATTTTATGAATTATACATACATGCCACTCGGTCTCCCTGCTCCTGTCTCCAGCTGTCTTTCATTCTAACCTAGAAACTTGGAATTCAAAGTAGTCAAGTCAAATGAGGAGCGTTAACAAAAAGCACTCCTTAAAGAAACATCCTTTAAAAAACTAGCTAGTACATTACAAAAATTCAGTAATTACTCATTACATGCTGCTGATGTGGTGAAGAACAGCAGTCATATTCATTTAAGTATCCAATAACTCGGTCACATTCTCATTCAGTAATACGTTAGATAAGCTTGACTTGCATTAGTAAGTAATAACATATGTGTCTGATTTTCCATGGTGAACATGCCAAATTCAGAAAATGAGTTAGAAATTATTGGAAACTGACAAATTCTCGGAATATAAATCGGACAAGACTGGTTTGGATAAATCATATTAAAACAATATAGGCAGGAAATTTAAACTGATCACTCCTGCTCAGTGTTTGTCTGAGGCCTGATTAGTTTATGACTATAATCAGTGGATAAAGATGTTAAGCTGACAGTCTGGGAGGAATCCTGAATCTTTATGCATTTTCAATCACTATCATATAGAGCTTGGGGATGACCTGAAGAGCAAGGAGAAAAGAGAAGTGGTTCCAAAACAGAGCCTTGGGGTACCCACCCCAAAGACCCCGCCAACAGACTTGGTAAGTGTAACCATGGTAATAGGAGAACAATACAATACGCACACATTCCCAAATAAACATGAGTCATCAATGCAAATTTCAAGTCAGTAAAAACTGAAGGACTAAGGCAGCGGTAAAAGAATCAGTTCCATAAATAAAAGAACAAACAATTCTGAAAAGCAGGAAAGAGAAATGTCTAGTTTCCGAACTGACGGACTGAGTGTGACATTTCAGTGCTGCTGGAGCTGAAGGATGAAATAAAATACTGTTCCTCTCCAATGTAACTCTTCACTTCGGCAGTTCCAATGGGAAATCAGACGCGCGTTCACATTGGACCATAACTAGTTGCCAAACTCAGAGACTGATTGCACTACTGTGACAAACCAGTTTGAAATATTGCTGGAACATACAAGTTATGTAACAAATATTTAATTCGTCCTCTGTGTCTTGCCATGATTACTGTATTAGCTCTGTGGCTATTTGCACACGGTCCCTGATGCATCACCTATTTGTTGCATGTGTACAGTATAGTCACTTCTTATATTGCACGGCCTTGTTTCTTATTGCACTGCTGCTATCCTGTATTGGTTTGCTGTTTGTTCCATTGTCCCCCCCCCCCCCATGCACCGGTCCTCTACCCTGCAACTGTAGCATAAGAACTTCTCTGTGCCCCTCAGAACATGTGTGACGGCCATGTGAATCTTTCTATAGACCACTTTACCTTGAGAGTGGTGAACTCGTATGGCTGGTAGCCCTTGAAGCTTTCATGAATAGCTGCCATAGTATGGGACGTCTTCTCCCAGAAATGCAGGAGGGTTGTCTACAGTCAGGAGACAGGTACATACACGTGTACGATAAATCACTTTACGCATGAAACTAAACGTGATGGCCAATCGCAAGACATCAAGAAAAGTAAATCCAAGCTGTATCCACTGTGCTTCTATATTGTACCTGGTAAGTGGTCAGGACATGGGAGAGAAGGTTACACCGACTCGCACCCAGTAAGTCCACTTTCTGGCAGACATCATTCTTCAGTTTGTCAAAGCCGGTTTTCGTGAGACGTACTTGTGCTTGGACCTAACCCAAAGTATACATATAATATACATCCATACAAATATACTGAACAATGAGAACACAGCAAACAAAGAAAAAGCCTGCTGCCCACCTAATTGTACTCTAAACATAACATTCCTTAAAAACTGATTAATAGAAACGAAATGGCACTGTTCTGTTTTATACTGTACAAATCTCCCGGACATTAAACTTACCTCCTGGGATCTGACTCCACCTAGTGGTAAAATTCACTCATATACGTTTTGTCAAAAATTTCATTACTTTGTGTAGAACACACAGCTTCCCCAAAGAGCTATAATTAATTTACTAAAGATCTAGTGGCCTTGTTTTAAAATGTATACTTAAAATGTAGTCCACCACTGACAATCACAAGACATCATCTTTGTGTTTACGCTTTTAAAATGGTATCTTACATTAACAGATGAATGGATGCGAGCCCATTAATACCAGACCTTGCGGAACTTCTCCATCTGCTTGTACGTGTCGGGGTCCAGCTCCTGGGACACATCCTTCATCCAGAGCAGGGCCCCCCGATACTCGGTCCTGGACTGCTCCATCCGGTTTACCGTGAGCCAGGTGTCTGATATGGCCCGGTAGCGGAAGGTCTCCACCTCCTGGTACAGCCGGCACAGTGGGCTACGCAAGGACAACCTGGGAAAGGCAGTGGGGAAAGTAATGGCCTTCCGCCTAAAATCTCACTTAAACTAGATCCAGGCTCAGAGGCAGCCTTGCAAATGCATCCTTCAGACATTCTTCAGTTCTTGCCCGCAATCTTACACATTACTTTAAATGAAACCCTAATCATGAGTACACACCTACTGTATTAACAACTGCCAAACTTTAGTACCAAATTTCTGGTAATAAAGATATACAGACCTATAGAAAAACTGTATACAAAACACTGCGTAACAGCGCTGAACAAGTGATTCCAAACAGATGATCATGGGTTATTCATACACTTTTAAAATATTCATGACTGTTTATTTACATTGCTCAGTGCATCTCGGGAGTTCTGTGTGCTTAAGGGCTAAGGGAAACTGCAAATATGGGTCTTAGTGTGCCTATCTGGGAACTTGCTTTACTTCAGAGAATAAACCAACAGTTAAAATAAAAAAATAAAGGCCTCTGCTCTCTCAAATCTCAAAGTAAGGTCCAAGGGCAAGTGATATCTGAATTAAAACATGGTGTAATATCTCGCGATCAAACTGAAAGACCCGGAAAGCTACACAATGAGCTCTGAGCGCCCCTTAGTGGACCCACATGAGCAAGTCAGAGTTATACCTTTGCTGGGATGAGAAGCAGAGGGCTTTCCCTGTAGCCTGCATGATCTTCCCTGCTCGGGTTCGATCCTGCGACCCCTGAGATCGGAGAAAGCGTCCCAGTTCATTTTCCTCCTGGGATAAAACTGGAGATGGTGTGACGGAAAAAAACATTTAGTTAAGAACAAGAAAAGGAAAATCAGAAACCACACCAGGCTGAGGGTTTTAACATGAACCTGAAATCAACAGTGGATCTGAGGTGGTTCAGATTTATTCACGACAATTAGACTTCAGTTGCACTTATACTGTACTTACTTATCAGAGGCGAGCAATTCAGGTCCAGAGAGCAAAAGTCCAGACCAAGATTTTGTTTCAACTAACCAGTTGTGTATCTGGAGTCACAGTTACAGAGTACTCAATTGGTGGGTTGAAACAAAATCTTGGTCTGGACTTTTACTCTCTGGACCTCTATTACTTATGACCCATATGCATTTATTCAAATTTATTTGTAAAGCTCCCTCCAGTGGAGGAATGGGGGATATTATACTCACAGCAGATCCTCCTTTGATACTGCTCAATGACCTTGAGAAGCTCCATGCATGTTCTCTGGATCGAGTGGAACACCTATTCCGGAAACACCGAAGCATTTCGTAAAATTTGGTAAATCCTATAAAATCTGACATATAGCTGAGTAATGCTTCTGAAATATAGTATGTGCCCAGGTTAAGAATATCCTACTTACAAACAACTCATACATAGCAATGGACTGCCATAAAGCCTTTTATATGAAAATTTTTAACTAAATACATTGGTTAGTAAAGACGAAGGCACATACTACGTTGTGACACTCATAAAAACATTACACAGCTTCAGTAGTTTAAACCGTTTTAAGAACCGTTTCCATTTTTTTTTTACAGTACTGAATACCTTCACACCTGCACACACAATCTCTCTCTCTCTCTCTCTCTCTCTCTCTCTCTCCAATATAGTACCAAATGTGTTTTATTATCATTATAATATTACATAAAGTATTATGTGTAAGCTGTTTTGGTGTATTTGGAAGGGCTTGTTAAGTGTTTTATATGCATAGAAAGGTAAAAAACAGTATATGTACTATATACTAAGACAAACATTTGACAAACTGACACTAAATAAGACCTGTATGCACCTGTAACAAATGGGACAAGACAGACTTATGAATGGATATCATTTATATCCCGAGGACTGCTTGTAACATTAAGAGGGGAAGCTCCTTTAATGAGTTACACTAATCTTTGCCTTGAGGGTAGGGCTGAATGATTTTAAGAAAATATCAAATTGCGATTTATCTGACCGATATTGCAATTTGCTAATCATATGTTTAAAATCGCGATTTCAATTTGAAATCGATAAGTCGTTGAGAGTTTGTGGATAACCATAAAATATAACTCAAACCCAGGTTGCAGGCGAGACGATGGGTCTCCTCACTCCCCCACAGAGGGGAGAAGGGGCAAACACATCCCACCCCGGCTTATGTAGAATTTGCATGTTTCCCCATATTTTATCTGTTTTATCCACAATCCATAGACAAGCAGCTAAGCTAGGTGACGTCTCTAAAATCTCACATAGTGTGTTAGTGTGTGCATGTATGTGCCTAGTGATGCACTGCAATCCCACTGACTGTATCACCATAAAACATTCTGACTTATTAAATCTTTAAATCAGTAAGTCTTAAATATTTACCAGGTGGTGCCTACTGCTAACATAATACAGGCATCTACATGCATGTCTCCATGAGGCACAGTTGAATAACACTGGGATAGTCATTAAAGACTTAAAAGAATTTATAAACGTGTTAAAATATCATGGGATCAGTGACGACTACAGTTTGCATCATGTGATTACTGATGTCAACAGGGGCACACAGCAGGCAGAAGGTGCTCACCTCGAGTTTTGCATCGAGGTCGGCGTCCGATGCCACGACGTGCTCGTCTTCCTTCTTTCCCGTCACTTTGATGAGCGTCTGCTTGGTCTTCCAGTACTTCTGCTGAAACTTGTTCACGACTGAGGAGTCCTGGCTCTGGACGAAGCGGTCGTAGTACTCACGGGAATGTCCACTGCAAAGACACATGTAAGAGGACTCCGTTGTAACCAATAGCTACTGCTGAAACTTTCGCCATGCGAAATCTAATTTAGCTGGTTTTTAATGCAATGCACTCACTAATTCCATCCCTCCATGTTTTCACAAGATCTGGTAAATGAGAGAATCCTGTAAAAAGGAAAGTGCAAGGTCAATCCATCTGCCAAATATTTTCACGGTGGAGACACATCAGAGAGTTGGTTACAATGAAATGACAATCGTATTTAATGCAGTCAGTCTAATTGAACTTGTATAAATGACATCGAAATTACTTTGCCAGTCATTCAATAAAAGAATCCACAAACATTATGTGAATTATTCATATTTAGTCAATTGATAAAGCAACGTCTTATGAGAATACGCTGCAGTGTGTGAATAGCGCAAGTAAACAAAACGTCGTTCCCAAAAGGCTTTTCTCATTCGTTTTTGGCCACGCCCCCCTTTTCCAGTAGATTTAAATGTGCAGACAGCACTTGCAGGGACAGCTGTCTACCTGGGCAGATATCCCACTGACGATGCTGACTGCTGTAAATCGACAGCGGCTCCATTACTGATACGATGCACCGGGGCAGAATTTCCCAGGGATTCGGGCCTTGCTCATCCATAGCCTTTCGAGAGTTTCAGTACTACATCAGAAAGTCTGATAACTTTTGCCACGTCGACATAGAGATAAGGACAAAAAATACTAATATGCCCAATTTAATGACACATACATTACATACCATAGTGATTAAGGATCTATCTGATATAATAATTTTTTATTCAATTTCATTGTAAATCATTATAAAAGACACAGTATCTGAATGTGCCTGATTGTAGAGGGTATCGTCAGCAATTGAGTCAAAATTATTTCCTTAAACTAACAGTGCAAGAGTCTACTAATAATTTTCTCTTAATGCAAACCTTTATAATCATTGTTCTACAATTATTAATTGAGTTGATATTAGTTATATCTTTTAAAGCAGGGGTCACCAACTCCGGTCCTGGAGGGCTACTACCCAGGAGGTTTTCTGTCCTACCTGGCTTCTAATAAGCCACACCTGTTCCTGGGATTTTCCTGAGAATAGGTGCGGCTCTTTAGAAGCCAAGTAGGACAAAAAAACTCCCGGGTAGTAGCTCTCCAGGACTGGAGTTGGAGACCCCTGCTCTAAAGTATTCTAACAGCATGCTTGTAAGTGATTAAATATTGTTAAATATTGAACGTTTATTTTAACACAAATCTTTACTTTCGAGACCACGTCTTTCGTAGGTATACCACCATCCCATCCCTGTAAAACCTGCATTTGTGTGTAAGCTCACCACTCCTTCTCTAAACAAATGCCACCTTACTCATTCTACACCCATCTATGACACCCTATATAACACATTCATATATTGTAAAAGACATCAGCAATTCCTTCAAACTGGATCGTAGTAATAAAATATATCGTCCAGTACGATCCAA
Source organism: Petrocephalus zakoni (assembly GCA_026774425.1). Lineage (NCBI taxonomy): Eukaryota > Metazoa > Chordata > Actinopteri > Osteoglossiformes > Mormyridae > Petrocephalus > Petrocephalus zakoni. The sequence goes on along the minus strand of JAODKN010000134.1, from coordinate 16,810,031 downwards.
CACTCCTTCAATTAATTCAGCTGAATTTCTAATTCAATTTGCATGCAAAGTACAGTAAGTTGTATCTTCAATGTCATACGCTTAATAAGATCAGAACATATGCGAGCCTGTCCACCAGCCTACAGTCTTTCTAGCATTTAAACATAATATTAGGATTTCAGCCTGTTGATTAATCGCGAGCAAAATTTGACATTATCTACAACACTTTTGAACGAGTAGCGAGTGGAGTTCGAGATATATACGCTCCTAATAACAACCGACTTTATCTGTCGGTAAACTACAGGACTGATTTAACATATTTAATGTTCCGAACGTCACCTTGGAAAAAGAACGTTTAGGCCAGTTCTTTTCCAATCGCAACAAAGCCATGACATGCTGTTTATATCTAAGCCAGAGGGCACCTGAAACTGAACCACGGGATCTAGCAGGCCGAATATTCTATAATATACATTTGATAACACTGCAACATTAAATAACATGTTAAACCATTCAATAACTTAAAATAAATAATTACATTTAATTGCATATAATTACAATTAATGACTGCAAGATCCTCAGACTACAAATACAAGTACAATGGACGTCTCCTGCAATGAGACTGCGGAAAGAAGGTGTGTGCACGTAAAAAAAAAAAAAAAAAAAAGCGGAAAAAATAAAATACACACACACACATACAGGCCTGCTGTCATCGCACTACACGCCTACAAGACCATCGTCTCGCGCTTGCCGTTTCTTATTCTCTCGCAATTAGCGACCGCGCGGCGTATTTCCCCAAATAATCGCCATAGTTTTCATTTACGCCTGCTGCAGCGGCCACGTTTGCCCATTCAGCCGCACCAAAATAAACAGGACCTGCTTTCCTTATTGCATACCCACCGATCGCTGCGGGCTGTGTCTACCGAGCCCACGCAATAACACCTACTCACCCGAAGACCTCCACGCCACTTTAATGTGTCAGTATTGTTTCCGATCAGCGTTCGCCCATCATCATTACATTAGATTTCTTTGAAAGGCTATATCCTGTAACGCCGGCTCTCGGAGTACGGTAATGTTACAGCAATGCTGCTGGATTAAGCTGACGTCATGTGTGCGCACAGCCGAGCTCGTCCTTAGGGTGGGTGCATGGTGCACCTGGGGTAAGCAAATACTTCGAAGTACACCCTTCCGCTCCGCAAACTATTATTGCTATGCACATATTACTTAACGTAACTGATGAAAAATTTGAAAGACAGCTGAATCTTGAATGCAGTATTTTAACGAAGTGTGTATCTGAGCAATGCTACATTCATTTTTTAGTGTTCTATCCTTCAATATTCAAATTGCTTAACCAATACAGGTCATATGGGAAGGCTAGAGCTTTTCAGGGTTGTAAAGATCACGTGGCAGGAGAACACACACACTCACAGTCAGATTTCTAATTATACACTATATTGCCAAAAGTATTGGGATGCCTGCCTTTACATACATGAACTTTAATCACATCAAATTCTTAATACAGAGGAATATGCAATAGGAGTTTGCAGCTATAACAGCTTAATCTCTTCAGGGAAACTTTCCACAAGGTTTAGGAGTGTGTTTATGGGAATTTTTGACCATGCTTCCAGGAGAGCATTTGTGAGGTGAGGCACCGATGTTGGATGAGAAGGCCTGGCTCCCAGTCTCCAGTCTAATTCATCCCAAAGGTGTTCTATCGGGTTGAGGTCTGGGCAGGCCAGTCAAGTTCCTCCATGCCAAACTCACTCGTCCATGTCTTTGTAGACCTTGCTTTGTGCACTGGTGCGCAGTCATGTTGGAACAGGAAGGGGATATCCCCAAACTGTTCCCACACATTTGGGAGCATGAAATTGTCCAAAATTGCTTCGTATGCTGAAGCATTAAGAGTTCCTATCTCTGGAACTAAAATGGTCCCCACAGTGTCAAAAGAACAGATTTTTTTATCACAGGAATATGGTATGTATGAAATAAGCAACTTAATGTAGCTAAACTGTGGTTTCCTGTTCGCCAGTGGCAGCGAACTATTAAAAAAACTCTTGATGCCTGACAAAGCCATAGATTTTCTAATCCTAACCCTATCTTTGTTTGACTACCTCTAATATGGTGACATAGGCTGGCACTATCGGCTGTTGGAAATTATGAAAAATGGTATTTTAATCCTGCTAAAATGCATTTTCCCATCTGTTAGGGGCCCAGACCTATCATAAAAACAACCTTTGATGGCTGAGAAAACCATGATTTCTAACCCTAACCTTCATTTGGTTAATCCTAAAATGGGGACTTGACACTATGGGCTGTCAGATGCCATTTTCTGGAGATAAATTATGGTTTCCCCTCCACTGGCGGCCCAGAACTATCGGAAAAATTATTTATGATGCTAGAGCAAGCTACAGTGTTTCTAAACCTAAACATAGCTAACCCTAATATGGGGACTTAGGCTGACACTACAGGCTGTAGGAAGGTATGAAATATACATCTAAACTGTGGTTTTCCCTCTGCTGGGGAGCCAGAACTATCAGAAAAATGACTTTTGATGCCTGAGAAAGCCATAGTTTTTCTAACCCTAACCTTGACTCTAATATGGGGAAGTAGGCTGACAATACAGGCTGTAGGAAGGTATGAAATATGCAACTTAATGGAGCTAAATTGTGGTTTCCCCTCCACTGGGGGCCCAGAGGCAGAGAAAGCCCAGAAAGTTAGAAACACGCTGCAAATCAACAAAGCATTTTATTCAAGTTCATATGTTTGGCTTGGGAAGTCCTTAAATTGTCTTTTCTCAGATTTTCTTAGTTAATGTATTAGCTTGAGTTCTCATTTTTCAGGTCAAGGACTTACGTCCGATATATTGTCAGAAGATGAATTATTAACAAGTATTTCAAAGAGGGCCACGTGTATGACATAATAATTGAATTACTGAAAACCAACCATAACATATCTATCAGTCTAAACTCTCTTAAAAGAAGACTGAAGAATGCAGGCTTAACTAGGAGGACTAACTACACACCACTTGCTACAGTGCATGAGGTAATATCACAGGAATTGGATCAGGTGAGCTTACTAGCTATAGGGCAATGTGGCAGACTTTGCGACAGAAGTACTCCTTGACAGTTAAAAGGGACGATGTAATGCATATCATGGCTGAGCTGGATCCAGCTGGAATTGTGAAACGCTCTACTCACAGTTTTGTTCGACGTCGTTACTACTCGGTTGGACCGAACCAAGTCTGGCATGTTGATGACTAAGACAAACTGAAACCTTATGGTTTGGCTATCAGTGGCTGCATTGATGGCTTTTCAAGAAAAGTGATGTGGCTCAAGTTTGGAATCTCTACCAGTGATCCAGGGGTCATAGCTTGAAATTATATGGAGTGTGTATCTGAGTTCCAAATAATTCCAATGCGCAGCTACACAGACTGGCATAAAAAATAGAGTCACGGCAACAATTCACTGTGCCTTAAGATCCGAGCATGGAGATGAATTAGCCCAAAGCCACAAATATGGTGCATCAACCTCAAACCAATGCATCGAAAGCTGGTGGTCCTACTTTAGAAAACAATGGTCTGCAATGACGTAAAATATTCAGGCATTTGAGAAGGGAATAAATATTAGCATCCAAAAGCTATAATAACTGTCTTACATGCAATTTATTGTTATATACATATAACTATTGTTATAGTTCTGAAATACTTTTAAAATTAATTTAAAATGAACCTTTTGTTAGCTGCAAAATACAGTGAAGCGAAATCTCCATTACTTGGATTGCAATATTATTACACCACTAGGGGGCAATTGTGGATTGATATTTTCACTGATTTGAGGGAGAGGAGTCTCTTTAATGGCAGTTATCAACAGACATGTTTGCCGCGATTCAGCTTTTTGGGTGTCCTGCAAAAAGAACATGATGACTACTAACAGTTATGGAATGTACACACTACACGACCAATCCCACAGCCCATCTGGCAGACCAGAAGCCATGTTTTACCTGCCTCACAGGTGAGTATTGCATTTTAAATGTAAATTTTGATATTGATGTCATAGCACAAACATTTTGTTTGACTGCTTCCTTGGTTTAATGGAAGAAACTGTGGATTCCTTGTGTCTCCAGAAAATCTTAATGAATTTGAGACATTCTTGCCCCCTCTTAGTTGTCATGGTCTTTCGCCACCTTTTCACAGGTCTCACTGCGCAATTTAGGTGTTATGTTTGATCAATCTCTGAGTTTTGACACTCATGTGAGGTCCCTCAGTCGATTCCGTTTTTATCATTTGAGAATTTTATCTAAATTACGGCCTATGGTATCTAAAGCTGAGATGGAAATGCTTGTTCATGCATTTATCTCATCTCGCTTAGATTACTGCAGTTCTCACTTGCCTAAGTAAAGCTGGCTTAAACCGTCCTCAGCTTATTCAAAATGCAGCTGCCAGGCTCTTAACTCAGCCCCACAAGGGGGCGCACATTTCCCCTGTGTTATTTTCCCTGCACTGGCTCCCAGTATGTAAATATAATCACTAGAGCAGGTGTGGAGTACAATAATTAACAATCCAATCTAATCAAATCCAGTCCTATCCAGCTTTATTTGTAAAGCACTTTAAACAACCTTATGGACCAAAGTGCTGTACGGAGAAATAAATAAAAGAAATTAGCAATATTATAAAATACAATAAAACATTCACACACTTAAAAATACAAATTAAAATACAAATTAAATAACATTAATAAAAACCTAAACCGTGAAATGTGCGTAAAAAGGTCAACAATAAAATTAATCAAAATAGAAACGGCTGAGAGTACAATAAAATTTACTATTAAAATCAACTGTTGTGGCATTAGAAACAATGGACAGAACACAACGTACTCGTTCGTGCAACTTTACTGAACTGGTCCCCAAACTCTCTCTCTCGGCCGGCACATGCGCACATTACACATCCAAACATGCTACTACTACATCAATGTCTCAGAAAGTGTCAAAGGCCAAGGAGAAGAGATTTAAAAATGGACAGAGAAGAGGCCTCTCTAATGTGAAAAGGCAGGTCATTCCACATTTTAGGAGCTATGACTGAAAAAACTCGATCCTCTCTAAGCTTACAGTTAGTCTTAGGTACCATCAGGAGTAGCTGATCAGCAGACCTGAGAGAGCGGGTGGGGGTGTACGGGTGAAGCAGCTCAGAGAGGTAGGGCAAGATTAGTTAGGGCTTTAAAAGCAAATAAGACAATTCTAAAATAAATCCTAAAATGTACGGGCAGCCAGTGGAGTGAGGCTAAAATGGGGGAAACTTTCATATTTCCGTGTGCCAGTTAAAAGCCGTGCAGAAGCATTTTGAACCTTCTGGAGATGAGCAGTAGAGGAACTGCTAACCCCAACATACAGGGTGTTGGAGTAATCCAAACGAGCAGTGACAAACGAGTCGGTTACTGTCCTGCCTAGAAAGAATTGGCTTTATTTTGGCCAGCTGCCTCAATTGTACTTGACAACTGCCGTTTTCTGAGTGTAAAACTTAAGGTTGGCATACACTTTAACCCCTAGGTTTGTGATGATTGGTTTACGACACTGTTCCAAGGAACTTAAATTACAGTGGGGGGTCAGAGTGGAACCACTAAAAACTAGCACTTCAGTCTTACTGTCATTGAATTTTTAAAAATGAGTAGACATCCAGGCCTTTATATCTTCAAGTTACTCAAGCAGCGATCTAGCAGAGCATGCATCCTTCTTTTTAAAGAGGTACATAGAACTGAGTATCGTCCTCGTAACAGTGGAAGGAGATGCCATGCTTCCTAATTATGGAACCTAGTGGAAGCAAATACAGCGAGAATAGAAGTGGGGCTAAAACTGAGCCCTGTGGGAGGCCAAACGAGAGAGGAGCAAAAGAGGATATATAGTCCCCAAGACTGACAGAAAGTTCATTCCGCAAAGTAGGATCTGAACCATTTCAGTGCTACGTCTTTTATGCCCACCCACTGTTCCAAATGAGAGAGTAAAATATCATGATCCACTGTGTCAAAGGCAGCAGTTAGATCTAAAAGCACAAGAATAACACAAGCACCAGAGTCAGTAGTGTCACGCCCTGAGGGGCGGAGAACACCGGGTAACCAGAAATTGAACACATACAGACTCTCGCATCGGCACGCCCGATGCAAAGTATTGTTGCCCATGCACTCTACTGAGTGTTTCAATAACCTTGTCCTCTGTCTTTCCTGTATTGCCTCAATCCCGCCTGTTCCTGCCCTGCCCACCTTGTCTGATCCTACTCCGCCTGCCTGTCTGAACCCTGCCTCGCGTGACCCTACCTCGTCTGATCGGATCCTGCTGGTTGCGTCCTGCCTGGTGTCCCTGTGTTTCGTCCTGTGGATGATCATCGGACTGACCTTCCTGGCTATCGACCCTTTGGCTTGTTTCTCTCTTACCAGATGCTCTACCAAGGGCAGGCCTCAAAATTGCCCCTGCCGGCTGCCCCTCCACGGATCCCGGAGGCTAAATCGGCCTTTTCCAAGCTCCAAAAGGGCTTCTGCACTGCACTGGCTCTGTGGCAACCTGACCTGGGGCTTCCGTTTGAGGTAGAAGGTTGATGCCTCAGAGGTAGGAGTAGGTGCTATCCTCCTCCAGCGGAACCCAACCACAGGACAACACCACCCCTGTGCTTATTATTTCAAAAAGCTCTCCCCGGCTGAATGAAACTACGACATCGGTAATCGGGAACTATTAGCCATAAAGCTGGCACTAGAAGAATGGCGTCACTGGCTAGAGGGAGCCAAGCATCCCTTCATTGTGTATACTGAACACCGCAACCTGGAGTATCTCCAGAATGCGAAACGGTTGAATGGGCACCAAGCTGGTTGGTCTCTGTTTTTTACCCATTTCGATTTTAAGGTATCTTATCACCCAGGCTCCAAGAACCAATGGGCCAATGCCCTATCTCGCCAATTCGACCCTCTGGAATCAACCGAACGCCCCGATCCAGTCCTGTCTCCCTCCTGCTTCCTAGGTCCCATCGTCTGGACCCTCGATGCGACCATCCAAGCTGCGAATCATCAACAAACACCACCTGATAGCTGTCCACCAGGTAGGATGTACAAACCGCCGCAGTTTCTCTCGGCCACTATACTAGAGCTGAAGATCTCTGCCCGAACCCATCGGGACCCGACAGGACCCGACGGGTTCCAATGGGTTCGGGCAGAGATCTTCAGCTCTAGTATAGTGGCCGAGATAGTATAGTGGGCTCGGGCCGAATTCTGTCATGCTCGGGCCAATTTCTATCATTTTACATGGGCTCGGGCTTGCGCTCCGGCTTGCGCAAATGAGCGCTAGGGCTGAGCGATTTATCGGTTTCACATTACACATAATATAGAACGTCTGACCCAGGGTTTAAAACCTCCGTAAGAATAGTTTCACAAATTCATTCCATCCTCCTTGTGTAACAGTCAGTCTCACCAATCAGAAGTGCCGTGCTC
>JAODKN010000134.1:16785032-16801140 GCA_026774425.1 Petrocephalus zakoni | reverse complement strand
CCCCCCCCCCCCCCCCCCCCCCCCCCCCCCCGCCCCCCCCCCCCCCCCCCCCCCCCCCCCCCCCCCCCCCCCCGCCACAGAAGCCTATGTAACCTCGGGAAGCACGTCAGCGATTTGCGAGGAAACTAGGCAGTTTCGTTTGTGCTGGGCTTCCAGTGAGCAGACTCTAGGTAGATTTGAGTGTGTATGTGTTTGTGAAACCTTCTGAGGGGCGATGTATGCCATCTCCGTCTGTGATGTATTACTCATCGCCCCTTTGAAAGAAGTGTCTACAAAATAACAATATGACAAAATAATAAATTGCCTATTGTTTTACGGTTTCCCTCATCCATAATAGATAATTAATTTATGGTAATCGGTGTTATCAGATGCGATCCAGACATAACCGTGTCAGTATCTTTGCAGAGAGGAGCATACAGTCAGCCTGCTAAGCCTATTTAAAACCAAGACGCTAGTCTGTTTGTAGCATGTGACAGAGAGCCAAAGCCCATAACAAATGGTCAGGGTCAGTTCTGCATGACACGGTAGACAGGAATGCCAGGGGAAGACGTCATCGTTAGTCTGTGCCTAAGCCCTCACTGGCTTTCTGCTTTTTTGCAGGAGGCTCTGAGACAGCTCTGTCTTTCCCAAGGATCCAGTTTTATTATTATTTATAAAAAATAGCTGCATGCCGATCCTTTAAAGTTGGACTATTAAGAATCCTTGTTGAAAAGACAAAAATGAAAAAACATACAATTTTATACAATATTATTATTTCATCTGCATTATCAAAATATATTGTATAGATGTTGTGTGTGCTTACGTTTCAGATGGAGTACAGCTTCAGATGGAGTACGGTAATGTACCACAATCTCCATCATGGGCTTTGAGAGTAAGTTGAGAGAAGTTCTTGCCTCACAGTTTTTATTACCAGCTGAGCATCCAATCTGATTTGGTATGCTTCCAACCTAATTATTTACGTTTTTAGGATTGTTCTTGGAACATTACAGTTTCTGTTGCCCTTTGATGAACTAGTTCAGTTTTCCATGCATTTAGGGATGTTCTACTAAGCCAACATCAATTGTCCCAGATGCCAGCTCTGTATGTTAAAGCAGTGGTGAGAGTAATCTGGCAGTGTTTCCCCTTGGCTGCTTGGAACCTTCTGACAAACATTTTACGCAGCAGTAGCTGATCGTTCTTTGAGCACTTTTCTCAAAGGCACGAGCTTCCTGATTCTCTGCCACGTCTCCCATCTGTGGCAGATCCTGATCAAATGATAGAACATTGAGGGATCACACATGCTGCATTTCAAGAGGAAAGAGAAACGTTAGCCATGGGAAGTTCTTGTGTGGACATTTAAGAAACAGGACAAGTGTCCATGTCCATCCATCTTCCACTTACTTATATTGAGCAGTGTCCTAGGGTGGAGAGTGTAAAAATTTTGCTATTCTAGCCATACACGGGGGCTATGTCTGGCCCAGTGGGCTAAGCCTCTGCAGCTAAGATCGGGTGGTTGCTGGTTCAAGCCCAGCCTCGGCACATCCATGGGTCCTTGAGCATGGGCCCCGACCCCCAGCTCCCTGGGCGCTGCATGTGGCTGCCCTTCACAGCCAAGCTTGCTTTCATGGGGAGCAAGATTGGGGGAGGGGAAAAAAGAATATACCCACAGGAATCAATAAAGTATCAATTATTATTATTTAATGGTGGACTATGCAAAACAGCTCAACATACCCAGAGTTATATTTAAAGTTTAAAGTTATATTATAATTTAGAGAGCAGCATCATAATGATTCCGTCAAAGTTCTGATGATCACTACTAGAAGGGGATGCAAAAGACAATGCATTAGACTGCCAAAGATATGTTTTAATGAGTATCAAATGTTTAAAATACCCGCAGCAGTATGACGGTCCTTTTCTCTGCAGAATTAGAAGCTACCTACATTATGTCACTGCTGCTGGTCCCGGATTGGTTCTGACCTGCAATGTGTGACTGCAGCGGAGTTTCAATTGGTGCCGCGTCTGTCTGGCCCCGCGGGGGCGACCTGTCACATCTGCACTAATTGGGTGATGAATCGGAGCATCTCCGTGCTTTACGGCCAATGGAAGGAGGGCCTCAGCCCCGGGAATAAGCTGCTCATAAACAAGCCCCTCGGTGACAGGGCAATTCGGAGAGCCGTGTGACCGCAATTACCTTCACTGTTGAAACTGTAGGCGAGCCTTTGAATATATACACTTTGGAAAATGCTCCCAAGCACCAAGCTTTTTATTTAAGTGAGGGGACATTTCATGCTCAAGTTACTGCTGTTGTTTCTCCATGGAGTTATTGGTCCATTTTTTCAGTTTGAATCATCCTTGATCTTCTTATACTTGCTGTATCTAAATATATTTACTCCTTGTACTTTTGGGCTTAATGCTGATTCCTTTATTCTTTTGCTGGCTCATGTTTTTCCTTCCTAATTTTCATTCTAGACCAGGGGTAGGGAGAGCCGGTGTGGGTTTTTGGAATGACCTCTCAATCAGCCAGTAATAAAGCACTGGTTGTCAGCTCCTGTTCTGAGGACCCAGTCTTATTGGCTGATTCAAAAGTCATCCCAAAAGCCCGCACCCACACCGGCTCTCCATGGATCAGGTTCCCTACCCCTGTTCTAGACTCATCTCTAGTGAAGTCAACTACAACAACAATAATAAGTTACCTTGCCCTGTTCCCAGTGCTAATAAGATGATTACTACTACTACTGCTACTACTACTACTACTACTACTACTACTACTACTACTAATAATAATAATAAATGTAATTTATTATTATTATTATTATTATTATTATTATTATTATCATATTTAACAGAGGCTTTTGTCCAAAACGGCATACAAGTGAGCCAAATAGCACACCACAAGCATACATGCTGTCAAGGAGTCAACCAGGCATAGATGCATCTTCCAATTATTGTCCAGTTACAAGTGTAAGCAGTGTTGGAGCAGAAGCTACACAACATCTTCCAGCACAGGAGGAACCTAGTGAGACTATTCAAGGAGCAGAAGTGCAATGCAAAACCATGCAGGGAATTTAAAGAGGCACCAAGCTAGTAGAGAAATGCATAGAGTAGAAGGGTCTAGAGGTGTTTTTTGAAGGTGGAGAGGGATTCTGGGGATCGGACATGAATTGGCAGTTCTTTCCATCATCAGGGAACCACAGAAGAATGGAGTAAGACTTCTCACATGGTGGAGAATAAGAATAAGATAATAATAACAACAATAATAATAACAATAATAATAATAATAATAATAATAGTGCTACAATAACCAGCCTTGTTTGAGCTTTTTGGTTTTCACGTCAAGCATATATCTCATTGACAATCTAGTATTGTCCAGATTATTCAATGGCGCTGACACTCATTGAACACTCTGCTATAATTTGAAGGTCCTGTGATACATATAAATAGCCATTTAAAATGCTTGGTTACCTTAAGGGCTCAGTTCCTTGTTAAAGTCACCTGTGAGCAGCACCACCACTGGGGGGCAGAGCACATTTCACCGCGGATGGCAGAATGTAATTAATCAGGGTCTCGGGGATAATTGGTGTGACGTGGCTCTGTCGGCCTGTCAGGTCCCTGCGAGGTGAAGTGCTCGTGGCTGGTTGTGAGGGTCACTTTGCTACTCGGCTCAGCAGAGCTCTGAGGCATGACAGCCATCCATTCATAGCACAAAGAGAGGCCAGGTCTGTGACTCTCTGTGTTCTGATGTCAGTCTAGGAAGGTAGGATGTGGTAGCGAACAGGGAAATTTAACTCTAATAATTCTGTTGAGTCGTGTGGGGGGGTGGGGGGGGTGAGAGTGGAGTGTAAGTCTGATACCTCAGGAGAGTGAGTCACATGTTCTGCTTACCCATCTTGGATGGTTCTACCTGTCTCTGTTTGTCCTGGTGTCCAACCCCCCGGTAACCTGAAGTGCGGAGCTGTTAGCTTGCACAAGAAATCTGCTCTATACTTGGTCCACAAAAAATTGTCAGTTTATTGCCATTTGCACAATTACTACCACTTCTTCTTATCTTATCTTTCTGTGTTTTTTTTATTTATCATTTACTCCTATGTACCATTTATGCTGCTTCCATCATAACCCATCCCAACATTCTTCACTTGTACATTGTGTGTCATTTCTTCCAACCCTTGCACTTTTTTTTTGTCTACCTATGTTGTGTATCTATGTACGTACACATGTAGCACCACGTCCAGGGAAAGGCATTTCACGTCACTGTATGCAGTGTACTGAATACGGTTGGTGTGGAAATAAGCCCTACTTCACTTGACTTCATAACATAATTCTTTTTCTTCCCTGTTGTAAGGGCCAGATCAGCACTGTAAAATAAAACAACTGGGCGTCTGTCCTGAACCAGCACCGTTGAAAAAAAATTTAATAACGGAGCCTGGCCAAAGTGACCCACCACTCCGCTGTGCACTGGAAATAGATCCGAACGGCAAGAGTCTGCAAGGTAATTGTGAAAAAAGACAGGCTCTCGGACCGCTGTGAACACCGCCGGGAAAGCCCAGGATCTTCACGCGTCTCCACCTACACTGTGGCTTCGCACCTCTCAGCACAGCGAGGAGGGGCTGTATGTCTGATAGCAGAGTGCCACCCCCTCCCAGACTGTGCGCTCCGACGGCCCCGGAGCCAGGCAGCGCGAATTCCCCTTCTCCTCGGCTACCAATCAGCCGGCGTATTTTTAGCAACTCCGAGCGCAGCAGAGTTCGGTGACGGCAGATGGTCTTTGAGCGGGAGTCGAGGTGCAATTTACAGTAAACAAATTTTTTATCCTTGGCAGGTCATGGGGAGAGTTAAAACGCTCGCCGATTTGATAAGGGGCGTTCATGAAAATACTGACAGGAGGCAGTAATGATGGTGAGAAATGTGAGAGCATCCTCTGCTGTGAGTGAGTGCTCACTACAATGCCGTAAAGTAACGTGCTGCATCCTCTGCTGTGAGCGAGCGAGCAGCTAATGAGTAAGTGCTCACTGCAATGCCGTAAAGTAACGTGCTGCATCCTCTGCTGTGAGCAAGCAAGTGGCTGATGAGTAAGTGCTCACTGCAATGCCTTAAAGTAACGTGCTGCATCCTCTGCTGTGAGCAAGCGAGCAGCTGATGAGTATGTGCTCACTGCAATGCCTTAAGTAACGTGCTGCATCCTCTGCTGTGAGCGAGCAAGTGGCTGATGAGTAAGTGCTCACTGCAATGCCGTAAAGTAACGTGCTGCATCCTCTCCTGTGAGCGAGCGAGCAGCTAATGAGTAAGTGCTCACTGCAATGCCTTAAAGTAACGTGCTGCATCCTCTGCTGTGAGCAAGCGAGCAGCTGATGAGTATGTGCTCACTGCAATGCCGTAAAGTAATGTGCTGCATCCTCTGCTGTGAGCGAGCGAGCAGCTGATGAGTATGTGCTCACTGCAATGCCGTAAAGTAGCGTGCTGCATCATCGAGAAAAGGGAAGGATATCGATGATCAGTTTTGCGTACTTATTTTGGATGCGTGCTCAATAAAATATCCTCTAGAACCATCCATTACATATCTTGCCTAGAATAATTTGGCTCATAATCCAAAAAAAAAAAAACAAACATGTATATCACATAAGGGATGTCCACTGCGTCCTCCTGCAGTTACCATATGAGTTTTCCTGGCAGAATGCATAAACATCTTTGCCTGATGAATAAAGAAACGAACCGGACCTTGCGGCTTCCCATGTACTTTTTTTTTTAGCAAGCGGGATGCGATGCCCCCACACATTCCCCCACGAGCAGCCTCTCCGGGCCTGAAGGGCCATCTTCCAGCCGGGCAGACCAGCGTCTGCCGGGGAGCACACTGCTGCTTGATCTAGTACTGATTCGGACTCGTGCGGCGAGCAGGTCTGTCGAGCGATCGTACCCCGCATCCCGGGAACCTCTCCCCACTGCTACATAAAAGTCGACCTGTCCTTGACTGCGACCCGATGGCTTTCGTGGACGTCACCGTCTGCTTGTACTTGACCCCAGAATCGCCTAATTAATTCCCTTCAATCCTGGCCTCTCATATTTCAAGGTGCCCCGTTCCTTTTTTTCGAATGCACCATGGTTTAATGCGACGTAATTGCCGTGGTATTTGTAGCTATTTATAACTGAATCTCATTTAGATTACGATTATAATGGAGTTATCATTTGCCCTACCATAAAACATCAAGGGGTAAGAAATATTTTGCAACTCACAAACGTAGCAAAACCACCACTTTTTCCAGTATGATCTTGTGGAGAGTCTGGCACTTATCCTTGAAAACATAGTTAGCCTACATAGTTACAAATATGGAACATTGTGCCATTTTTAATGATAAAGTGGAAATGCTTGTATAAGTATAGACTTTGTGTGTGGGTATTTTTCAGGCCCACAAGCTTCACTTGAGTGTCATAAGCAGCAATCTGTTGTAAGTTAATTTTATGTCTGAGTTCACATAGGCTTCGAGGAATTGGAATGTAAATGCTGAATATGATTGCAAAAACATGAATAGTTTACATTTCGATCATGACATCAGCATGTCTACTGAGAGGCAGTGATCTGTAGTCAAGCCACTAAGAATTAAAAATAAAAAGGTTAAGCTGAAATAAATATGACAATAATTAAATATCCTCAGTTAGAGAAACTGTTGATGCTGTGGGAGTCCTGTACTGATAAGAAGTTGGTTTTGTAATGGAACTGATGTTTATGTGCTTCTGAAAATTCTAGCTTGTTACTGAGTGACATGAATTTTAAATGACTCCATTATAGTAGAGCAAGCTGGAATGGTCAATACGTGCTTCTGAGAAACTGACTAAATTAAAATAATAAATATTTCAAGAAAATTATAATGTGATAATAATTAAAAGTAAAAACAAATCCATAATCAACTAAACCATCCATCCTTCAATCTTCTAATCACTTATTGTTGTCAAGGTGTGTGTGTGTGTGGGGGGGGGGGACTAGAGAACCTTGGACCCCTGATAATAAGCTCACCCATGGTAAAATATAATCTCTATTCAAAGCCCTTGAATAATTCAGGGTTTCCACACCATTTATGGCCCCTATGTGCAATCATATACTACAGGCAACTTAGAAGCTCCATGTGCAATCATATACTACAGGCAACTTAGAAGCTCCATGTGCAATCATATACTACAGGCAACTTAGAAGCTCCATTTAGCCTGACTACATGCCTCTGGACTGTAGGTGGAAGCCAGAATTCCTGCAGGAACCCCAGGGAGAACATACAAACTCAACACACACAGAACGTACCAACTCAACACACACAGAACGTACAAACTCAACACACACAGAACGTAACAACTCAACACACACAGAACGTACAAACTCAGTACACACAGAGTTGAGGTGTCAATTAAGCAATTTGTATACATTCAGTCATTGATTAAATGAATTAATTATACAAAAAAACAAGATGTGCAAGATTCATGGCAGAATATGATTGAAGAAAAATGCCGTGAGTGTTTCTGTTATTTATCACACAGGTCATAAGCAGCAACCGTGAACAGCACTCATGGGGAACACTTTCTGCTTAAAAGGAAAACACGTTCCTACCGTAACACCTTGGGCCATGAATAAATAGCAACGATGACAAAGATGAACATAACTACAGTAACAGCAAACGGCACAATAATATTGTCAAAGTAAAAGTGCTCTCATAAGAATGCTCGGCAGTCAACTAGTTTTTACATAAAAGGCATTTCAGCCTGTCTGATCACACCAGTAGTGCTCTTTAGGTCATTATCCATTTATTATCTATTCATGAATGGGATTTAATTATAGTCCCATAGTGAAGACATCGCCGCAGGTCTGCAGTCATCCGGACTGAAGCTACTTTACTATTCTGATGGATTCTGACAATGAACAACAGGAGGAATGACATTAAGCAGCAGATAGTTCTGTTATTACAGGTCTAATGACATCCATGGCGGACGAGTGTGCCACAGCTCATGCTGTGAGCCTGACTGCGGGGGCTCAGACGCCACACAGCTTCCAGGTTCCCTCCCGAATTTCAGACGAAAAACACCTGCTATGGATCATTGGTCTTGAAGGGTTCCTCCTGCCTGGCTTTGAAACCAACAATTCAACAGAATTTCTGGAGCCACTGGAATTGAGCCCTGGAGTCCTGGATGTAGTGTCAGGAGCAGAACTAAATTTGACACTATTGGGCGGAGGGGGGGGGGGGTGATGGGTATGTATCAGTGGTGTTACCCGGATGCAATTGGGGGCAACGGAACTGTGATGACGGTGAAAGTTGTCGAGCAGCACCACAAGAATCAAAAGATACATCAGCTGTGCTTAAGGGCATCATGAAGGAGGGAAAATTTAAGATGATGCCAAAGGCCTCTGAGCGAAGAGGGCCCTAAACATTTTGGAACATTATTGGATTGTTCTGTGTTGGGAACCCAATTATGATATGCTTCCATGAGTCCCAAAATGTCTAGCGGTACCCCTGCTCCTGCTCGTACAATATGTCCCCCTGGACACCAATGGGCTTATATTTATATGTGCTGTTCATGAAATTCAACCAGGGCTTAAATGCTTAGCCACGTGTCCAGATATA
The DNA here is from genome assembly GCA_026774425.1 of Petrocephalus zakoni. Lineage (NCBI taxonomy): Eukaryota > Metazoa > Chordata > Actinopteri > Osteoglossiformes > Mormyridae > Petrocephalus > Petrocephalus zakoni. Next base: position 16,792,567 of record JAODKN010000134.1, on the reverse strand, counting down.
CTGCTGCAGCTAGCTGAATAGTGTAATATTCTGCCCCTCCCCTATGCCAGATGTAAGCTATGGGTGGTTGTTGGGATATTGCACACACTTTAAAATGCTGTTACACATTCAGACAGCTGCAATTGATTGAATCAAAGACTCTAGTAATTCAACAAAAATGTTTGTATTGGTTGGTCATTTTCTTGTAATTTAAATATTTAAATTACTTAGGTTTTGTCCATCAAAAGCGTGGAAGTAATAGGAAGATTATACTATTTGTTTTGAGAAGTTTAGCAATAATCCTTATCTGAGGCTTTGCACACTGCACAAGAAAACAACCCACAAGCAGGATAAAACTGTGTAGCAGGTTTTGATGGATATATTCAGTATCACATGCAAGCACTACATATGATAGGTGTTCATGCAGCAGAGCTTTGTATAAGCAATAATGCCCTAATGTGAAACAGGTGGCATTATACACAGAAAACAGCTAAGACACTATATGGCCAAAAGTAGCTGACAGCCACAAAAAGGTCAACTGGGACTGACATGGATGAAAAATTAGCTTTATTAATCACTATCACTAACCGGGAAATTTTATGTCAAGGAGCGATAAAAGTTGCTAATATTCAAGTAGAATGTTTTTCATAAAGTCGTTGGAGTACTGCTGCAGAAGAGGGTTAGTCCACATTTCATAGTGTTCTTGGAGTTCCCCACTTGCAGTATGTCTGTCCTTACCAGCTCATTGTATTTGCATTGTATTAGCTTAGTTTAGGACTGATCTGGATTAGTGGAGACTGGCGATATCTGAAGTCCGGACGGTCTGCTTTTCCCTACACGCATTTCTTGGTGCAGAAGAACCTGACTGTCGTTTCTCCAGACACGAAGGAAATGAATCAAACAGACATTATCTCTGTGACTGGGGAGCTTCTCTCTTATATTATACAGTCAAAATCAAACACTTAAGGTCTTCAGAAACCACTGCCTTGTGTGACAGTAGTATTAATATTCCAGGTAGCGTATGCAGAGTCCCATTTAATAAACCCAATGACGGCATATGTCATTGTCAGGATTTGAGAGCATATAATTACTGCCAGAGATCAGACCATGGCAGTGGTGAAAATATTTAGATCCCTAACGCTTTACATCAACAGACTAATGGCAAAGTGGTTCAAATTTAAAATGAACATTTCACACACATCTGCCATGTATTTTTATATATTGTTTATAAGCCTATCCATTACTTTTACTGCCAGATGTTTGTGAAAAAAAAGAAAAAATCTGGAATACAATATGTAAAAAATATATATTTTGAGCTATATGGTGTGGAGTTTTTCTTTTTGTTTCTAAAGTTGAAGCAGTTTATTACTATTAATGTATTGTTCCCTGAGATGGAAAGTCCACTACAGGGGAACTACTGGGTTTTCCGTACTATCCCTGTCTAGGGATTGGAAGACAAGCTGTATCCTTCTCAGTCCCATTGGATACCATTAACGCAGTTTTCCATTGAAAGCGATAGCTTACCCTGCACTTTATTCTGCGAAAATGTGACCCAGCTCTTTAAGAGGTTTAAAAATGTACAGATACGGTGCGGTTATTAGCACACGTACGTTTGTGAAGCTTTTTAAAGTTATATATTTCTAAATGACTTTAATGTAATTTCTTCATAAAACAAAAAGCTATTACACAGCAATACATAATTTTATTGAGTGTTTTTCATACTGTTGAATATCTAGGTGCTTAAAATTCATGCACCCGTCCAAACAGCCAATATATATTCAGGATCCATTTCAGCGACGTCGCAGCAGCCAGAATCATCCTCATGCAAGTGCAGCCATGGCGATGGCCGGCTAACAGAGACGCAGCATTTGGCCGGGGGCAGGCCCTCAAACACCGCTGTTCTATTCAAAGATGGCGGGGTGTCAGGACAGGCAGCACCTCTGCCAGCTGTTTGTTTTCCAAAAATTGGAAATGTCTGCGGTGCTTAGACTTTTCCAGCCGGACTGATGGACTGACGCACGCATTCTGTGAAAAATTCCATGGCAGCTGTCAAAAGGAGCATTCCCTCTAGGGGGATCCATCACTCTTCGTGGTAGAAAGCCGTTGTTATGGTGACACACCTTCTAGCATCCTCTTACCCCGAAAATCCCCCGAGACTCCCCAGAAAATATCCGCTCTCTCTACCTGCCGGCGGTCAAAACGGCCGTATGGTAATGAAGCGCCGCGTTTAACTTTGATGGGTCGAGCCAGGGTCTGCTGCGAGGCGGCTGCGAGGAGGAAGTGGCCCCTAGATGGCGATAGAGACCCGCGCAGTAAGCGCTCTTATCCCAGCCTCTTATTTGTAATAAACTGGGATGAAAATTAAATAACAGAGTTTAGTTTTGGAGTTCTCCTCTTGCGTTCTTCTCTAGCTCTTGTACAATTCAGGCTGGCGGCACAGTCCTCGGGGAATTAAAAGTTAATAGGTATGATTTTTTGTTATTTACCAGTATTTCCGGTTTTATTTTACGTACCTCGCAAGTCTCTGAGTTAATAGATACGGCACTGACTGTCTATTTTGGGAAAAGGTATAAGTCATTTATTTTGTTTTGGTTATTAATGAATTTTTGTTTATGCTTTCATATTTTTATGTTCTCCGTTGCCTGCCAGATGAGGTGTTTAGGAAAACGATGTTTGTTATTTAAAATGGGGGGAACAGCAACGCAATCTCTTGTTACTGAACATTGTAACTTCTAAACTCGAAGCCAGAACTCATGACACCGAGAATGGTTTGCGAGAAAAAGGATTTGGGCGAGAGTAAAAGTTCAACCCTCGCTTCTTCGAAAACAATACGGCCTGGTAAAAAGCAAGAAACTGGAGAAAAAAAAACATCATTTCAATAGCAGGGTAATTAAAATAAAGAATGGGCTAAAACAAAGAAGCGCGGCTTGATGTGGCCTCATAGAAAGATCTGGCTCCCTTAAAAAGGCTCATTAAGCCGAGGTCAGATCGCAGCACACTGAGGCGCGTGAGCGCGTGAGCACTCACCCCCCACCCCCTTTCCCGCGGCTCCCGACCGGCCACCAGAATCACAGTTCAGCTTCATGACTATGCATATTTTGCGTCTTTTTTATTTCATTTATTAACGCAGTGAAATTAATCTACGGTGCAGGCATTGGATTTTAATTCGAGGTAGATTCGAGTACAGTCAATATTCCAGACACTCTTAGATAAGACTTAGAAATTAGAATTTTTGTTTTAATTTATCGTGTAATTATACTATCTGTGTGATATGTAAAACACATAACTTTAATTTGAACTCGGTACTGAAATGAAAACTATTTGGATGTCATAATCCAGTCCATATACTGAGCAGAACTGGGTGGTTACTGATTTTGATTAATGTTTCTGGTTCTTAATATGTATGTTTTTCCAAGTTTGATGGGCTAGTAACAGGCCTATGTGCCATATGCCCTGGACTGAACAAGCTGGAATTGCCCTAAAAATTGCAGGATCACAGGGAGGTGTTTTGTACCAAAGACACTGCAGTACCCCCTAGTAAACATACCGTGCGTTTAGCATTCAGTAGTACTTATGCTGAAGTATTATCCATCCATGTCAAGTAATCTGCTCAGAATATAATGTATCTATGATGAATTGCTCTAACCAGTAGAAATTGATGAAAGGTTCTTGTTGCACAAAGAAAGAAAGGAGGTCTGTGTAGCCAATTGTTGACTATGTAACAGAGCGGCCTGGGAACATGCTGTATGTGGGACAGAGGAAGACAGCACCACCCCCTTTACCTATCAGTGTGATGCACCACCCCCATGCTGCACATTTATTTATAAATACAGTGATTGACCGGAATGCGCAGATAAAGCCACAGTCTCTACGATCTCACTAATGTTCGCCGTCTTCTTCTGGGATGTGTCTGTCTGACTGCAAGCAGAAGAAGCCTGTTTGGAAGTGAGAGCCATATACACCAACTAGTATGAAAATATATGAGAAAAACACCTCCTTAAAGTGCTATATGCACCGTGTTATTGATACACTATATGGCCAAAAGTATGTGGAAACCTGCTTGTCCGACATTTCATTCTGAAGCCAAGGGTATTAATATGAAGCTGGTCCACCCTTTGTTATAATAGCTTGTACTCTTCTGCTTTCCATCAGATGTTGGAACATTGCTAGTGGGATCTGCTTCTATTCAGGTTGGGTTTTGGTTTTGGGCTATCAGGTCCTTTTCTGTGAACTTTTGTGGCTACCGCTGCCCAACTAAACAAGCTTCCAGATGTCTCCACTTCATAATCACTTCACTTGTGGTTGACCGGGGTAGCTCTAGAAGAGTGGAAATTAGGGGAACCGACTTTTTGGACAGATGGCATACTATGATGGTGCCAAGTTGAAAGTCACTTACCACTGATTCTACTGCCAGTTTTCAGCTGTGTGCCTAATTACATATCCATGTAAGCAACGAGTGTGGCGTACTCAGCCAGTTTCTTTAATTAATTGGCCATATACTATATGTGGAACTGGTCATAATCATACTCAATGTACATTAAATTATCAATTACTTTAATTTTAAGAAGTCTTTCCGTTACAAGAATCAGCTTGCACTTGACTTAGAAATGGTGCACTTGTAAAGGCATTTCAATTGAATATTTCTACATAGGATCATAGACATAGACATATAACAGAAATTTAAGACCTTACTAATACTTAAACTTATCATCTTTGGTTACTGTACTTTTCTCCCATACTCCAAAGACATGCAGTCAGATGAACATGATATGTGCTATAACTATACAGTCATTGTTTGTGGGAGTTGGGGGCCCTTTTTAGATGTCTTATACTTTCATATTTTTACATTTAAATTATATGTGTGTATATATTTCACTAATGTTTATGTGAGCCTTGTCATAAGAATTCAATGTATGGCCGACCCGGTTCATCATGCACATAGCAAATAAAGGATTTTGACTTTAAAGTGGCATCTCAAAATTCCCCAAAGGACTGGATTGGGAAACACTGCTGTACATGATAATTGTTTGGAAGAGTGATGGATGGATAAAAGTCCTAGAAGTAGGGGCCAATGAGAATTTCAATGACCTACACTTTTATTACACCCCTATCCTCCCTTACAGCGAGACTCCTGTATTCATACAAGCTGTATGTGAGGATTTGAGATAAAAAAGTTAGGAAACACTGAACTCAGTCCCTGGTCTCCTGCAATAGGACTATCGATGCTGCGGGAACACCAGTCATCAACCTGTCTGCGTTCATTCCTGCAAATTGGCCCTTGAGTTGTGTAGCTCTTCAGTCCTTCTAGTTAAAGTGATGGAACTGACTTGTCCATTGATTTTTTTCCCCTTGTCAACAGATTCCAGCAAGCCATGGTCATTAAACACTGCTCGGCCCCATTGGGCTGGCCTTGCATCTGCAGCTGCGTTGTAATACCATCACTCTAATGTCTGATCTTCTGCACTCTGCCCCATTATCTTACCTTATATAGGTTGTTACACTTTCGATATCTTGATTAGTATATAGAGCTAATTTGTCCTTTATTTGACAAAACATGTTGCTTCATAATCAACTGTTTTATCAAAGATTCACCTTTCGGCTAATGACCCTGTTACTTTTATGAATTGCTTGCTTACAGCCGTTGATTCTCAAAGCCCCCAAAGACCCTTAATGCAAAGGTTTAACAAACATTATTTATGGACAGTTGTTGCTACATATATAAAACTCCTCTCCTAACATGGCAGCTGATTCCCTAAAGCACGTTTCGGGGTGACTCGAAAACACCGAGTGTGGGCTGTAAATAATGCTTAAACATGTCGGGCTTCAAGGTTCCGTCATTTTATTACTGCAATCAATGCAAGTGGCCCAGGGGCCGGAGTAAGGAAGCCTGCTTTCCTGTGTGCAAGGTTTATCTTAAAGAACAAGGCTGGAAATAACCCTCCTTCTAATAAAGCTTTTAGTGCTGGATATAAATTTTATATAGTGGAGAAAAGGACTAATAAAATGGCCAATAAAAAAATAAATAAACAATTCATGGTGCAGAATATTTTTATAAAAAAAAAAACCTGAAGCAGAACCAGAAACATTTTTGTGATCTGCATAAAACATAATACAAATGATGAAATTAATTAATTAGGTATGGTGCCTCAGCACTGTTCAGCCAGGCCTCCAAGGCTGGCGCTTTGAATCCTCCTTTCCGCTGTGTGTAAGTTTCTTCTTGGCACTCTGGGTTTCTCCTGCAGTCCAACCACATGTGCTTAGGCTTGGCACCTGTAGTTCACCAGCAGTATGTGTCTATGCCTTGTGATGGTCTGGCGTCCCAGCCAGGGTGTATCCCCTCCCTTCTGCCTTGCTGCCTGTGGTATGCTCCAGGCTACCCCATCCAGGATAAAGCAGTTGGAGGATGGATGTATTCCCTGAAAAAAGAAAATTAGAGATGTAGAGGAATATTTAAAATGCAATTTGTAAACCACAAAGAGCTTCATCTTTTAACATTTCCTTGTGCTTGGTTGTTGGAGAAACCACAGAGTCTGGCCAAAGGTACTGCCGTCATTCCAAGCCGCTGACCTTTAATTAAAACAAGGAACATGAACCCCGATGTACTTCTAAACCACTGTTACTTGGGGCTAAGTAACGCATTAATGTATATTCATTCCTCCGGTCACTGAAGGGCCAGCAACGTCTGCTGTAACAAATTACCCCAGGCTTCATGCTTGTTACCACCTAGCTCTTCCAGTTTGCAGGTCAGCATTCTTACCCATGTACACCAGAGTGATGACTCAAGAAAAAAAGAGAATGCAGAGATGATCTCTGGAGATGATATTTAGATCTGTTGAAAGCACTTACGACTGAATTATATTTCTTTTCTTCAGCTTCTCCAGTCACTTTAGGTTCTTAAATGCAGAATTTCAGTCTAGCTGCACCCCGTTGCAGCCTCTCAAGACCAAGGTCTCATTAACCTCAACATCATCATTATTCATTTGCTTAACATAGCATGATAGTTTTGACCCCAGGACAAGCAAGCTTAATTACTTCAATCAAAAGTACCACAGAGTAAAGGTTTCTTTTGGTTTATTTTGGCAATGATTATTTAAATAAAGCTAAATAAAAACTTTAGTACTTAAAATGAAAACTGACAACTGATGAAATTGTTATAAATATAGATTAGGACTGCTGGTACAAATGGAACATACCAGTCATAGGCTCAGTACAAATGGAACATACCAGTCATAGGCTCAGTACTTAATGACTGACAAACAAAAAAATAAACAAACAAACAAACGGGCAGACAAACAAACAAACTGTGTGTTTTTAGGCAAAGTGCTAAATCCCCTGTTGCCTGTGGACTGACAGAGATGATTGTTAAGTTGAACTTGAGGTAGATGCTGTCTGGTTTTGTAGAGGATTAAAGGGGGATTAAAAATAATCTTCACCCAACTTCAAACTGTAATTTTGCTGTTTGTCACGGTGCAAATGAAGCTTGGTTAGGGTTAGGGTTAGGGTTAGGGTTAGGGTTAGGGTTAGGGTTAGGGTTAGGGTTAGGGTTAGGGTTAGGA
>JAODKN010000134.1:16726264-16755466 GCA_026774425.1 Petrocephalus zakoni | reverse complement strand
GATAGGACAGGTCTTAACAGGCTCCTAGAAGCAGGTCTGAAGTCCCATGAAGCATGGAAGAAGCTCTTCATTAATGAAATTCAGGGAAGAGCCAGGCTGGAGTTTGAAAAAAAAAAACATATTTTACAGAAATACATAACCATAAATTGAGAAATTAGTGAAACTAATGTGGTCTCTTAATTTCTTTCCAGAGCTGTATTAAATTCAACACCTTCTGTCCTGGTTATGACGTTAAACTGAACCCAGCCCTGCAAACGGCCCTCCAACTTGCAGGGAAAAAGTTGGGGGTTGATGCCGGGATTCGCACTCCAGTTGGTGTAAAAGAAAAACTCACATAGTTCTCGCCGAGGACCCAAACGGCTGGACCAGGCAAAAGGGACGCCCATGTAACACCTGCAGTTGCGGCAGAGAGACGGGCAATTCCGGAGGGTGGGACTGTACCGCGTTTCGGCCTGGGAGGTCACAAATGGTGATCCTGAGGTATTTCGTTGTGTGGTGTGCACAACAAAGAGCCGGACCAGTGTATGCTCCTCAGGATGACCTGACCCTCCAGAGGGAAATGGCAGCATTAAGAACAGGGTTTACAGATTTGAGCAATTTGGTACATAGTCATTTATGCTATAACGCGACAGATGTGTTGGATCATCAACCTGTCCATGACAAAATGCTACAATTGTGAAAAAAATATATATATATTTAGGCTACATTGTCTGTGATAAGCTTTTATCTGAATTTTAACTGGTATTTTTCTTACTCACTTTCTTGTAACCTTACTGCAGTGGAGTAGAGTTTGGGGCAGAAAATAAGCACTTCCAAAACAAGACCCTTGGGTTACCTGATCATAAAGCATATTCCTCTGCAGATTGGCATGATCAGGCCTACTACTCCATGACACAAGACATACACTTTTCAGGGAGAGATCTGAGTATAAACTAGCCTGAGATTCTCTCTATACCAATCGCATACAAGCCCATTCACATCTTGGAAACTCCTGTTCATTTGCAGATAGTCAGAGGCTTAAAAAATAGTCATGCATAAACCAATGTGATTTCGCATTTTAGTAATAATATTCCCTTCTTTACATATCGCTAAGGAGATAACAGCATAAAAAATTGCAAAGCATGGCCATTTTCAGCTTCTGTAAATATGAACAAATTTATATTTTATAAACAAGTTATAGACGAGACTGTGCTTGTCTTCAGAGTGTGCTGTTAGGGTTTCAACAGGTCACGGACGCAAGCAAAATTTTTTAGGTCTTCGTGTGCTTGTCAATAGAACCACGTCAGGGAGTTTATTTTTCGTATTCTGCATTAGTTTATATTCTAAATTACACGCTGACAATTATACATATATATTATCTTTGTTCGATATCACTGTTGTCTTATGTACTTTATGCGGAGTTCAAAAAGGACAAACTTTAAAGGAAGTCAGTTATTTGAATGTGAATCTAAATAGGTATTTTTGATCCTACTCCAACCTGCTCTTCCAAACGTTAATATTAATAGATCTCAAATGCCCATCCATTTCTGACATGATTGATAAGACCATATCATTTTTGTTTATGGAAATAAATAATTCAATTCATCATGCCCAGAATGACAGTGAGAGCTTCAGAGACAACACTTCTTCAAATGAATTATGAGGCAAGTTTGTGAAAATAAAGGTAGAATGTAGAAATTGAAATAGACCTATAGAAAAGTCATAAAATTGCATGTTTCTGAGATTTTTTCTTCAGTTTTGAATGAAAGACTTTTGTAAATATAGCATCATCAACCATTTTTGCCAATTACAGTGCTTTGCAAAAGTATTCACCCCCCCTCCCCTTGGCATTCTCTCTATTTTGTTCCCTTACAACCTGGAATTTAAATGGATTTTAAGATGGACCTACAAAAAAAAGATTAAGTTAAAAGGGAAAAAAAACCCTTTGCTTGAAGCCCCAACCACTACCTCCCAAAGCCTCTTAATTCATTAAATAAGATCCACCTGTGAGCAGTGTAAGTGTTAAATGATCTCAGTATATATACACACCTGTTCTGATAGCCCCCAGAGTCAACACCCCTAAGTAAGGGCTACCATCAAGCAAGTGACAGCATGAAGACCAAGGAGCTCTCCACACAGGTCAGGGGACAAAGTTGTAGGGAAGTACAGATCAGGCTTGGGTTATAAAAAGTATCCCAAACTCTGAACATCCCAAGGAGCACCATTAAGTCCATTATTAGAAACTGGAAAGGTTATGGCACTACAGCAAACCTGCCAAGAGAGGGTCATCCACCAAAACTCATAGCCCGGGAAAGGAGGGCATTAATCAGAGCAGCAACCAAGAGGCCAGAGATAACCCTGAAGGAGCTGGGCGGCTATACTGCAGAGATGGGAGTAACTGTCCATAGGACCACTGTAAGCCGCACACTGCACAGAGCTGGGCTTCATGGAAGAGGGGGCAAGAAAAAGCCTGCCTGCCAGGCAGACCATTTGAAATTTGCGAAAAGGCCTATTGGAGACCCCCCAAACATGTGGAAGAGGGTGCTGTGGTTAGATGTGACTAAAATAGGATTTTTTGGCCATCAAGGACAACGCCATGTCTGGTACAAACCTAACACCTCTCATCATGCTGAGAACATCGTCCCCACAGTGAAGCATGGTGGGGGCAGCATCATGCTGTGGGGATGATTTTCATTGACAGGGACTGGGAAACTGGTTAGAAGGAAAGATGGATGCCGCAAAATGGGAGGGGGTGAATATTTATCCACGCTCAGGTTTTTTTTTTTATTTATTGTTACTTGCCTTATTTTTTGTTTCACAATAAAAAAATTGCATCTGCAAAGAGGTAAATTAAAAGATACAAGCCCCCAAAATTCCTTTTAAATTCCAGGTTGTAAGGGAACAAGATAGAGAGAATGCCAACAGTTGTGAATACTTTTGCAAAGCACTGTAGGTATTGTTATTTAACCCACTACTGGTCAAAGCCCCAGTGGCACCCGAGGCCTACTTCAAAGCTGGTGCCTCCTGTCTAAGACAAAGAGAAATTTGCCTACCCAGTGGGTGCATAATAGGTTGGCCAACACTGACTAGACTTGCATTATCCGTCTTCATTCAGTTCGTTCAGTCTTATCAAGGTAAAATACATGTAAACAATGTCCTCAACTCATATTTTATAAAACCTGTTTTTGTATTTGTGCAACATTTTCTAATATGTACTATTCGGATTTATGGTACCCCAGTTTAAACGGCCTTTATCTTTGTTCACTTACATTTAGCCCAAACTACTTAAATCCAACAAGTTATCCGGGCATAGCAAGAAATCCAGCTTTGTGATACAGGCTTCAGGTCAGGAACAATCTTTCAACATGACTTTTTGCTGTCAGCAGTTTAGCTGATTTATGTCTGCCCTTAACTTGGCACATTACATCACATCCGATACCTCGAAATGTGGTACCTCTCCTGAAAATTCTTTGTTTGCACTGGCTGTTTATTTGCGCATTGTATACTTCACTGTTTACCCTTGTATCGTTGTACTTTGTATAATATTCTTTGGCACAGCCATTTCCCTGTACTTACTGTTTGCACCTTATGTTATGGACTACCTCAGGCATAATTTTGCACACAAACAATTTATATTTACGCATTTATTTGGTTACAAATTTATATAAAATATTGTACATGTTGTGTGTGTATATATTTTATTTGTACCTGGCTAGATGCTAATTGTATTTCATTGGCTCTGTACCTGTAAACAATACACTGACAAAGTTGAATCTAATCTAGTCATTGTTAATGTGTTTTCTGTTAGCGCTGCATTTTTTTCTCTAAAACATAAAAAACATAAAACACATTAAAAACAAAGCTGGGCCTAGTAACTATTAGCTGTATATTATCACTCTGTTTAAAGGAGTGTTTGGGTTTTGGTTGGGTGGATATAGAAGAGAGATGTCTTAAGGGTAAAAGGAAAAGGGTTCAAGCCTATGTTTCTGTCTTCCTAAAAAGTTCTGGTGATGTTTTCTGAGTTTGATATGCTGAAGTCATCCTTGACCCCATTTTAGTTGGTGTTTTTGTTTAATCAAGTTCTTCTCTGTTTAATGCCGCATTAGCTTCAGGTGAGTTCAGGTGAAACACAATAATCTGTTATATAGAGGTGATAAGTACTGTGTCAGGATGTGGACGTGTAACCTGGGGCCTGCTGGGGCGAGATGCAAGTGAGACCCTGCTGTTATACCCTTACGCCAGATACTGAAACCAAATTAACTGAGTAAAATATCCAGCAGGATGAAGGAAACATGACATGAATCTGACACCATGGAAAATATCAGAAAACATGGTGATATTTGACGTAACATTCTACAACTGAACCTAAACAAAACCTAGCAAAACAAATCCTAACATTCTAATGGGAATTTTAAGCATTTACAGAGTTATCATATTTCTCAGTGGTTCTCTGTAAGAAACCCAAATAATTATAGATAATTTGATCTATTTAGTCCCCTAGCCCTAACTGATCTATTTGGCCCTTACTGTTCTCTTTCTGAATTCCTAGCAATTCTAGCAAATTAGCAAAGGTAACTGGCACCCTGCAACATTTCTAGCTACTAAACATCACCGATAAAAGCTTACTAAGTGGTGTTATGACTTGCAAATATTGACCTATACAATATATCTACAGCAAACAGTCTACATATACGGCAGAAAGTAACTTTATAAAATCTTTCTCACGAGTTACGTGACCACAACTTTCACAGCTCAGTGGTTCAGTTTTTTTTTCACTTCAATGTTCCATTTTTGTTTTTTCTTTTTCATGCTTTTTTTTTTAAATCGCTGACTCAGATAGCTTATGTGCCAAGCTGGTCATTAGCCACGCCCCTTTGCCTTTCAGTATGCCATGTTAGCGGCTACACAAGCTCGCTCAGGCTATAGCCCCCGCAGGATGAATGACAAAGGCTGTCCTCGACACTCCAGGTTCGGCGCCAGCTATTTCTGCGAGACACCGCGGCCACCAGGGGGCACCGCTGCAGTCACCCGTACTCCTCGTTACGTAACGCTCTGAGCACGGAGCGGCCCGAGGCAAGCGCTCTGTGGTCTTGACTCAGTACCACCATCTGGAAAGCCCTCTAATGCCCCCTTCCCTCTAGCACGCCGTACCATATGCAGTCATACTGATCTCCTGTGGTTCAGGAAAGTCACCGAGTGCTAAAGGAAAACAACATGTGTGCAAAGTGTCCAAAAACATAAACTCATATTTCAATTTGTGTTATATGATTTTAATGGAGTCCTGGAAACTGATGTTAAAACAAACTGGCAACCTTGTTAACGATTTTTACTGAACATTACGATAAACATGCTGAAACACTCAAAGTGTCCAGTTTTCCTGAAGTTCCCAGGACATTATCCCGCTACTACAACCACCGCTATAGCTACAGTATGACTCATAGCATTAAAACAAATGTACGGTATGGTAGAGCTGTGGTTAACCCTGTCACTTTACACCTCAAAGGTCTTAGCTTGTCTGACGCTTATGCCCAATACGACTTACACTAGCCAGAAGGGTTACATGTTGTGTTTGCTTCTTGGGACCTTTGCATTGTTCTGCTTCATGAACCAGACGAGATCAGCTAGCATACTTGTGTATTTTCGGATGTGTACTTTTCGTTTGTTTCCATGCGTTTGTCACGTTCGCTTCCTTTCTGCCCCAGTAGACGACACCTTCCGAAGGAAAGGCATGTAAAGATGCTTGAGATAAAATGTAATTGATTATTGTTCTTTGCTCCTGTTCCTTTATTTGCCTCTTTGTTTTGGAGGCTGCAAAGGGTCTGTTTGGTCACCAGACAGATACACAAATATTGATAATTTTTCATAGTCTGCTCCACTGAGGCATCCTGCTCTGCTTTGTTGACTTGTAATTATCCAGTTATAATTATTTAGCTATTATTCTGAATGGAAATGCATTGTAATTTTGTTACCTTTGAGCCCCGTGGTTATTACAGTATAAAACATTTTTATTAATACTTCAGAACACATTTTTCTAATTCTTTGATTAACTTCACTGGGAGATCTTTGCTCCATTTCACTCTCTTGTTGGAAATGTTCGGTGCACGATATATTGAAACATGTTACAAATCATTAGCTTTTTATATTTGTTTGAGTTAGTCTCCGCGCGACAGGCAGTGGTATTGTTGACTAAAATGAGATGGCACGCACACAAAGTGCTGCTGCCTGATTTATGACTTAGCTGCTGCTGGGGATTTAGAATCTCTCTGTTAAGTGTAAGGGAGTAGTGCAGGCTCACTGGCTTATCAGTCTGGGTAACAGCAAAGGCTGTTCCAAAGCAGCTGCTAACAGTGTCAGTTTAATGAATCACCATAAGCATGCAGATAAACGTCACCATATCACATGCTTTTTGTCAGATTTTAGGGCAAAATAATAAACAAAGCTGATTATAAAGCTTTGTAACAGTAGTTCACATTATATATGATCCAATTTTAAATCCCATTGTACATTTGTGCATTTTAAATTTACACATAAAGGCAAATAGCTTCTATTCATTTTGGGATGAACCTGATTTGTCACCTACGGTGTTGTTATAAAGCAGAAGGTAGAATACGTGTCATACTGGAGAAGAGTGCCACCCTGCGCACCCCTATAAGCATATTCGTTCAGTCAAGGGCAGCTGAAAGCTGCTAATCTGGGGCATGTCACTAATACACCCAGATAGTGTGAGGGACCCCAGGCTGCCTCAGGCTATCTGTACAAACATATAATCATTATCTCGAGCTGGATTCGGAGATTTGCTATCACACAATGGCATCTTCCACATCCCTGACAGCACTGAACGTACAGGATGTAAGTTCCCATGATGAGGTTCTCAGTCAGGAAACTCACACATATGTTAAGGGCAACCAAAATGCGAAGAGGTAGCTGCACCTTTGCAACAAATGAGTTTGCAGCAAAGAGGAGAACATGTACCTGTTGCAAATGACAGAGTTACTTTAGTCCACTGTGTCTGGGACCTGAAGGCTTGGAATACTGCTGGAGCTGGGTATCCCAAAAGCTCTCTGTATACTCATGGGAGGTTTACTTACACAAACATGTTCTGAGGACAGTACGAAAAATGATCGGTTCAGGGGGATAACCAATCAGATCTTGTGTCAGTTATCAGACCAACCAATCAGATGTCTTGCTTGGACCTGCCTCCTCTATAATCTGATGGTTTTCTCTCTGAACCTAATATTTTTCGTTCTGCCATCAGAACATGTTTGTGTAAGTAAAGCTCACACAAGCTTTCTGCATCGCCCTACCTGGAACTGATGATGATCTAGGTAAATATTGGTGGTAGCATGAGTGCAGTTTTCTTTTGAAGTATCCGTTTCACTGTAAATGGGGGAAATTCACATGCAGACACAGAAACGCATAGTAATTCTGATGTTTTTATCATATATGACATAAATGTAGTTGTCATGTGATGTGACGGGCAGGCTCTTTCCCCCCACAAGGCAGTCTTATCAGGCTGCGTTCTCATCCCAGGCTTTTGCTGGACTTAAGAGCAATATTACTAAACTGATGACATTCTTCTGTTCACTGACTCGAATCATGATGTCTATAAGTGCTTTCAGCTGGATTACTGTGGCATCCCTTCTGGGGGAGGGGGATGTTCTGACCTTCAGTTTTACTTTTCCTTATTAATCCATGTGGATGCTAGGCATGTAGCCAGATTTTGGGAGACTTAAGGGACACTTATCGTGAAATTAATATTTTACTCAAGTCCTGCTGATTTTGCAGCAAGCCAGCCATTTCCAAGTTGATTTTATTGCTTGTGCCATAGGTTTTCTGCAATATTCATTTGCCTGAAGGCAACCAAATTGTTTCGTATTTTCTGAAATGCGTCCAAGTGATTCAGTTTTTTGAAAGACTTGAAACCAGTCAGCATGAGGTTCCATAAACAGAATAACTGATACCAGACAAAAAATGTCTAATAATGCTCAGTTTTAATTATAAAACCATCTATCCATCTTCCATGACATCTTATCCTGTATTACAATGTTTTCCAATCCAGTCCTTGGAGACCCACAGATAGTTCACGTTTTTGCAAAAATGTATAGCAAAAATGTGGACTGTGTGACAAGGAACTTGGAGGGAGCAAAAATGTGGACTGCTGGGTAGGAAGCTCAAAGGGAGCAAAAATGTGGACTGTCTGACAAGGAACTTGGAGGAAGCAAAAATGTGGATTGGCTGTGGGTCCCTGTGGACCAGATTGGGAAATGCTGCTGTATTAGATTGTGACGAGCATATAGAATATGTCAGGAAGCATAGAGCGCTTGGGAGGGAACACCCTTAAAGAGGTAACAAATGAAAATTCATCTTTTTCATAGCTAACCATGGGAATAAGCTTTTAAAACTATTTTCTAAAGGTTATTTCCGTATGTTCAATAATGAATGCTGGTTTTCCAGGGATGGGACATCAGAAATTGGCAGTATGTTTTGGAAACTGTCACCTCCAGACATCCTAATGAAGCCTACCATTGCCAGCACCACAATGACAATACTTCAGGCCGGTGAAGTTCAGCTGGCTCAAAAAAATGTGCATTTTGTGTTCATGCAAAAACACTGGGAAGTCATTCAGTCTCACTTTAGTCTTTTGGAGGCTATTAATTTTGAAAATAATTTCGAAAATGAGGCAAACAACTTTAAAGAAAGTTTTGGCACAGAACGAAGGATGATGAGATTGCGGTCATGGGTATTGACATTATACGTTTCGGTATGTCAGGGGAAGATGTTTTGCTGTAATCTGAAGAACACTACTTTCGGGCCGGACGCTTCCTCACAGCTTGCTACTTATCATAGATGACAGTTTAGCTGCCCTCCGGCGAGGAATGATTGTGCCGTAAATGAAATGCAAACCACATCGGCCTTGTCAGCTATCACTTCAGACTGGTATTTGAACCCGGTTGCCTCAGGTATGAAATCATCCACTAGTTTCCGGCGTTCGCTATAAATACCTCAAAGTAAATCACCATGGTAGAGGAAAATGAGAGAGAGAGACTAAAATATATATATAAACTTCTGCAAAGTCAGTAGGATCCTTCGTCGAGAAAATGGTTCGAGAACTCCCAGTAAGGTTACGTTCCAGCACATTCCCAAGTTTATGCTTGCCGCCCCTTTCTTGATTGCCAGAAGGTAGTGAAAAGATTAATTCTGAGTCGTATTTTTGAGGGAAAAGAGCTGCCAAGATCAGAGTAAGGAGATTACAGTGAAAATGCAATCAATCAGGTTTTTCCTTTCTCCTGCTAGACAGTCACCTTATAGTCCCTAAATTGATGTGTTATTCATTTAATAAAATATAAAAACTCCCATATTACACTCCAGGCCACACACACAAGTTCTGCTTTAAATTCATTTCCACTTTGCATGGGGTTCAGTTTGATGTTAGATATGGCATCTTCAAGCAAACAACTAAAGACAATGCTAACAAATCACCGATAAGGAGCCTAAGGTTCACATGACAGCTAGAATATATTTACCTGCTAATATACAGAAAAGCAGCCATTTACTTAGAGAATGTATGAAATTGTTATGGTTTGAGCACTGCTTGAGTTTAAATATTTTAGTTTTCCGTGCCATTAAAGTTGCAATATTACTCGATAAATCCATATATCAGGTTTTACCATAAAACATCAGCCAAGATACTTTACTGACAATTAATCTTTGGAAACTAGTGACCCAATGACCCATGCAGTGACAGTTCAGTTATGAGTATGCCACACATGTAGTTCGCTCACTTGTAAATTAAAAAGCTAAACATATAAAGTTCAGGCTGGGAAATCAATTGCTTTTTTGCAAAAAAAACTGAAAATAAGTCAAGCAACCAGGCATACAATTATTAATTTCCAGACAATGCCATAGCTCGATATCTACAAACACATCGAGTAAATAAAACAAAAACATACGTGATAAATTTTTTAAAATTAATTTCTTAGGAGTAAACAAGGAGGCTAAATCATGCCACCATGCATGAATGCTGCTGCTTACTACGATTATCTGCTTCATCTGGGATTCTGGGAATATCAGTATGCGATATATGTGCCACTTTCCTCTTAGCCCCCTAGAAAACCTACTTGGTAGCTCTGCAATACTTTATTTATTAGAGTAAGTTTCAATCCTACAGTTTAATCTAGTTAGATTACTGTTCTGATCTTTTAGAATTAGTTTTGGTTCAGTCAAATGGCAAGTGGATCAGTGTTGACTTTTCGCAGTCAAAAGTCCCTTGCTTGTTTTTAGTTGCATTCTGCCAAATACTCTTTACCATTTACCGAAATACTTTTACCATTCTTTTTTAGGGACTTCTTGAAAATACATTAGGATTATGGCTGCATGCTGTTCGCACGCTTAGACTGTAGGCATTTAAATATCAATAGATCTGTCTATTTATAAACCTCTACTACATGGCTGCCACAAAATGATGCTCACAAACACAATGTTTATTAATGGTAAGTTTCAAGGACAACGAAGCAATTAAAACATGAAAATATTTGTTAAGGTTGGCATTGCTGGCGTCACACAATGTACTTGGAATCATATTTTATGCATTTTAATTAATGATTTCCTTGTTTGTTCATACCTAAACTAGTAAGTCAGTGATATCATATAGATCCTATTCATATAGATCATTTTGAAATATTTTTCGAGATACTTCATTGTCCATTATATGTGAGAAGCACAGAAAAAAGTTGTAAGCATTCAGAGACATGATGTTCCCAGTCAAAGAAAAATACTGTTGGACAGAAGCAGTCTTTCTGAGAAAAGTAACTTTGCTGTCCCCGTTGAACCGTTAAATGTTTGATTGCATGAGCAGCTAAGACTGGACTGCGGCTCTTTATCTGACTTAATTTACAGCAGATCACCTTCCTGTTTCTGCTTGAATGAACGAGTTGGCACGGATGATTTGTTCCAGGGCGAGCAAGTACTGAAAAAACACTGCCCTGCAAATCCAGGGAACTCCACACATTTCCAAATGAACTTCCCGAAGTATAAACAAAGGTCTGAGAAATCAGGAGGTGGATGGCGGTCAAGGCAATTTAATTGTAAACTTGCCAAAGTACTCGTCGTGCTACTGTAAAGTCAGGTATTGTGTTCGATTTAATCCCTTGTATGCTGAGAAAAAAGGGGAGAGAGAAAAAGAGAGAGGGAGAATGAGAGAGAGAGAGAGAGTCAAACACTTTTGGAAATGGGCACAAATATCCAAGGTTAATTTTCTGAGAAGGCTGCAGCTCTCAGATAAGACCATCCCTGCAAATGAGTTTTGCCTGCCTGGATTACAGCTAAATATATGCAGCACCCCTTATCCTTCCTCTAGCTCTTCTGAAGTGGCATAATTAACATAAAATGTGCAAATTTTATGCTTGTTGTAACCACTCCTTATTTCATCGCTTGCTTTCATTTTGACTGTCGTTAAAAAATATAGTTTACGTACTCCAGCTTACTTGAAAATAAATTACTATTTAATATCTCTGAACAAAAGCTGCAAATAAATAAGTGACTATGTATAGCTGTATTTAGGGCTAAACATGGCCTTCTTGGGTTTTTCAAAATGTGTTAGCTTAACCATTTCAAAACCTCACCTAAAATTACCACAGTATTTGCATCAGCCATTCAAATTCAAAATACCCAAATATTTTTGACCGCTACCTCACCTTGTACGGCCAATCAATACCTTATGGACTTTTTAAATTAACTACATTAAGTAATTAATTAACGAATTAACTAATTGATTAATTGAGCTGAATGTGAAATGTAACAAATACACGGAGCCCCTGAGGAGAGGTTTGGGAACTGGCTGGTGTTCTTCCAGCCATCTGACAAGTATACAGTCAAATTTTGGAGAATGGAGGACATTCTGTTTTTAGTTTTTGCTGTGTAACTCATATGTTCTAATGTTAAGCTGTGTTTTTTTGTTATGAGCACATATATTCTTACTTGCTGTTCAGATAAATAGCTTTAAACACTACCTTTGAGGTAGTGCTAGTCCTCACACAGCAGCCACTTTTGATTTTAGCTATGACTTTCTTTGATAGTTGAGTTTCAGTCATACTCCTTGGAAAATCTGTGGCTGTGAGGAACACAAACCCCTCTGCCCGCTTACTGCCCTTCCCATTTCGACAATGTATCTGGAAAATCCCAGGAGAATTCCTACTTTTCACCATTGCAATTGTCTCACAGAAGTTTGGAACATGTTTTTATGATGTTGGTTTGAGTTCATTTCAGTTCAGGAGAGAGACATCTCAAAATGAATAATTTTTGCTGAAGGGTATAGGCAAGGCAGGAGAAATTATGCTTTTTGAGTGGTAGTAGGCTCAGTATCATAATAGATTAGCATGAGTTAATAATACCAGGACACAGCCTACCTTTGGTAAACTTTGCATATATGTATTATAATATGATGCAATATACCAAGGACACATGGTCATCTTTATTAAGATTCAGCCGTAGGATTCTGAAAAGTACGGCCGGAGGAGAAAGCCTGGCTCTGCTCCAGCCAGGAGCACTTTCCTCGCTGGGAGGAAGATTCCACTGCTTCCGCTGCCGCCGATTAAAGCAGCAAATCTCGCAATCTTTATCTTTAACTTTCAGTTTCAAGAGACGAAGCAGCAGGCAGATGATTCATGGGGGTTTGGGGAATCATTAATATGGATACACAAATCTACGAAAGCTAACAAGCCTGCTATTTATAAAGTGTGAATAAGTTCCACAGTATTCAACAATAGCCCGTGTGCCCGAGTAACACCTGAGTTGCTATGAGTTGCTATGTGCACATGATTATTCCTAGGCCAATGACTGGTGCTTTCAGTTCGTCTGTCTCCATATCAGTCTGCTTTGGTTGGGGCTGCTCTCACCATAGATCAGGGCATCTCTGGTCCTGCTGGCTTAAATTAAAATGTCATTAAAATGGTCCAAGAACCAAATGGTGCTTGTTGAGCCAGGGAAGACTGGAGTGACTGGAACCTTCACAGCTCCAGCTGATGCCTATTTAATGCCTTTAATTTGCTGTATGATCACAGGCCTCTGAATAAAAATCAAGGTATCTCTTTCTGTATTCAATGGGCAGATTCTTTCTAGACTTTCAGTGATCACCTGATACCCCAGTCTTCTGCCACAACAGCTTGTTGGTAATTGATCAGACAAGTGAACTGTAAAATATTAATTTTCCACCTCAGTAGCCAGATAAATCTCCCGGGAGAGGGATGAAAATATTGCTTATGTGCAGTTTGGTTTAGAGGGGTAATAGCATGGTAGCAGATAAGCAGAGGACTGCATCACTGTTAGAGTGCATTCAAAGTTAGGAATGGTATCCCCTTGCTTTCAAACCCAAATGGTTATCATATTCCCCCAGTCTGAATCATTGGCTCATGCAAATGGCAAATGTGAGCCATATCTACTGACTTCTAAATTACTTTGATGATAAATAGCTATTCAGTAAAACAGGTAGAGTTGTATGATTTTAAGCAATGCAAATCAGCTGGGAGTAATAACTCTGAGGTCTATTTGACCAATGGACTTGAACTTTAGAACTCAAAAATAATAATAATAATAATTAAATCACAAAGAAACCCCAACCATGTCGTTATGTAATTTGTTTATTTGTGTTTGGTGTGGTGTAGTATATTTTAATAGAGAACCTCGAGATTAGATCCTATATTATCGGAGCTAAAACTAGATATAAAACTACAAGCAAGGGCAGAAAAAAACAACAACACAGTTTTCTTTAATGGTGCATCACTAAAAATAATAAATTAAGATAAATCATTTGAGAATTATGTTAAAGGTCCACATCAGCTCTGTGAAACTACTGCAACAATATGATCTAAAATTTGCGTACTGTATAGCCTCCTAGTTGCTGGCTTTTTTAGTGCAAGTAACCAATCCATTTACCAGTGAAATAATTTATATCTGAGGCACATATACACTGGGATCACTAACAAACTTCCTCAGAATGTTTATTCACAGTTAAGAATGACTGTTCTAAACACTGCATAAAATGGCAAACATTGAATCTGCTTTGGGTTACACGTGGCACCGTGTGACTGCTTAGTTCAACAGGCTGTTGGCTAACTGTGTGTATCCAGGATAACAGTCGTGAGCTGGCATGTCAGTATGCATTTAACTCTGTAGCAACACTGAAATACTTCAATTGTGAATTCCTCCAGTTCATTCCGGTCTGATGCAGAAACCACGTGCCAGGCAGTGGGTCAAGCCAGACTGCCCTGTCAATCTTGGCAGTCTTACGTGTAAAATATTAATTTAAGTGGGGGAAAACCCAGATTTTACATAGCCAAAGTCATTCTTTACTCAGCTACCTCATAATATACTTGGCCTTATAGTCTGGCCACAAAGACGTATTTCTCTGTAAACTTGGAAGAGGGGTTAAATGTCTGATTGTGATGCCTTGGGATAGTAGCGTATTACAGACAAACTGTTGTTGTCATCTTGGGTCATGGACGTCTCCTTCACTAGGTGAGACTCTATCATTTATGAACCCACAAATTGTCATCTTAGCTTGCTGGCGTTTGCGCAGTGATTTGAAACATCCCCCCGGGACGCTGGCATTGAGTGTCCTGCACAGTTTAGATTCCTTGCCCCAAGCTAAGTGGCTACATTCCATGATGATGGTGACGTCAGGTTTACAATGTGGATATGTTCTTGTGCAAAGGGAGCACAGCGGGTCCCTGATTCTGGCACAAAAGAGCAAACCTGCCTTTTGTTCATGATTCCTAGGGCATCAGATCATTCGTATATAAATTCCTGATTTTATATGAAAAGTTAAAGCATGATAATGAACTCTGCAGGCCATTAGTATTTCTCTGGGCTTAAGATCTTCTGCAATTTCTCATGGTTGTTCAGGTGAAGCTGTTTTTTTATGGACATCATAATGAGTGGAACAACGGTCAAAGCACCTCTTACACCACTGAGCCGGGTGTGGTCCCCATTATGGCACATCACCTGTCTCTGTCAGCTTGGAAAGACAGCTGGATTCATTCTCCTGCTCCTTGCTCTAGAGTGACATCTACTGGTGACTGGAAACTGACTTAGAATCCAGGGAATTCGCTCTCTGCCCCTACTGTGTCAGAACAATAAGGTTTGTAGAGTGAATAGAATCAGTCGGCTGGTAGAGGAAAAATTAGGAAAACAAGATGATGCCACCCTGACCAAACATCATCATAGTTTATTAATTAATTATTTAATTATTACTTTAAAAATTCAAGTGCAGATAATGATGATATAAAATCCCAACGGTGTTATCCAATGGAATGCACTTTACAAAAATGAGGAAAAGAGTTCATTTATCAATTAACATACTTTAACCAAATACATAAAAATGATCATATCAATTTTTTTTCCAATAGTCATGCCAGACATGCTAATCTATCCATTCATTTGTACATTCTTCAGTCCATCTTCTTACCACTAGTTCTGGTCAAAGTCACAGGAAGCCATGCTGATATTATGAAGCAAGTATTTTAAGTCATCACATAATTGTGGGAAAAGGTCTATTACAGATCCTGCAGTGCATGGAGATGTCATGGGCTGTCAAGCAGGAAGCCGGATGGACTGATATCTTAAACCAGACAAATGTACATATTCCTCCTGTAGTATTTCGTTGCTGAAGCTGGAGATTCATTGCTGAAGCTGGAGATTTATTGCTGAAGCTGGAGATTGACAGAACGCTTCTGTGGGGAGCTGGGAACTTTCGTGATAGTCATTTAAATATTTCCAGGTCTGCATTAATGGGTGGAGATGGACAGCTACCTCTCTTTCAACGATGATTTGTTTTTTAATAGACAACAGGGGTGTGATTTGGGGTACGGCTCATCCACTTCAATGACGTCTATGGCAGTCTGCAGCGTGAAATGCCATCCCATCCTCCCAGATGATCAGTTATAAGAATTTTGTGGCATACGCTCATTACCAGGCAGCAACAGATGACATCCGTTTCCAACTGCACCTCAAGAGACTTTGTATAAAGCTTTTAAAAGTGATTTCATGCCCTCCTTTAATCTGGAAAGGAAAATAGCAGAGGTTAATATTATCCTTTCAGTGGCCAGGAGTGTGTAGTGCTTACTTGGAAATTACAGGGCTGATTATGGGCTTCCTGTGTTGATTATGACGACTGCGAACGAAAGCCTCGCCATGGAAAGCTTCCCGTTCCTTTCATCGAAAAAGCACAGTAGGGTGATTTCAAAGACACAAAATATGTTTCACACAGAGACAATAGATGTCTTTTTGTATATATCTGGTCTTCTGCCACACACTGAGGTCTGTTTTCGATTCCTGGACCAGTATTACCTTATTTTCCGTCCTCTCCCTTTGTTATCGCTAATGTGAGCGTATATATGGAAAACATTGAAATATAAATTTCATTTGTATTCTGCCCTTTCATAAACATGCAAGAAATATAAATTTAATATTCTTCAAAATTAGCTATACATGTGTTTAAGGGAAAATAATTGGCAATATCTTACATAACAATGCAAAATACATGAACAATGCAAATATTTACCGTTAGCATAAAAGAATGAAAAATCAAAAATGTGGCCACATGTCAGTAATACAGTGCAGCATATGGAATGCTACAGTCACCTAAGTATTTGTATTAATTGATAACATATTATCATGGTGTGGTTTTAGCTTTCAATGAATACTTGCTGTTGCCCACCACCAGATTTTCCCTGCCAGATCCACTTATGTGAGTCTCTCGATTGAATCACATTTTAACACATGGAACCCTCTGTGATTGCGAACTCCCTTGCTTATCTTAAACTGGGAACGTGTTGGTGTCAGCCTTACTGTCATTAATGATCCATGCATCGTTATGAAATAATCAACGCACAGACACCGCATACATGGATGGTTGAGTATGACGCTCTCAGACCACCATCAATGGCATATTTTGAAGGCTGTTCTAAAGATTCTGTCATTTTACACGCACCATCTCTGCCTGACTATAGGTTCTCCTCCCTGGCAGGGCTTTAACAAGCCATGCTTGGTGCTCGTTTGCCTCACTTCTTGTTCCTGCCCTCATGTTAATCACTCCCAGCTGCCCCTTGTTTGCTCCCTCGTTAGTCATATACTAAGTGCTTCCCAGTCCTGTGCTTCCTAGTTTCATCAGTAACATTGAATCTTTGTGTTATCTGTTCCCTACTCCATTTCTCCCAGTTTGGATCCCTTGTGATCATGTCTGTTACTAGTTCTTGGTTTAAGCTAAATAAAACCCCTTTCATTTTGACACCAGTGCTTTCCCCGTGTCCTTCGTTCTGCGCGTTTATGACAGTTTTATGCTTAATTTGAATTAATGTTGGTTTAAATAAACCCACTATAGCTGTAACACTGAGTTCCATCAGAAGACTGTCCATAGCACTGAGCACATAGCACTGAGTTCCATCAGGACTCTGCCTGTTTATGGCACTGACAAATTTTCCTAATTGCTTTAAAGGTGTAACAGGAGAAATGAAGGGATACGGGATGCAGCTAATGAAGGAGGGAGGGATGGAGGGAATCAGAACAAAGAAGGGAACGGGAATCACAGGTGCCAAGGCCTGTTTATGAGATACAGAGGGACTGGGGTGCCAGCGCGAGAAAGATAATGAAGCAGGTGCGAGTGGCAGCTGTCAGGTGGGCACTGACTGCCTCACTGGAGTGGTCACATGATCACCTGACATGGCACTGATGCTTTGCTTTGGAACTGCACAAACTTTTGTGTGTGGCGATTGAGGTAAATTGGCGCTAAAGCTGGAACATGTACAGTAGTGATTTGGCTGAAAAATCTATATAATTGTGCAGTTATAAAAAAAGATACAGAAGAATGGGAGAAAACCAAACTTTTAACGTAATTCTCTTTTTTTTTTTGCTTGCAGGAAAAAAACAACGTTGTTCATTTGTAAGGCTTTGAGATGGACTGGAACCATATCCAGCAAGTCTCTGACGTTACGCACTATGGATAGATGGATAGGGAGAAAGGAACCTGTGTCATATTGAATATATCTTCCATTAAAAAGACTGTTAATTAGTGCTTGTAAACAGGGACGTTGTTAGAGATTCTGGGCCTCCTGACAAAATGTCACCATGGGTATCACCGGCCCCGATACGTCATGTGACTTCATAATCACATAAAGTCTGGAGGGTGCCAGGGTATCCATTCCCCTGCTGTACCATTGCTTGTTTCTTAATTGGCAATAAGCAATATCTATGTCGTCAGTTGTCAAGTGGTCATGATCAAGCACTTTCCTTCATTAAGGAGACACACTGTAAGGGTGCTCTAATGGTTAGGGAGGCGTGCTTATGACTGGAAGGTAGCTGGGAAATTATTTGAAAATTATTTTACAGATTCACTTGCCGGAAAATACACAAGAAGCACTAATTAAGCATTTGCAGCAAAACAGCGAAAGGCCCTTTTGTCCGCCCACAGGGATAAAACCAGCAGGGGTAGCAGCCACACTGCGGCGGACAGTGACGGAGTGCACAGTCAGAGCACAGCTGTGTCCCCATCCTGCTGCCAGCACGGGGCGTATGGGCGAAGGTCGATCGCAGGTGAATCAGTCTGCCTTAATCTGACAAGCCGAGGTGTCATTAAAACGACGAAGGAGGAAGAAATGTGAATTTACGTCACTGGCATCGTGACGGAATCTGCTTTTTTGCATTTCTAAAAAATGCATCAGCAGCATTTTTAAGAACATAAAATAAATAATAGATTTATTTATAACAGTATTGTTGGAATAAGTTTTATTAATGCACATGAAAAGTGTGAAATGCAGTGCAGGCTGGCACCCCCATCGACTTCAGGCTGCCTGCTACTTAATCCACACACCAGTTTGTCTACTCCAAACCAATTTTCATGTTCACTGGCTCCTCTGAATAGTTTCACGTCACAACGAATTCAAATTTCATTTTGAATTTGCTAAACGAAGTGACAGCGGTGGCTTAGGTCCAAAAAGTTGTCGTTTGATAGTGACTGTATCAATAATCCACTCTTTATGGAAACATTTACACAACTGCATATGCTGTTTTGAAAACTGTTTTTTTTTTTTTTTTTTTTTTTTAAATGAGTATCTATTTCTCACTCTTTCTGTTGACATTCACATATGACATGATTTGGATTTTGGTATCTAATCAGTACACCTGTCTATAACTTTTCTCAGTTCAATTCATCCGCATTTTTTTTCCTGATGTGATATCTGTCAGGCGGGTGAAAAATGGCAGCTTGGGAGCAAAACAACATTAGCATGTGTATGAGAGGCACTGCTGACACTTTTCTGCTATCAGTTTTCAAACCTCTTCAGGAATCTCGTTACGCTTGTGGGTGATGCGATATCATTTTGATTTCAGACAAACAAATCATGTGCATGTATTTTTAAAACAGAAACTTGGTGGTTTAAAAATGTCAAAGTGAAATTATTAAGGTAAACAGTGCACTATGCAGGGGTTAAATTGGACTATTAAAATGTTCAAATGTTAGCCAGTAAGAATCAATAAAAACATATAAGTAGCTGGTTCTTTTATGATTTATTTTGTTCTCTCCCTACCACCGCAGCAATTCTGTGAGATCGGGTAATGGGCTTGGCTTGTGCATGTTGAGTCTGCAGGTTCTCCGCGTGTTTGTGTGGGTTTGCCCTGTACTTTCTGGGACTGGCTGGCCGTGACCCTGCATTTAACAAGCAGTTATGGAAGATCTGTGGATCGATACCGCTGCAAATGTTGTTCATAATAATCCTTTGGGTAACATTGCTCTGTTAAAAGTAAAGAATCGAAAGAACCACCGTTAGATAACTCCGTGTCGTGTGCTGTGGAAATGCATGACATCCTTAAGAGTGCATACTCACAATATGATTTTTTAAAATTAATTGACTGCATAGAAATATAAGGCTGATAAAGTTTAACATAGGTACAGCTTTATATTTATCCTTGTAAAGATGTATACTCACTCTGCATCTATAATTAGAATTTAAATATTTTAAAACTGGTTTACGGTTCATTATGGTTCCTAATAAAATAGAGGTTATAGGTCTATTAATTGAGCTGTACGTTTCCGATGTGAGAACAAGCAAGGCTTCCTGTAAAGGAAAGAAGGCACACATGATACATCGCAGGCATGAAAACTTCCCCAGCACTGCGAATTCCAGTGCTGCGAGAAAATGAATGCGGATTAAAGATAAATGCCCTGCGCCGCACGTCAGAAAGATTTATAATCAGTCCTAAAGCATCTCTGCTGGCAGCCAACACGAAGCCTGCTGAGACTTTGAGGAATCTGCACGCAAAGCAGGACAGGCAGGAACAAACGACGATGGGCTAACAGAGATGCACGCTGCTAACACCAGAGCCTCGGGCACGCCTGAGCAGCAGGCTCCCGCCTGCGGCCATTCGGGAAGGGGTACTGTGCTGGAATGGGGGGGGAGGTACCACCTCCAGGATTGGGGGTCCGTTCCCAGTTCCTCCTGGGGGTGTGGGGACCCGCATGCTCTCCAAGCGATTTTGCTGGTTTCCAAGTCCAAAATCTAAAAACTACTACTGCTCGTGCTTATGTAAACATGCACCCTGCAATGGAATGGCATCAAGGGTTATTCAAGGATTTTTTAAGGTGGTGGGCATTACAGCAGTGTTTCCCAACTCGGCTTCCTCTCAGCAAAAACATGGACCGGCCGGTGTTCCCAGAGGACTGGGTTGGGAAATACTGCATTAGAGGGATTGTAAGTCATACAGAGGGAGCAGCCTTACCATTAGCTAATAATATGTTTTGAATTGGTAAGTGACAGGGAAAGAGGCCAATCACCTCTCCAGGGGCCAATCGGCTTTTCAGCGGGGGCCAGTGCCCCTGTAGTCCTGCCCTATTTACTCCCCTGATTGGTACCCTCTGCCTCAAGTCCTGTCCTTCCAGAAATTGGCTCTGGAGTCACTATGTCCCCCCCCTGCAGGTAGGTCTTAATGCTTGTTTGGATATTCACTGTGTCCAGTATATACACTGGAAGGTTTTGATATATACACTGTGTGAGTTATTAGGCAAATACTATTCCTGGAGATAATTTTTAGCAAAGGTTGGGCAGACATGCAAATATGAATTCAAAAGTTTGCTTTTGTTCCAAGTAAATTTATTTAGAGAGAAAATGTTGCATCGCACTTTCACAAACAAACATAAAATAAAAGCACTTGGCTATCAGTGTGCACAGTTAGTAGGCCATCAGAATTTGGGATTTTTCACTCTTCACCATCTACAGAGATATTAATTGAAAACAATTTTAGCCATCCATTCTGTATGAGGAATAATTCTATACAGTCCACTTTAGCAAGTTTAGCATCCTGTATAGCCATCTTTATTCTCAGTGACCATCATTGAACCCATCTAGTTTTTGATTTGATCATGTCCTGTATTAGCTGAGGCAGCTATAGGACTGCCTCCCAGATGCTGCTCTGAGAAGTGTACTGCTTGCTAGCTTGGTAAATCTCATACTTTAATAAGGCCCAGTAGGTCTCAATGGGGTTAAGTCAGGGAGTGAAGTGGGCCAGGTCATAATTCAATCACCTTTCCAGCCTTTCTTGGCCAATCTATGAAATATTTTGCCACATAGGAATGGGCATCGTCCTACATGAATATCATAACCTTTTTGAAAGCTGCCAACTTCCCATGCCAGTGTTTGAAGAAGGTATCTTCTAGAAATCGGCAGAAGATCTTGTGGTTCATTTTTATACCATCTGAAAGTCTGAAAAGTCCAACAGGTTCATCACTGATAACTGCAGCCCACACCATCACTCCTCCTACACCTTGTTGGTGCTTAAAGAAGGTGTCCAACCACGGGCCCATCCATCTGCTCCATCAAGAGTCACTCTCATCTCATCTGTCCACAAAACCTATATAACATCCTTCTTGAGATGTTCATGCCCATTCTTAATGATTCAGCCTGTGTGCCTTATTAAGTGTCATGTTTCAGCCTTTGTGACCTTAGCGATGTCACGTAGCTCACTGCACCTAGTACTTCTGGAGTAACCGTTCAGATTGCAGTTTTAAAAAATAGTTGCACTTGATTTTAAAGGATTTCTGGAAGTTTCCCCTTTAATTTGACAGAAATCATTGGCAGTTAATTTGTGTCTTCCTCTCTCTACATGCTTCTTCCTTCCTCTAAAGGACATTTCAAAGGGCTAGCGATTTCGATTGTTATGTATGCCGCTGACTGGATCTTTACTATTTTGTTATTTTTTCTGCTCTTTATAAGGCCCATTTTAATAGTAGTAATGATTTGCTTAATAATTCTGCACAGGACAGTACAGTATCTATGTTTTCCCGTTTTTCTCCAAACAGAAAGTACTCAGACCAAATGGCGATCATGCTCTGTTTTCAAACAGTTCATTCTTAATTAGAGATTCATCTGGACTGAAAATATCGGTTGGAAGAGAAGATACAAATAAAATACATACTTGCCTAATAATTCTGTGCACAGTGTACACCTTCATATGGCAGTTGGTAAGTTAGTAAGATGTTTTTTGCCCTGTTGTGGGCTACAAAAAAAAGGTACTGTATACAGACAGAGGCTGATTAAACTGAAGTGTTTTCTGGGTCTTTTGAAGAATGTGTGTGATTTGAGATTTGTAAAAAGAATAATAAAAATTCTTAGTTCATACTTCATAGTTTGATACAGCATCGGGGCCCCTAAAATGTCTGTTGTGTGAGTCCTGTGATGAGCAGTGATGTTCCATTATTGGAGAAGGTGGTGGGGGGGTGGGGGGGGGCGTTACAGCCATGACAGGAGGCAGAGTTAGGTGACTGGGGTTTTGTGTTCATTAGTTCCAACTGTCTATCATTGTAAAAAATAGGATAAATCGTGAGCCATGTTTGCTCTCAGCCTTGGTGACCCCACCTAGGATTTTACTTAAAGCTTCCTGTCTTTTTTTGTTTTTCTTGTATGTCAAAATGGCTTATTTATTTGTGTGAAGTCAAACCTGTCCCCTCCCAGCCCCGACTAAAAAACAACATTTTCCCTATCCAATCCTAGTATCGTGTGGGTCCGTTCACCGTTCGGAATAAGGGATTCTCACAGAGACATATTATATGAAAAATGTGTGCAGTGATAACCCAAAAACTCAGGAACTTCTTTCACACAAAGTTAATTAGCCCTTTTCCTCCAAGTAAGGTAAAGTTAAAATGCACTGATGTACAGATGTGTGCGTGTGTGTGTGTGTGTGTGTGTGTGTGTTTGTGTGTGTAGTGCAAAGAGCCACAATTTTTGGGGAATCCAGTACAGAGGAAATTACATATACGTATGTTACATATAATAAATACATGGTTTCTAACATGTTGCATTCTGGGAAGTGAAGCTAAGATTAACAATGGGACAGCAGCAGTCAGACTGTGGATGTAGTTAAGGGGAGAGTTACTCCTTTTAAATGCTATGATCGTGATGGGGAAGAGGTCGCTGATGGATAATGCTGAGGGTGGCTAATGATGGGAAATCTCTATCCCAGTCTCTTTCGCCTCTGAGGGCAGCCACAGAGAGCAGGTGATGGATAGCTGTGAAATCTACAAATGCCAGCAGGAGTATACCAGCCAAGCAGGAGAAAATGTCGTCTCGCCACTGAGAGTCCAGATGGAAAGCTGAAGGGCTGAGGACAGAGTGTCGCAGAAAGCTGTGGAGCCAGCGTCCTCCGCACAAATGGCGGAAGAGCACGGCAGCCATTACTGCGAGCGCGTGCAAACCTGGAGTTCTACTCACTTCCATTTTGTTGTTCTTCAAGACAATACTATAATTTATTCAGCATAGAAAATGATGAGCAGGGTGATCAGCTGGGTCAGTCCTTGCTCTGGGGTTCATGTCAGCCTTTAAGAGAGATTAAAAGCATTTTAAGTCTTTGGTCAGCTTCAGGCTCCATTCACTCACTAGAGGGGCTCACTGACAGCAAGGTAAACAGGCCTGCTAGCCAATTACAGAGTTTCGAAGTTAAGCCGTCAGTTTAGCCAATCAGATCCCTCTAGGGATGGTCTCAGAAGCTGTACCAATGTGCCTTCATTATACTGTAGCCCTTTTGCCTTGAGACAGCTCTGGTATGACTCAAATCCGGGTTTCCGTCACAGACAGCAGTAACCTGCCCTCATTAGCAAGAGCCCCCTAGAATCTCTGCAAAATTTACATTGCAGGCATTTAAAGCATTTTAACTGCAGAACAGTTACTCAAGGATATACAGTACTGTGCAAAATTCTTAGGCAGCCAAAGAAACGATGTTTACATAATTTTTATGTTGATGTAAAACTTAGCCATTTCAAAACTCTTCTAAGGTTACCCCAGTATTCGCAACAACAATCCAGTCTGGCTAATCAATATGTCATTGACTTATTTGATGAATTAACAAAATTCATCAGTCGAGATGGTAGTGAAATGTAACAAATACATAGAATAGTTGAGGTGCCCCTGAGGACAGCTTTGGGAACCAAAAGAGTGCTCTTCCAGCCATCCAACAAGTTATCAGTAACTTTTTGGAGCACATAAGAAATTCTTCTTCTTTTTTTCTGAGCAAATATAAACCAACTAGCCAGATAAATAGCTTTAAATATTTTCTTTGACTTTTGCACAGTACTCTATGTTAAGGATATTGGAAATTAACATACTTGTGCACCTCTGCCCTGTGCTATCCCACACACTTTGAGTTGGAGTTGGAGTCAATGACCAGTCCAAGTCCAGGGGCTAGCCTCGCACACCATTAGGCATCATATCCTTGGCATGCTTGGCATTTTGCAGCCTGCAGCTGTATACAGTAAAATTTAAAAATCTTTGGGGAATTTATGTTCTTTTCCACATTACAGCATCAGTGCACCATCCACCGCTCAAGTCCCCAGATCAATCATTTCTTGCCATTTCGCCATAAAGATGAAAAATTTTAGGCACCATTTCTACGCAGCATTTCAACATCTGCCCTCCTGCTTGTGTATAGTCACGTAGTGGTGATGTCTGCCAGATGATACTGAGCACTAGTGATGTTAGCAAGGATGTCTAATCTGAGCATAGTCGTGCAACTGAGCTGTTTTTGCAGTCAAGCGGGCATTGCTGGAGTAGCTGTGATATCAGGTATTGGGGGAAAAGGACCCCCTGGGGATCCATGTGAGGTATTTTAGGGGTCCACAAAGACTTTTCATAAACTGGTGAAATATCGATATTATTATCTGGGTAATACAATGTGAAAAAGGGTATAGGAGCACCACCCTAGAAAAAGACCCATGAAAGCCTCCCCCTGTCATGAATTAGGGGTTCCTGGTTTATTTTCATTTAGGGGTCTCCGGTCTAAAATGCCCCTGCACTACACTTTCACCATTTAACAATCTAAAAATACGAGCACAGCATCTGTCCTTTAAAATGCATTAATCTGACAAAGTGCTGCTCCCGGACTTGCCAGAGTCTCCGGAGACGAGCTTCTTCTCGCTGCAGAGTACGGGGCGCCAAATATGCCATCCCACAAGATCATTACGTCCCTGCCTGTGCCGCATTGACGCTGGCTCCATGTGTTCCCGGGACCTGGAAGACAGGAGAGCCTCGGCTGTGCGGAGCAGCGCTGATTGCCATGCTTGCGTGACCCTAACCTCGGCATAACGGCACCCCTCCTCTTCCAGCCTGAGCGGAGAGGTACTAGGAGACTGGCACTGCAGGGGAGAGCCTGGGGGAATGGCAATTTTATTTTTAGGGCCAAGAAATATCTTTATATCACTCTCCCCACCTTGTTCTCTAGAATTAAATGTCTTCAGTTCTCCAAAGGAATCCCCTTAATGCTTTTGAGATGGGATTCTGTAAGAGCATCCAGTCGCTAAGTAACCAGTGTTATTGTTCGCAAATATACAGCCTGTGTCATTATTTGCTTATGCTTTTGACTTTAGGATTTAAAGCTATAAAAAAATAACTAGCAGCAGCCCATAAAATAAAGAAAATAAAAGGTTTTACACTTCAGATTCATTTGTTTACCTAAATTAAGTTGGTTGTCTTCTATAAATTACAGAACTTGATTTTACTATAGAAGTACAGTCTACATGCACACTCTCAGAGTGCCTGATTCATTTGAGTTATATAAATCTAGCCAACCTTGATGATGGTAATTCAGCCTGGGGA
This sequence comes from Petrocephalus zakoni, assembly GCA_026774425.1. Classification (NCBI taxonomy): domain Eukaryota; kingdom Metazoa; phylum Chordata; class Actinopteri; order Osteoglossiformes; family Mormyridae; genus Petrocephalus; species Petrocephalus zakoni. The sequence continues at coordinate 16,729,364 of JAODKN010000134.1, read as the reverse complement.
TCACAGGAACACAGGTCGTGCACAGACACACAGTGAGAGCAAAGCAGAGACACTGAACCATCTGAACAACACACCTTCAGATCATCGAAAGAACAGCAGTCAGAGGAAACCCACATGTACATGAGGTGGGGGGGGGGCAAGCAAAACTACATGTACATGGAGGGGGGGGCATGCAAACCCTGCATACTCTCACAGAGCCTGGGCAAGAATCAAACCCATAGCCCTGGAGGTGTGAGACCACCACTCCACCTCCAATATCCAAGCATCCATTTTCTAACTGCATATGTTTGTCCAGGTCATGTGGGGGTCTGGAGCCTATCCCAGGCAGCACATGGCACAACTCAGGGGTGCACCCCGGATGGGATGGTAGTATTGTATAGGATCTATAATATTTTATATGATAAATGCAAAGAAATTAGGGGAAATGCCATCAGATACTGCAGAAATCGATTGCAAACCGATGTTTGGTGCTGGCATTGGCTGCCACTAGCTTTAATTTCAAAGAACTATTGCCTGTATCACTGTGATTTAGAGGCAAGCGAAAACCTCAGCCTGCAAACTCTGGGTGCATAGCATGTCTTTTATGTTCCTAAATCATTTATGTAAACAAACATTGCTCCAAAGAAAAAGGAAAATGATTAGGAGTGGATCAGAAATTGGATTTCTATCTGTTTTTGCATGCATTTATTTTTCAATAAAAATTAAAAAAAAAAAAGTTAAGGTCCATTAATTTTTTTGTATAGAAATTGCACATGAACAGAAAACATCTAATGCACAAATGTTAATGGAAAAATAATGGCTCATTTTATTTTCAACCAAGCGTAATAAGTCATTACACAAAGCCTTATTTCAGACTGAGAAATGCCAGACTTGGCTTGAAAGTGTCTTATGATCACAGGTCTAATGAATTTATGATAGCCCCGTTTGACTCAGAGCACTTTAATCTTACCTTGACGTACACCAAGTCAACGTCTGAAGAACGTTAGGCAAATTTACAAGAAGAAAAGTTTTCGGAATTGCAAATCTGGTCAGAAATATCTAGTTGCCAGTATACTGGAAAAATATATATGCTGCTGGGAATAATCTCAGAAAACTTCATATTGGGTACAATTGAAATTTATTTGAATTATTTTCAAAGAGAATATTCACTCGAACGCAGGGCAAAACACACACACACACACACAACAGATAACTTCGAGATTCAGATTCACCTAACTGCAGGTCTTTGAACTGGGGGAGGAAACCAAATTTGCACAAGGAGCACATGAAAAGTGCACATGTTCTCAGAAGGTCATTAATCCTGGAGACATAAGGCACCATTGCCACCCACTGAGCCATCCCTAAAGGGCTGTCTATTAGAGTACAATTAATTATTATTCATAGATCCTAAACATGACTGAGTAGGGGAGTGTTCAGTGTAAAACAATTAAATTAGGCTCAATATCTGATGTATCAGTTAATACTATTATTAAGCCTTAAACAGCAATGTGAAAATACCTGGTCATTAAAAAAAAAACTTTAGGATTGGGAAGTATGCAAACGTAGTTTAATAATTAACTCCATTAGCAGACCAGGCAGTTGAAGATGCTTTGAATAGAGAAGATATCAGAAAAAGCTGCTATCAAGAAAATGCTTCCCTTTAGCACTTTCCACTTGATGGGATAAGGCTTGAGGCCCATGCATCCCGAATCTCTTCTTAGGTTTGGGACCTATGAACTCAGGAGCAGATTATGGTGCTCGAGAGCTTATTCCACCATAATGGGGCAAGATGAAAGGAATCCAGGCAGGGATGGGGGAGGGGAGGTGGAACTCCTGGGCCTTGGCCAACAGAGGTATGATGCAGGGTTGTAGGGGAAGATTAGGGGTTGTGCATATCAGGGAAAGATGCTCCTGGTGATCCTCTAGGCCAAAGCTTATATCTGAAACCCAATGAGCTAGTGAAGCGTTTCATACATGACATATGGAGTTTAATAACCAGGTATAGAAAATGGATAAATAGATGGAGAAAAACTGTTATGTTTTTAATTATGGATTTTGTACAAGCAGAGGAGGTCAGACACCCGGAAGCCCTAATATACGTCACAACACATGTATCCCTTTCTGCCAGTCTGTCCCCGTATTTCAGGCCTGTGTCCTGCAAACACAGATCTCCTTATGCTTCAGTCCTGAGTTCCCTGAGCACTTCTGGTAACTGAATAGCCTCATTAGGTTCCTGCTTTCTTGGAAGATGTTGTGTAGCGGTTACTCCATTACTGCCTACGCCTGGGCTTTCACTGGAAGCCTAGCTGCACTTATGTCTGGTTGACTCCGTGTCAGCCATATGCTTGTAATGTGCTATCTGTAAGTAACTTTTGACAAAAGTGTCTGCTAAATAAAATTAAATTTAGCACAATATAAATGTTTTCTGAGATATCCAAACAATCTACGCTTGTTATGGCGTGGCATGGCACTGGTGGGAAACAGGTGATGATCCATGGTATGACTCCAAGACCAAGAGGGGTTTATTAGGGAACCGGAAAACAAACATAACAAAAGGGGAACGCAAGGGGTTCAGAACAAGACTGGAGCTAACGAAACCATAAAGTAAATATGCAGGGGGACAGGACAGCAAAGGCATGGTAACAGACGTAGGGCTGCAGTTACCTGAGGTCTCACCAAAACCAATGAGCAAGGAATAGAAAGTGGGCAAGCACTTACAGTAAATACATACTGTAGGTAACGAGGACTAACAAAAAGCAGGTGAGGATAATCACAACAGCAACCTCTCAGCAAAAGAGCAGGATGAATGGGCACCGACCCAGAGAACTTTAGTATAAACTGTACAATTACTATACATGGTGATTTTTTTTTACGGCTGTAGAGAAGTAAAGTAATATTATCCTGCTATGTTTTTTTCCCCCCTAAGACTGTATGTGAGTTTTGGAGTTCTTCACTGACCTAGACGTCAGAGCTGCACAAGGATCACAAGCAGGAGCAAGTAAAAGTGAAATGATTAAGTGATAGCCTGAAGTGAACGCACTGAACCTGTCACAGGCCCATGCCGTACGTGACAGCCTGAAGTGAACCCACTGAACCTGTCACAGGCACATGCCTGACGTGG
>JAODKN010000134.1:16654376-16669172 GCA_026774425.1 Petrocephalus zakoni | reverse complement strand
AAATCAATGGCAGTCCATGTTCAGGACCAGATGGGGCCATGACCTAAATCCAATCTGAAGGAGAGCATAGTAGCGAATATGAAAACCGAGGGCATTAATCACATAAATGACACCTTATCAGAAGTGCCTCGTCAGCACAAGTGCAGAGCCATCCATTATCATTTGGCATAAAGAGAAGCATTCTTGATATACAAGCTCAAATACAATTCATATATTATAATATAGTAACATTCAAATCACCTAGGCTTTGATTTTCTGTTAGTAGCACAAGATGCTTTAATAATCACTTCAAAGAAATGGCAGTGTTACATTAATAGTGTAACAATTGTTGTCATTTGTGATGTCCCTCATTGGGTCCCTCATTCGACTTACATCCAGTTTACACAGGCAAAGATTATGTATATACTGGTAAAATGAATCTTAAGAGATATCACATAACAAATAAATATACCAACAATGTTTTCATTTGTGTGGGAAAAACCACTTAGATTCTAAATCCATTATGTTTTCTCAGATGACGTAAACATGACACGTTTTCTCATGCACAAAAAAAATAGTCCTGATCCAGGACATCAGAGGAATGGGGAAACTCAGAAACTGCCCTGACATGAAGATGTGGCTTGGAATCTGTATCCCTGATAAAGCGAGCTCAGTGACCTTTAAGAGGAAAGGGAAGCACACAAGCTCCTGTCTAACAATGTACCAGAAGGTAATGGTGAACTTCATCATCCTGACAAATCTTGGGGGGAAATGGCGAAAATGTTTTTGGAGGTTTGTACGAGGGGTTTTGTTCCTTGGGAAATTGGATGGCAGGATGACCTGTTTGCATAATGGAAAGCTCAAAAACAAGTCAATCAGTAAGTAAAATATACAAACATGTGGCTTTGGACTTGGCATAAAGGAAGACTCACTGTGTGGAGATTGCTCCAAGTAGAGAGGAGCCCAGATCCTAAGCCACTGCATTAACAAACAAATTTTTTGATTGTATAGAATTAAGGGTACCCAGGAGACATGAGTCTTTGACCTAACCCGTACCTGCAGCGAGACGATGGTAAGGAAGGGACAAGTAAGGTTTAAGACACCAGGATTTTATGTTACAATTAAAATTAAACTATAGATAAACAAATTCATGAATAAAAAATCAATTTTATAAATATGAATATGTATTAATAATATAATAAAGAGTGTCTCATTTTCATTGTCTGTATATTTTACTATAAAAACTATAAACTAATTCAATGCAACTGACAAATAAACAAACAAAGCTAGCAATTGCTTAAAGAATGAAAGAGAAAAAATAAAAACAAGCGTTAATGCCTGTCCTAGCAGCTAAACATATACAAGACAATCCCTTAAGATTATAATACTTTCTTAAGAAGCAATGTAAATTGATTTTTGAGGCTAATCAGCTGTGAAATTAACTTAATGGTTTTCATGAATAGAATGTTCAATAGGCTTTAAAGCACAATTATGAGGTAACTTTTTCTCCACATTGTGCAAATAAAATGCCAAATAACTCAAAGAGCAAATTCAAAAGGTAAAGTTTTAATGACGTTTCAGAACTTCCCCACTCTTGAAAGGAGTTCGATATGAGATGATCTCGGTGCAGCTGGCTGTCTATCACTGGATTTTGTCATGATAACCGAACGAGGATGAGCGGAGTGACAGATTTAAGACAGACATCCTAGAGATTTAATAAGCCATCCATCAATCACCTGGCATTTCATCTTATTTTATCACCCTCCATTCTTCTGTGTTTTGTGGAAAATAAGGGACACCCGTGTGGAAAGTTTATTTAAAATATATTTATACTTTATATTTTCAGAAAAATAATGGACAGGTGCCAAATTCTCCAACACTATTATTCATATGTTTGACCACCTTTAAATGATTATGATTATTTCTACAGCAATGCAGCTTTTTTTACATTTTCATTTTGAGCTTGGAAAAACAGAGACTGAGACTTTTCAATTACAGCTGAGTACAGAAGTCTGGCCGTAAACACAATGAAGTCAAGTAGAATGTTCAGTAACCTAGAGAGTCACATGACAGAGGTCATGTGATCACCATTCCCCTCCCCATTAGAGTATGATTGAAATGCTTCAGAATGTGTCTAATTCCAAGTTTAGGTAGATAGTCTATAACTATACAAAAAGTAAGACGAAGCATAATGTTGTGCAATTTGGGAATTTTTGCATTGCCCGGGAGTGTACATCTGGCATAGTAAATTTTGAGAAGCTAGAAAGTTATTTTGTATTGATGTTTGGACATTAAATATCTTCTCAGAAATAATATATACATACATATATACATAATTTAATTTATTTTAATATATATATATATATATATATTTAAGATTGTCTATTAGGCTAAATACAGATTTGACAAAAGTGTCCCTCTAAAATGTGCAGCTATTAAAGTAATTTTGTTACAGGAAAGTTCATCTTTATATATCTGAAAAACAGCCCCCTTTGGGAGAGGGGAAAATGCTTTAAATTGCAATGTACTCTCAACTTTTAAGCTATACTGCGCTTGTTAAACAATGTGAAGTTATTTCATAAGTTTTTTGCAGGTTCCTGAAAACAATTAGATGCAAGTCAGAATTAAAGTAATAAACAGAACTTAAATAGTATTCCGAAGCTGAAAAGCATGGCATTTGTAATAATGGAATGCCCATTTATTCCAGTGTCTGATACCTAGATGCAATTATGATATATGTTCAGTGATATGAAGGGTTCCAGATCTATGCATGCCTTAGAACAGTGTGAGATTAGAACAGTCCAGAATATTGTTACATAAAATTACACTTTCCATTATATAAAGCACTTCAATTTCAGTTTTATGTAGTGATCTGAAATTTACAGCATGCACTGTTAGACTTATGTTTAACTTTGTAAATAAAAAGCAATGGATTGCAAAGAAGCAATAAATCAATTGCAATAATATATATATATATATATATATATATATATATATTCTGTTATATAAGAAAGTTTAAGTAAATTCAGAATAATCTGATTAATGTATTTCAATAAATGATTAAATCAATAAATACTTTTTATACAGATACGAAGGGACAATAAAATAGTACAATTAAAAACAACAGTATGATAGATTGCATTGATTTACCTTTTGGAAATAGATAAAAAAATATATAACTGTGGATTGTAAGATATATAAGAATGTTCTGCACTCAAAACAGCTAATATAATAAAACTTACTTCAGAATGCAACATTTTAAAAATAACAAATTATAGATGAAAATGGAAAGGCATATCGGTTGGAGATGTATCGCTTCAGGTAGTTACACACTTCTATACGTTCATAGTCGGCCACAGCTGACGCTAAAACTTCCCGGGTTGCTTCTCTTTGAAACTGAACGAAATATTCACAAACGTTGTGAACTGAAAAGTGACTTATACTATCTTGCCTGGTAAAATCTCATCTTGCACCTGGTGAATCTAAGCTCTCTCTGGCCAGGCAGCCTGAGAATGACTGTTTGTATCGCACGGATGCGGAAGCCGGGGAGTCGGGGCACTTGGCGGAATCGCTCGGCCCCTGTGCGAGAGCTGTCCGCGGTGCTGAAGTTTGCTGGGGGAAATGCCCGCGAGTTTGTAAAATTAATGAAGAAACTTCTGGACAGTTCGCGGTTGCGTGGAATGAATGTTGTGAATAAGCTGACACTGTAACACATTTGTTAAGCCTTAGGGGAAAACGAGTCTATATGTTTTAATGTACCGAAGAAAATGCAATCCTATTAAATAATTACACGCTTGTGTTAGTTACCAAAGTTATTCAATTTTGTCCTTCACGCACGTGATTCGTATTAACTGGCGCCATTCTGTAACAAAATACAAGTGGATTTTGAAAGCACACATTCAATAATGTATTGATGTTTTATTTATTTATTAATTTAAACTGATATGTTAAAATCCAATCTTACCATCTCCCGTGTTTAGTACTTTTTTTTAATTCTGCGTTGTCAAAAAATCAGGCTTTGTTGCTCATTGTCACACATTAAAAAACAAAGGCGAGTTATCGTATGTTTTAATTACTAAAGTGGATTAATGAGTAATATTAAAATGGTGACAACTGTCTGTGGTACCGTTCTATTTCAACTTTCCTAAAAATCAGCCCGGGTACCCTTACACAACGGATTGGGAATTATAAAGGAAATTATAGAGGAATGGCTTTGGAATATCATTTGATGAACATATATAGATATTTGCCAAAAAACATCCACATTCAAATGAACAGATTTTGTTTTATCTCAAAATTTCAGCATATATCACTCGTATAGTCCATAGATTAAAATTGAAATGTATAACTAAAATGAATAACGAAAACATAATACCTGGCTGTCATACTCATTTCACTCTTTTTTACTGACTTTTATACTTAATAAATATCTGTCAGTTTATATTATTTGGTTTGGGAAAAAATAATAATATTTTTACTAGGCCTACTGTATCATCCCCTTCTCTTTTCTCGGTGCATTGCACAGAAAGCAGCTCCTGTGACTTACAGATACGAGTACGTTGTAAACAGCTATAAAAAGCTTCAGACAAAATTGGTATTGCTACCTTTGTGTGAGTTCAATTTACGCGCGTGCAAAGTGACCCAAGACGTCCCGAAGGCAGTTATGCATACAATTAAGTCCGGCGTTTTCGCTGAACCCATCCGCCCAAGAACATACTGCGATCGTCATTTTATTTTCCCCAGATTCATAGCGCCCTCTTTAGGAAGAACGTCGGAAATGCATTCTGGTACCTATTAAGAAGTAACGTTTCTATATTCTAAGTAGCAGTCGCATTCACAATTGCGTTTTTGTAGAGGTTTTTGTGATATTGTTCAAATTAGGTAAAAATAGTCATTAGAATAAAGTATTCTTCTTAGGCATGTGTTTGAAATAAGTCCAACAAATTTCACTTCATTTTGTAAAACAGTAAGATACACCTTCCTTTAAAAACAGATTAGCATCGTGTCATATACGAATGTCGAATTTCACTCCACAATGAATACACTGAAGTTCGTAATCTGCAACGTGTAACGGAGGTTATGAACAAAGACTTACCATGCAGATTGCAGGCGCTAGCAGGACAATCGCGCACCAACTCGTCGCCTGCATCTCTGTGATCTTAAACTTCCACTGCTGTCTCTCTTTTCGCGTTTAAGAGCATGCTGATATCCACTTTACAGAACAGAGAAGCCGTTCAACTGCCTAATGAAAATGACTTCACTCCCCATGTGACCACAGAGCAATTTTACACTTATAATCGAATAAAATACAAGGAGACGGCAACTAAGATTACATAAAAACTAATCCGCAGGAGACATGGAGCAATGTCATAATTAAGTAACGGGTGAAATATCAGCTATGGATGCTCAGCTGCGTCCGGTCCCGGTCTACGATCTGGGCGCACTCCACTCCGAAAGACGCCGTGCTTTTGTATTGCGCCGCTTGTTAGTGCTGCCTAGTGTTTTATATGGCCCGCTCCAAGCTACACACCATTAACGCGCATTGTGAACGCGCCGGTAGTACACAGTCCGACAGCGGCTGAGAGAGAGGGAGAGGGAGAGGGGAGGGAACGAGGGACGGACCGGGATCAAAAGAGGGATGATACTTGTTCGGCACATCGAACGGGTTCTTATAATGCGCCAAGACAATATCACACCCTATTGGTTAATTGAGAATATATTAATTTATTAATAATCTTAATGTGAATGATCCATTAATAGCCTAAATGTGTCTCTGAATGTGATCGTGGTAAATTTAATTGTGAGGTATCGAAAAAAAGATCCATAGGCGTTGCAAAATTTGTTTTTTTTCAGAAGGGGGGCGGGCATATTCACTGAAACAGACTAGTATTACTTATATATAACTGTCTATGCTTTTTATTTATCTGTTTATCCATTTATTTATTTATATTGTTTGGAAATCTCGCAATTATATTACACACATTCAGACGCACATTTACTGGCATCAGAGTTGACGTTCAAATCTAATATGTCTAGTGTTGGCTTAGCAACACTCTCACAGATTAAAAAGGCATCACTCCAGATTGTGTTGATTTAACATATGTTCCCATATACATATGTACGGTAAGTGCTAAACTTGAAGTGTTGAAATTGAATTTCCGATTTCAGATTTGCTGTGCTGTGTAACACACATATCTGATGCTAGTCTAAACAGTTTCTTATTTTACTTGACAAATCCATCCTGCTGTCACCACCTGTCCTGTGCATTCCCTGGCATGACCAGCAGGGGTCGCTGCTGATCCTCCAGAACCCTCCTAATCCTCCCCAGGTGTGTCTTGCTCATTATTCCCAATCCTATTGTGTTAACCGCCCACACCTGCATCATGTCAGCCCCTCATTAGTCCAGAGTATAAGTGCTTCCCAGTCCTGTGTTCCCCAGTCTGGCCATTGAAGTTGGTCTTCTTGTTATGTGTGCTGGGGCTGTCCCATTTTGACTGCTTGTGGTCCTAGTTTTGGTTCTATAAACCTGATCTGTGCCCTCAAGTCCCTTCATATCTCATATTGTGACGCCTGCTAACTCCGGCTGAACTTCTCCTAGTAAGAAATTAACTCTATAGTTTAATCTTCAATTTAAAATTTGCGACAATTGCTTTTGTATATTTTTGGAAAAGCAAGTGAAATCAGGATCAGTACTGTGCTGGTCTAAAGTGCCAAGTGACAGGTGAGGTGGTCCCGCTGGCCCAGCCCCCCAGCATATGGTAACATGTTTTAAACTTTTTACCACAGGACTGTTTATGATCGGTGTGTTTTCTCTGTCCATCACAATATGAGGCTGAGAGCACCCCGGATCCCTTAAAGTGGCACTATTTTCAACTAGGCATTTTTTTTCTTAATTTATTTGAAGGTGGTGCAGTGGTTAGCAATGTTGCCTGATGCTCATTTGATCAGTATTTGAGTCTCTACCACAGCTTCCCCACTACAATCTAAAACAATGCTGAAGCTAACTGGCATTAGCTCTGGGCCTCTGTGGCCCTTGATAGGCCATGCAGGTTCAGATGTGTCTGGAGCAGTTGAGTATTGGAGAAAAGGATTTCGTTTTGGAATAGAGAGGAATAGAAAGACACAAACCTACCCTCTCAGAGATGTACTACTGTCCCTGTTCCTGTGACTTGTAGGGCCCCAGTGCTGCCCGCTGAGCCACCGTACTCCCAGCACTGGCGTCTTGCTGTATTATGTGATTTTCAAAAAGTCAGATTTCAGGACACTGATGTTTTATTTGTAGATGACAGCCAGGGCAGGAAACCCCAAACTTTGCCAAAAACTAACACAAGATGACTTTTATTGTTGTGGGGAGACAGTGGGGCACCTGCATGAGAGCCTTTAGGAATCTGTCAGAAAACGAGCAACATTCAGCAGCCCAAACTTCTGCCCAGCTGACAGAGCGACTCGGCAAATGGCAGAAGAAACCTGGAGGCGCTCAGCTGCCCTCTTCTGTCAGCTGTTTGCTCGGTAAAGTTGGGAATTCAAACCTCATTAGTCTAGGGAAGAAACAGTGATTCTATCACTCTAGCCGTAGGTGCAAAGGGTTAGGGCGCTGGGCCTGCAGTCACCGGTTAAAATCTGGTCATTGGCTGAGTAATTTCTCCATTGGTCCCCTGAGCAAGGCCTTTAACCCCAGTTGTTCTAGGGACTGTCTGACCCTGCTTTCCCAGAAAAAAATATATTATTTTGCTACATAAAATTCAATTCAATTTATTTCTATATAGCGCCTTTCACAAAAGTTATCCTGTGGTGCTTTACATGGGTGTGCTGGGATACATTACCATATATTTAAAAAAGCGTAATGCAAAACAAAACAGAGTAGAACTGAGAAAATGAAATACAAAGAAATGAAAGAAAGACAACAGAGAGGAACCAAAAACTCCCACGTAGGGAGAAAAAACGACCTCGGGGGGTCCAAGGTCAACTGGCTGCCCAACCCCCCTGGGTTTGCTAACATCACTGAAAAGAGAGGGCGAGCTTGCTGGTGAGAACTGTGGTCGAGGGCAAAGCCAAAGTCTATCAATGCAATGGGACTGAACCAGAACCGGACATGCGGGAAGGCAGAGAGCATGGGTAGTCAGAATATGCATTGACACACTAAAGGTCAAGCATACTAGGTAAGGAAATGGCATGTACAAGCCACACAAAGTCTGTAGGTCTGTAGCTATTGACTTCTGCACACTGTGCACCTCAGCACGTGCTATTCCCACGCTGTGATGTTACACAGCCTACCACTTCCTGGCTGAGTTGCTGTACTTCCCAATTGTGTCCACTACATTATAATACAACTAACAGTTGACCGTGGAATTTTTAGTAGCGAGGAAATGTTATGAATGCACTTATTGCACAGGTGGCATCCTATCACAGTACAATGCTTGAATTCAGTGATCACCTGAGAGTGACCCATTCTTTCAGAAATGTTTGTAGAAGCAATGCATGCCTAGGTGCTTGATTCTAAATACCTGTGGCCATGGAAGCGATTGGAACACCTGAATTCAATGATTTGGAGTGGTGTCCCAATTTTGGTAATATAGTGTATATAGGGCTTGCTTATATTGTTGCGGGCTGTTGGCCTATGCGAACCTGAATACCTCTAAACCTGTAGACTTCCATTTGCGCTCTAATTTGTGGCTCTCTTGTTTGTAAGACTATGCCTGATCATTAACCAATGGGGAGTGTCTGGTGATTTTTACAACGGTATTTTTCAAAGGTGCCATCTGATCTAGAATCTAACCACTGTACTGAAGTCAAATGTGACTTTGCTGAACTCTGTACTGGACATGAAGTTCACATTACTTACTGCATTCATAAATCGTAGGGAATTTCCGCCATAGTCACAAAGTGGCCGAATCATGAAGGTGATTAGAAAATGGTTGGAGAAGGACACGTTCAGTGGACAGATGGATACACGATGAACAGAAACTCCGTGAGCGATAACCAGGTCTAGTGCATGATTGTGCACATGCGTTGGTTTTGTTACATGCTGATAGCATTCAACAGAGTCCAGGAGGTACAGGAAACTTTTACTGAAGGCATCTGTCTCTACGTCCACATGTATATTAAAATCTCCATGTATTATAATATTTCATAACTAAGGCAGTAAGAAGTTCCCCAAATTCAGTCAGAAATGAAGTACATGGTCCAGGTGGCCTGTATACTATAAAAAAACAATGATCATGCCAGTGCCCAAGAAAAGTAGGGTTTCTTGCCTGAATCACATTAACCTCCATGGTGATGGAATGCCTGGAGAAACTGGTCACATTTCACATCAACGACAACATCCCTCCATCTTTGGACCCACTTCAGTTTGCATATCGGCATAACAGATCTATGGAACATGCCCTTCTCAAGATCTCCTGGAACACCTGGAGAAGAAAAACCCTTCTGTCAGGATGCTGTTTACTGACTAACACCAGTTTCGATGGAATAACAAAGCAGAAATCAGAGCTGTAAAGCTCAGTGATCTTGATCTGGGCAACTCCATCTGCAGATGGCTCCAGGATTTCCTGACTAGCAGACCCCAGACAGTGAAAATTGGCAACAAAAAAAAAACACCGATTTCAACAACCAGTCCCACAACCCATAGACTTCATCATCCCAAGGTGATTCTGTGATACTCACTGTAATGGACCAGTTTTCCCGCATGTGTCGGTTGGTGCCTCTCCAAGCTCTCCACCGCCAGCCAGCTAGCCGAGGCCCTGCTCAACTTTTCGGGGATCCCAGGAGGCCTCATCTCTGACCTCAGGCCCTAGTTCACAGCCTGTCCTCCAGCTGACATCCTCAAACCAACAGGGCAGTGGAGCATGCCAGTGCACAGACCTCCCGACACAATGGGCTTCCTGCACTGGGTCGAGTACATACTGTAACCAGCTCTTCCTGGTATAGTTCGCTCAGCTTTCCAGTGTGTGCTGGGCTCCTGGCCCCCGCTAATTGCCTACTCCAGTGGGCACAGACTTGGCTTTCCGTTCCCGTTTTCTCGGGGCTCGCCTCGTCCTCCCAATCCTGTCTCTGCTGCGTCCACTCTCCATGTCTTGTTTCTCTTGTTCTTGGGCTAAAATAAAACCGCTATGCAGGGAAGAGCATTCCTCCAGCTCTGCTGTTGTTTGCTTGTCGTGACAATCATCACAGTATGCATGCATACTTCATCTGTTCATATGCACATACATATTAACATTCAAAATAACTCAAATACATTCAAAACCTCACAAAAGAATCATTAACACTATCTATATGTATGACATTAGGAGGCATAGCACATAGGGACGTGACAAAGTCACAGAAATCATTTTAAAAGTCCTAGTTGGGTTTGGTGGTCAATAAACAGTGACTAATATTGTGGGAGTTGGTCCATTGATTTATAGGGCAATGGACTCAAAGACTACCTGTATATGGACCGACACAGTCACTGAAGATACGTAACAATGAGCAGGAGACCACCCAACCGGTAATGCAGGGATGGTAGGTGTAAAGAAAACCTTCAAGTATAGTGTGCTCTAAGTGGTAAAAGTCATTGGGTTGCTGCCAAGTCTCAACCAAACACAAAAAACCTTACTTATGATTATCCAACAGATCATAGATTACAAGACCTTTGTTCATAAGGGAACTAATGTAAAATAATCCAGTGGCAACATTGTGATTGCCTTGCCTTGTCATTAGGTTAATTCAGCTAAGATGCTATGGTCAGCAACGCGTCCATACTTCTTAGCTCAGTGATGATTGGAGGACCAGAAGGATTATATAGGCAGGGGTTGACATACAGTAAGTGGTATGTATTCACCGTATAAACGGTAAAATGCGCGGAAGTTTCTTGTTTTTACAGTGCAAATGCACATAGGTGTAAATTACCAAGCATTATAAACTTTACTAAATACACTAATTTTTTTATCATAGCTGTGTAAATAAGTACGCATTTGCACTTTTGCACTTTAACAAGAAAGTACCGCGCATTTTACCGTTTGTACGGATAATGCGTACTTGTGTACCACTTATGTCAACCCCTGTATATAGGTTTCATCAGGGGCACAGTAGAGATTTTTGAAGTGGGGGGACCAAACACCCAGTCTATCGACCAACAATGAGCTCCAGAGAGTCATAGAACTCATAAAAAAGAAAATAATAAAATAGTAAGAAAGGGTAAAATCACCATACTACAAAAAAAAAGTAAAATCACAGGAGACCAGTGGCAGCCAGTCACACCAGCATTCACTCAGCTGGAACCCGAACCATAGTGGCTTACTAGATGTTTTCTTTGGTTATTGTAATGGAAATTTGACACCCCCTCAGCTTAACCAGGAATCCCTTATGATGAATGTGTCTAACTTGGAGCAAATGGCTGCCTTTAATTTGTTGAATGTTTAGGCGTGACACTGACTGTACTCTCCTTGGGAGACCACTGTACAACAAATGTACACCCTTGGGGATATGAACCAACTATTGACTCCCAAGGAATTGCACTGCTCTCTGGAACAGGATAGATATGCAGCAGTGGGTAACTGGCCATTTCTTGGAAGACAAGGATAAGACAAGACAACCCACTTGGGAACGGTATGGTGGACAAAACTCATAGAAACACACTGGTGGCTGGCCCTTTAAATCAGTGAGGCATGTCAAGACAGATGCGGAAGTGCCCCATTAACACAAACTAACCCTCTTCCTGCGGTCGGCACTTATGTCTATCTGGGGGCAGCTTTGTTGCCTCGTTTCCTGTCTGTTTTTCTCCCTGTGCTCAATCTGGCTGGGTAAAAAGCCAGATAGCTGTGGTGTTAATTAAATGAGATAAAACTCAGCGGCAGGTGGAGTACCAATGGAGAACTCGGACCTGAAAGTATCACGTGGCAAATTTCAAACAAAATTAGGAAGAGGAATTAGGAAGGTCTTCACCTTCAAATTGGTTATATCGAGACAGTGACTGAAATAATAATAATAATAATAATAATATATTATATTTATATACCACCTTTTTCAAACCCAAGTTCACTTTTCAAGGAGATGGGGGGGAAAAAAGATCAAGCAGTACAGTGAGAGAAATTAAAAAGTCAGATTTAAAAGTGGAAAGTAAAGAAGAGTCACAGAGAGCTTGAGGAAGAGAATTCCTCAAAGAAAGAGAGTTTGGGGACAATGGCACTAAATGACATGCAACCCATAGTGAGAAGGTACAAGTTACAAGGAGCAGATTACAGCTAGATGACCAGTGAGAGCCAGGGGGAGAGTAAGGGGTCAGGAAGTCACTGAGGTGAGGGAGTGTAAGGCCATGTAGTGCTTTGAAGGCGAGTAGCAAGATTTTGAATTTGATACTGGACAGAACTGGCATCTTTGAAAGAATGGGAGTGATGTGAGCAGAATGATTCAGCATATGAAGCAATTTTGGACAATTTCATGCTCCCAACTTCGTGGGAACAGTTTGGGGATGGCCCCTTCCTGTTCCAACATGACTGCGCACCAGTGCACAAAGCAAGGTCTATAAAGACATGGACGAGTGAGTTTGGCATGGAGGAACTTGACTGGTCTGCCCAGACCTCAACCCGATAGAACACCTTTGGGATGAATTAGAGTGGAGACTGGGAGCCAGGCCTTCTCATCCAACATCAGTGCCTGACCTCACAAATGCTCTCCTGGAAGCATGGTCAAAAGTTCCCATAAACACACTCCTAAACCTTGTGGAAAGCCTTCCCAGAAGAGTTGAAGCTGTGATAGCTGCAAAGGGTGTTAAAGCCTATGCATTAAGAATGGGATGTCATTAAAGTTCATATCTGTGTAAACGCAGGCGTCCCAATACTTTTGGCAATATAGTGTATTTGCCACATGCTTTTGTTCAAACTGATGTCCAAATACGGCAGGTAATCCACCATAAGAAGCCACCTTTGGTATAAGAGCATCTAGGTTAAGCTATAAATAAATGGGTAGCACTGAGAAAATGCACAAGTGAAAGGGTGAAAATTGTCATATTTTGAAGGGATCACAGGATGGTGATGGTCTGCTATTTGATGTCAATGCTCTAGTTACATACATATAAAATATGAGTAAAGAGTACAAAAGAACAGCTTTATATTTATCTGAGCTCCTCTTAGATGGAATTTCACCCCTTCCATGGCACAAATTACTGATTAAATTGTGACAGTAGAATAGTAGCCTACATTTTACTGGTGACAGCAGCTTTTTACAAGGTTAGGATTTCTGTCAGCATTAAAAGTTGGCCAGGCTACTGGTGTGGACAATCCCGATGTTCTTGGAAAGAAACAGAGTCCCCCGGGGCTGGTGCAGCTATGAATCTTTAAAAACTGCTGTCTGAACAGGTACCTGTGCAAACACACATACACACACACTCACGGTTAAACTGACTTGGCAAGAAATAATAAGCTTTTCTTCACTAGAGACTTTGATTACTAGCGCCAGAGTGTTTCATCGGTGCCTCAGATCTGGTAGGCATTGTTGACAGAGATAAATGGGATTAGATACAGTATGGGCTTGAAGGAGGCAAGGACTTGGAATGGGCTTTCTTTTTTAATACAGTGCAACCGCAGCAGACCAAGTAATAGCTCAGATGAATCTCCAGAATTATCTCCCCAGGTCTGGTCCTTAAGGTTTACACTACCAATGCATTACACTCATCCTCTCATTCTAAGCGTTTTTTGCTGTTTCATTCTTGTTCCAAAGTTTAAGGGTGGTTGTAATCCAACATTAATGGCTCATCTAGTAATAACTGAAGTTCTTTAATCAGTCTGATGTTGCACTTATACTTTTTGGCTCTGTCTTTTGTTTTTAAGTAAGCCTTGTGAAACACACAGCTGAAATCTTTAACTTGCTCTAGGTATATTCCCAGTTCCACCACCCTGTATCGCAGTGTCTCTCAACCCAGTCCTCATTTTTACTCTCTCCCAGATCTTTGTCAAACAGTCCACATTTGAAGTCATCTAGTTTTCTTTGGACTGAATCTTCTGCCAGAATAGAACTTAGGCATCTGGTTTCACTTGCACCCCAACGACGTACATCAGTACTCTCCTCCATTTTTTCAAGTGTTGGCCTGTTGTCACCAAATCAATCACAATATCCTACATTGATCATGTATTTTCTTCTGACATCCTTGTCAGGGATGCATCAGGACACATTAGCATTTACTCAACAAAAGGTATGCGATTCAATGCATCCCAGACCACCTTGGCAAGTTGTTTATGTGATCGGATCACAATGCATCTTGGTGGTTGTTTACGCTTCTATCTAGCGCTGTGCACTAGGCGTTGATTGTCCAAGACCCATTTTAAATCCAAGTGTAAACAGAGCCTCAGACAGAAACATAAAGACACACACAAACATACACACACAGATAGACATGCTTTTACCCTGATTCATTGTTGCTAGATATTTTTCTTAAAGTATCACAATTTTTAAAAGATTTCGAATTGTTCATCTTGCCAATCCTTATTTGTCGCTGACCTGTATAAATTTTAACCTGGTCCGGGCCATGGGTTGCATTCAGTGGAAGTTCTAGATCATTTAAATTGCGGGGGGCGGTACTGCATCAACAATCGTCATTCATCTATAAGAGATATCACCACATGGGCTCAGGACTACTTTGGCAAACCTTTGTTAAGTACCACAATACTTAGTTACATCCGCAAATGCCAGTTAAAACTGTACTGTACCAAAAGGAAGCCCTATGTTAACAGTGTCCAGAAGTGTCGACTTCTTTGGGTTCTGAGATATCTGGGATGGACCATCACACAGTGGAAATGTGTACTGTGGTCAGATGAATCAGTATTTCAGGTATTTTTTGGGAGA
>JAODKN010000134.1:16632220-16654276 GCA_026774425.1 Petrocephalus zakoni | reverse complement strand
TAATGTGCTGTTGTATTGTTTTCAATGTAATACAAGTCAAAGTAAATTTAGAAATCACTACTTTCTTTTTTTATTTGTGTTTTCCATACTGTCCCGACTTTTTCTGATTTGGGGTTGTATAATAGTAATAATAAAACATTTATTTAAGGCCAAAGTAGCATACATATTTAGCGGGGGGCACATGGGGACCATGCATGTTCTCACAGGGGCACTGCCCCCCCACCCAGAACTGCCCTTGGCTGCATAAACATATACTTTAATAAATGCACATTTAGATGATACAAATTTTTTTTATATACCACTCCATTCCAGTATTTTGAAATAATGTATAAATTTACTCAGATAAATGTATAAATTTACTGCAGAGGCCACTGAGCCTCTGTAGGCTAGCACTACCAGGTTTGGAGGTTTGAGTCCGGTGGCCGGAGCTGTTGGACCCTCAAGGAGGCACTTGACCCTGAAAAGTCCCGGGGTGCTGGGTACCTGTTTACGCCGTGCTCTGACCCCAAGCAGAATGAAGCATCATTATTGTTTGACATTCCTGCTTGCTAATGCAGAAAGCCTGTGCTACTGAAAAACAAACCATGCGACTGCAAGTGAATACATGCAACGCCCAGATAGGGTCAAGAGGTGTAGTTACCATCTGACTTAACATTAGAATGCCTGATAAAGGCAGTCTTCGGTGTGGTGTAATTGTTGGTGCAGTCCAGAGGTGTCAATTTCAGGTCCGGAAAGTAAAAGTCCAGACCAGGATTTTGTTTCAACCGACTAGTTGAGCACTCTGTGACTGTGACCCTTTATGCTCAACTGATTGGTTGAAACAAAATCCTGGTCTGGATTTTTACTTTCTGGACCTGAAATTGACACCTCTGGTGCCGTCTCAGAAAGTCTTCCTCAGATGTTTAACGGTGTCTAGTTTACAAAATATGCCACAACTCTTGCTATTTGTTTTAACTTGCTTCTTGCGATCTTATTATTTACAAGTTACTATTTGCACTGTTTCTTGACATCTTAGAAAATAGTTATGGTAAATGACTATTTAAAAAGTAATAATAACGTGTTGTTACCCTTTAATGACACCTAGCGTTCAAAGCAGACATTGTGCTGAGCCATATCACTGAGGGTGGCATGGCGGGGACATTGTTCCTTCATGCTTTCAGTATTGAGGGTTGAAATCACTACTCCTGGGTCACTTAAAGTAGATTCTCTCTAATGGGCTACCATTCCATCTAGGGGAGTTCACCTATCTTGGCCCTTCTGCTTCCTGATATATAAATATTATGAAATTATATAATTATTAGAAAATATTATGGATATCAAGTCGTGAATTGTGCATGCCAAAGTTGGGTGTTGCTGCAGTATAGGGACAAAACTACCAAACTCACCTTGATTTGTTTGATTTGTCTTGAAGTGGCATTTCAGATCAAAAATCTATAGATTTTCCAGCGTAAATCATCACCAGTTGCATATCTTGACTTGGCTCAACAAATCTGGCAATAATGAGAAGATCCATTAAGAGCCAAGGTCACTGAAGCAACTTGGATTTAACTCAGTCGTAGTTAAAAAAATGCTTCTTTGGTTGCATACTAATTATTAAACCAAACATATTTGACTTCTCATTATCCTTAAAGTGGATAGGATTACAACCTTCTCTGGATATTGAAGGTTTACTCGGCTGAGTTTATAATGTAAAATACATAAACACAGCACTCTGTGATGCGGGAAAGCACTGGGCATGAGCATCGAACCATTGTCTTCATTTATTTTAATCGGGCAAATACATATGTAAACAACACACAACACCTCCTTGTTCTCACATGTATTATGAATCATCAGCGTGGAGATCAGTTACATAGAGCCAACAAGCCAAAGGGGATTGGATGACAGAAAACAAATATTTATATAGTTAAAAAAATGCTGCTTGCGTATTCACATCACTCAAAAAATAACAAACAAAAAAAACAGTCAACTAAAAATGTGTTTATCCACAAACTCTGTCTAAAATGCTGAGCAGCTTTGACTTTGAAGAAAATGGCAGAATCATGCATTTTGGCCTGCCTGGGATGTCCGCCGTCAGCAGCTCTCCTTGTACTGAATCTGTGCAGAACCAGCATCCTACAGGAGCTGACCCACCAGAAGTGTCATGTTGTAATAGACCAAGACAGTGCATAAACTTGGGTTAGAACCCAACCCTCATCTAATTA
This sequence comes from Petrocephalus zakoni, assembly GCA_026774425.1. Taxonomy (NCBI): domain Eukaryota; kingdom Metazoa; phylum Chordata; class Actinopteri; order Osteoglossiformes; family Mormyridae; genus Petrocephalus; species Petrocephalus zakoni. Next base: position 16,652,072 of record JAODKN010000134.1, on the reverse strand, counting down.
AACAGCATGTCTGCTTCTGTGGTAAGCAAACAAAACAGGGTATTTCAAATTATGTAAAATATATAAATAATGGATGTCATGAAAGCAAATCAGGAGAAGATGAATTTTTCTGTGTATAAGCTTTAATCCTGAGAGCTTGTTTTTATTTATGCAAATTTAGTTTTTTTAATAGGTTTGAGGTGGTGAATACAGTTATATAAATATTTGAAAAGAAAATACTTAAAACTGAGAAGTACCTAAGACAATCATCCTATTTAATGGCTTTACATTTTATCCATCTGCAATTTTATTCATACAATTCAGTGGAAATAAATAAATATTAAATCTTGTTTAGGTTTCACATGAGGACAGACATTACTGTCCATGTTACATTGTTTCAGGTAGTGCTACACTCATCACATCCAAGTCATAGTCAGATATCTTTTGTAATTCGTCAATATCTTACTCACAGTCTAACCCTCTTAAATACTGTGAGAGGTCTGTGAGTTTACATGTGAAGATGGTCTGAGGTCTTTACTTGTGTGACATGTGCTTTTAATACTCTGTCAAAAAACACTACAGCAATGGTGCTATTGGCTGTTAGAGATACTCGCACAAGGTGAGATCTTGAAAATAGTTTGGGACCACCAGGAAAATATCCCATCTAAATGTGGAATTACAAAACCCAGCTGTCAAAAACAAAACAGACAAACAAGCATCAAACAAATGTACAGGGCCCTCAATATAACAATATAAGTACAAGCATACACTGCTGAAATCACACAAAGTAATTTGGGCTGAAAAAAAAGATGCAAATCAAACTGTAGTTCCAAAAGAATAACTTAAAAAAATGTTACAATAACAAAAATTAATATATACATATATGTATATATATATATATAGCTATATACACATTATATTTCATCCCATTCCACCATTTTGCAAAACTGAAGTGACATTTTCCATTAATGCACTAAATTGAAATGACGACGACTGGAATATTGTGCATTTTTAACATCTACTGAATAGGACTGCATACCTTGCTGCACTAATATAGTGCATTATTGTGCATGAAATAGAAGGGGTAGCGGTATATTTGTGTAAATTTTGCATGTAAAATGCCAAAAAAGTATCTAAGTTTCCAGCAACCTCCCCCCCCCTGCCCCCCCATGCAGGACTAGAATACATGGGGGGAAAATTCCCGTGCCATCCACGAGCGATGCGGCACCACACATTGTCGCCGGCGTCGGCCCCTCTCGCGCGGACATTTAAATGGACGGCAGAGAAATGCAAAGGCGAGTTTTGCTTTAGTCTCTTCATTTTGTAAGACTTATTTTAAATGAATAAAGAAGCAAAGAGACAAAGGAATGAAGAACTCTGAGCTGAGCCAAGGCTGAATTTCTCCTCAGTTTCTTCTAAATCTCCTTTTATTTCACTATCCCATAATTAACGATATGCTCGCCTTCCCGGTTTTATTAGTGAGTCCGCTATAGTAGGTAGCCGATAACAGAGCCGATAACAGAGCCGATAACACAGCCGATAACAGAGCCGATAACAGAGCCCGGATGGAGTTCACCTCCCGTCACCCTCCTCTACATGTCAGCATCGCCGTCGTAGGCCAGAGTCAGTGGTTTCAGTCTGTTGTTTTGTCTTTTCTGGGATTTCTTTGGCGTTTTGCTGGAAACAACAAAGAAAGTATTAACACAACGCCCATGCCAGAGTAAAAACGTCCATTTTCATGGTGTCAGAAAGGAAACTGATACCCTGAAAATAACTTCTGTCGTTATTTGAAGATTAGGATTTATAGTTCATAAGACCTATGTCTCTGTAGAACAAAACGTGTTTGAAGACCTGTAAAGCATTCAGAATATTGGTACTCTATAGACACATGGAATATGTAGATTATATGTACACACACACACAAACACGTATAGTTCTTTTAAAACAGTCATAAATTTAGATGTTATTTTGAAAGTTTGGTGTTAATTGGGAAACTGGAGGAGCTAACAGAGCAGAAGGTGCGGCTAATGCATTAATGTGTTATTTATTCACAGAAAAACATTCACAACAAAATATTTGATGCCTAATGTCTGTAGTACACATATAGCATTCAGGTATGGTTATGTGAAAAATATGGAAACGATAATGGATGGATATCGTATAATCTTATTTTTATTCCAACTCTCACATTGCTGCTTTTATATTGATCTGCACAAGCTTCAGTAGCCAAGAAATGAACTTCAAAGCCACCAGCCGAATCTTTCAATAAATGCATGTCTTTAGTTCAACAAATCTGGCAGTAATGAGAAGCTCTATTAAGAGCCAAGGTTGCTGAAGCGGCTGGGGTTTAACGCCGCGGTCAGAAAAAGTGACAGTTAACAATTTAGACTGTCTCCCAAATTAATTTTTTCATACACTAATTGATTTAATTTTAATGATAATGAATGCACACACACAATGTGACAGATTGTAATACGCTCAAGTCTATTATTACAAATATAAACTTTGCTGAAGAAATGAGATGGAATTGTACAGAATGGTGATTCAGGATATAGAGAAAATGATACAATCGGTAATGCTGCTATCCGGTCACTAGATGTCAGTGTAGCACCAAAAAATATTTCCTGTTGAATCAGGACCTATCCAGATTTCAAGTAGGTCTTTAGAATACTCATTATACAGAAAACAATAAATTAGCCACTGCTTACAAAAAATCTGTGGGTTTACTTGAGGTCTGTATCATTTGAAGTTTAGTCATTAATATTTTTTGTTCTGCCCAAGCAATTAGTAAAAGGTATCACTGACATTAGCTATGGCTAAAACGGACAGGGGCTGCAGTCTGACCACCAGCTGGGAGTGGAAATAATCAGGGAAGCAGACCACAGCTCTGAAAGGGAAGGTGGGCGGGACTTCCTGCTCACCTGCACCAGCAACTCCGTGTAGCTGGCCAAACGGGGCACGCAACATGGGGGGGGAGGAGTCACGGGGTCAGCACCTGTAGCTAGGCCACACCCTGTAACTGACAGGCTCGCTGGCTTCCTGGCGCTCTGGGCACATGAAGGTCAACTCGTGGATGCTCTGGCCCCCCCACACCGAGCTGGGGTCCGGGGCTGAAGCTGACCGGCGGCTTGCATAGTAACCACTGCTGGCCACGGGTCAGGCAGAGACACAAGAGAAATGCGCGGGGTTGGCAGGGGAGGGGTGGCCGGAAAGAGGGCAAATTCAGAGTAAGATGAAGGAACTCGGGAATGGAAATGTAGTGGAATGTCCCAGGTGGGATGGGTGGGACCAGGGAGCCGGTAGAAAGGAAGAACTTACCAGGCTACATAGATCATGGACGCTATAAAAATGAGCAGAACCAGGGCTCCTGCTGCTGCTGCGTACACCCATGTCTTCAGGAACCCATCTGCCGCGCGGGGGGTGGGAGGGGGCAATGAGGAAGCCAGTCAGAGTCTGCTGCTTATTTGCATCTTTCACAGAGCGTGCGAAACATTAGAGACGCCTACTCCAGGTGAAGGGCATGATCGATTGATTTCATCTGTTAAATCTGCTTAGAGACATATTTACAAAGGACTTTGGGGGCTCAATGTGTGGATGAGGGAAAATAGGCAAGGAAATGAACTGCGAATTGTGTGAGAATAAGCACTAGGCTCTCCAAATTGAGTGTGTCAGGAGCTACATCATGTCTGTGTGTATCTGGAATGGTCCAGCACCTCAAGATATCCAGCAAACTCAACACAACTATGGGAAGCCTTGCAGTTAGCAAGGGCTATCAACCCTCATGGAAGGCTTTCTAAACCAAGTGGAGTCCATGCCCTGATGAACTGGGCAAAACTGAGATACAGCACAATATTAGGAAGGAGTCCCTAATGTTTTACTAGCTCAGTGTTATTATTACACTTGACCAGATGCAGTGTTACAACTTCACCATGAATGACTCACCTGGACCAAAAGGTTGCAGGAACCAGTCATGGTCCAAACTCCCTGGGTAGCCAGCAGTGGCCTGGGTGGGGTGCATGGCCCAGCTTGTCTTGACATCTGCTTTCTCAACCTCCAGCACGGGGATGAGCATCATGCACTGGTCCAGAATGCCATCAGATGTCATGACCTCTGTGTAGCCCTCCTCACATGCACACAAGCCTGCCTGGAGATGGGGGAAGGACGTTAGGAGACCAGTCTGCAGTGACGCTATCTGCTGTGCAGGATTGAAGTCTAAGGAGTGGACTAAGGGCTCAGGCAGCGTCAGTGCAGGCTGTCCAGTCAGAGGAGTGAGGTCGGTGTCATAAACCAGGCATTCCTTATTATCAGACACACTTCAATTTCCTGTGTCCTAGGTTGTTGCTTGAATGAGCTGAGAGTGTATTTAGAGAAGTAAACCCGGGAGTGCCTCTGGAGATGGACAAGGAAGACGAAGTGCTTGCCACAGGTCTGACACTTGTAGGCTCTCTCCCGGATGTGAATTCTCAGGACCTCTGCAATTGTGACAGCTGTTGGAAGAGCTCACTACAGGCATTGCACTCGTACTTAATCGTGCAGTCCATCTCCCGGAGGCTACGGCAGTGCTTTGTAGCCAGTGATAGTACATTTCATTTTACTGAGGTCAAAGGTCTCCTCACTGGTGTGGCCAATGGTGCTGAGCTGGTTAGTTATGTAGGCAGCCAAGGGAGGGCACCGTTGGGGGAGGGGATGGCGGGCTGGCACTCGTGGATTTTTGTGTGCATGGATCTAGCTGAGCCTTTGACAGACTTGGCGTAGCTGAATGTTTATGACTGACATTGTCATTAACCAACAACATGCTGGATCAGCAGCAAGAAGACAGGATATTTAACCTGGTGGGGGAGAGAACAAAATGTATCAATAACACAACTAGAGATATTCTCTGCCTGTCTCTGGCTCCTACATCCTTTCTTACTGATGTCCCTCACACAGCAGTGTACAGGACATACGGCAATATTAGCACTGAGGCATCTTAGCTTCCCCGGTGATGGAGGGTGACCTTTGTGGTATGTATCTGTCAGCTCGATCTGCTGCAATTACACAAGGGCTTCACTCGAAAACATCTGAAAGTTTGCAAATCAGACTAGAGAACAAAATTAATTATTGACACAGCACTGCCTGTGTGTAAAGATTATCAACATTTTCTGTTTCCTATTGATTATTTAATAAGTTTTGATAATGGAAAAATATATATATATATAGGTCAAATATATGGGTCAAAGTATCCTATTCTCCATCATGCACACACACACACACATACATACACAAACACACTCACTCACTTACCATAGTGAGGACTGTCCATTCATTTCTATGGGAAAAACCCTAATCCCAATCATGACACCCTTAACCCCTACCCAGCCCTAAGTAACCAAACAAAATACCACATTTTTGGACTGAAAAAATGACCTCACTAGTCAGGTTTTTTGAGGTTTTGCTATATTTGTGAGGTGCTTTGGTCCCCACAAGTATAGCCATACCTGTACAGACACACACACGGACGGAAGATGAGTGAGAGCACAGCGCTCACTGAGGGCATCAGGTCATTCTAACTGAATTTAGACTGACATGTTGTGCTCTTTCAATTGCTTCATACTGACGGCAGAGTCATAACAGGGCACTGACACGTCCAGAATATGAAAATGTTACTAGGGAAGTCAAGTGGGACATACGCTCATGGTCTGACATGCACTCGTGCACATCTGCTCCAGATGCTGGCTTTCACGTACCCTTCTTAAACAGATGCAATAGAACATTTTCTAGAACGCTTATAATTTTGTGCCCAGTTGCTTTCATTCTTTAATGAAATGTGTTTATTATACTCGACGGTGCCCCAGTTCCCGTTATATTAATCACACGATACATACGGCCCATTCTTCCATAAAGACAGGAAAGAGCACATATGCACACATCGCTCTGTCGTACCTCAGTGCAGTATGTCTGCGGCTTGTCACATGGCGGGTCACATGACCTCCCAGACGCCGGCTGGCTGCTGATAGGACACCCTCCTTTAAGACAAGACAGATCATTTCAGTAAAAATATCCAGCTCAGACTGATGTGGAAGTGAGATTTTTGTAATATTTTCGGTAAAAACCCTATCAAAGAACAGATTGCAAACTGACTTTTAATAAAGGCCTGCGTGGGATGACAAAAACAATACATGCAATATGTAAATCAGGACCTGGGGGGAAACATCACATGAGAAGGAGGAAGGTACCAGTGACGTTTAATCCGTCGGAACGCTGGCACCACACAAGTCGAGTGGAACCCGTCCACTTTCCGGTCATCCACTCATATCTGTAGCACAGCCCATCTGTGTGGAAGGACAGAGAGGGTGTTTATGCTTAGGACATCGAGCATAGGCTGGGAGCAGAGTAACCAGGCAAAGGGCTCATAGACAGTGAGCAGGGAGACTAGGTGTGGGAGGATAGTCCTAATAGCTAGAGCCCAGACCCACAAGGGGGGGGGGGGGACCAAGTCACAGCTCCCACTCAAGGCATTTTGGAAGACTTTTGGCCTGAGGCTGATGAAGTGTTTGTCGTTATTTCAGGCTTAAAAAGAACTTTCGAGTGTTCAGCATGTTCTTCTGCAGGGAAGCCACCAATTTCTCGATAATAAAAACTCCGGCACTGTCGCACCCCTGGCAGGCAGTTAGTGACTGGACCCAATCTTGTTTCAAAGACCAACCTAAATGGTATATTTTCGCCTAGTAAAGGCAGTGTTCCTCTATTTACCACATGGTACGTATGATGTGTGATCGCAGAGTCAGGATCCTGAGTCTCTCGCGCCGCGCAGGGTTACAAATAGTCACAAGCCTGCCACAACGGCAGGAAAGTAGGTCACCCTTAACCAGGCGGCGCTGTTAAGTAGAAGTTAAGGCGATGGTCTCCGTTATGGGGGCTTTTGGGATTTGTAGACAGCACAGTTACATAAATCACTTGATCTCTGTTTGGATCCTATAACTATGCCATATGGTGGGCTGTGATTTAGGCTGGAGCACCGATACGCCACGTGGTCGCGATGCTCACCAGTGCACGGCCGAGACTCCCACACCTGCTCTGGACAGTGCAGCAGGTTCTCTGGCTCCTGGGCGATGACGGACCGGGACCGCACCTGCACCGAGCCAAAGCCCTGGTCCAGCCCTTTAATACAGTTGCTCTGACAGGAGCTCCAAGCCGTCCACCCCGTTAAGTAGCAGTCTCCTAGAAGAGGACAGAAGTTTTAAAGCATCTCAAAGTGATGCTATTATATGGAATGGAAATATTAAATGAAAATATTGATCTGACAATATAAATTCCATTCCAACAGCATTTCCCCCTTGGATTTCTGAAGGGTTTGTACAATTCAATTCAGATTTTTTCGGTTATACCTGTATCCTGGTCCACAGCTCCAACTATTCCGACCCTTAATGGAATATATGGCATATCTAAGGTCCTGCAACTCAGCCAAATCAATACTGACAGATGAAATTATATCACTTTGAAGAATTAGTGCAATCTGAACAGGGTGTGCCGCTCGGTTGCGTCAAAAAGCCACATTATTTACATCTCGAACGGCAGCCTCTTAGGCATAGCTAATGCAAAGCTCTCTGGGGTCTGTAGCTCGATTGATTAGTAAGTAGCTAATGTATTCTTGCAGTACTCATCCTGAGAATCTTAGTCTGCAGTGCTGGAAGGGGGCTCATTTTCAGCTGAGAAGAGAGCCTTTGACAATTCATCCATCAATCTATCCACCCATCCATCCATCCATCTGTCATCTATCTATGTATCAATCCATCCATCCGTCCATCTTCTAACCACTTTTTCTTTTTAATGTGTTTTACTGTAACAGCTGTATGCCCCCAGTGACTAAAACAAACCTAGATCCTTTACATTTCATAGTTTTAACAATGATCCCGTTTAACAAAACTGGCATGAGATATATCACCAGTCACTTGTCACTTCATATAAGACTGTACATAAATACCAGGTAGAATTTACTGGACTGACATTACCAGGAGGCCTCTAACAACGTTTAAATGTGCAGGTGGAGTAAATATGAGAATCCATCCATCTCCCAACAGCTTCTCCTGGTCAGGGGGAGCCTGGAGCCCATCCTAAGCAGGGCACACCCTGGATGAACTGTCAGGCAATTCGGAGATGCCGGCTAACCTGACTGCATGCTCTTGGACTGCAGAAGCACATGGGGGAGGCCATGCAAGCTCGACGTACAGAGACTAGGGGCGGGATCAGCCCCCCCCAGCACTAGAGGCATGAGGCAACTGTGATGCCCATTAATATGAGATCCGCCGCACATAGAAGGGTACAGACTGGGCTTGGAGCATAGCCAGTAGGGTGGTGCGGTGAGCGGGCAGGGAGCCATGGTTATGTCAGGCCCAGGACCCACCCCTGCCACCTACAAGCACTTCCTCCTGGAGGCGTGGCATTTGTCATTCATTGGTACAGAGCCCTACATCTCCAGGGGATACACATGCATTTTACACTGCGGCGCTCTGACGGTTCCAAAGGTCCTCCGAAAGCTGTGTATAGGGCAAGGGGAGGTGGCCCCCTCACCAGCGCACACACACAGGCCTGTCGGTCAAACGGCAGCCTGCATGCACTCACCTCTGAAGAACCCCTGCCTTGCTGCACGGAGCAGAACACAGAACCACAGCGCATGGAACCACATTTCAAAACAGGGAAAGAGAAACTAAACTTAGAATTTTTCACCAATGTTTTTGTTGATCCTGTGCTGGGTAGGCAGTTTTAAGATGAATAGCTGATGGATGGATATTTGGGGTTAGGGCTCTGTACCTGGCTAAAGAGTGATAAAGCTGTCCTGAGGATGACAGTGTGATGCTCATGTTTACCACTTTGTGCCTTAACACTAGCTATTGAAGAGGCACCATCATTTCCTCCTCTGAGTGGCACAGTGGGTGTACCCAGGCCACTTACCCAGACAGGGCAGCGTGCAGGCCTCCGTCAGGGTGAGGCGCTCGTCCCCATCTGCAGACGGCTCCAGGCCAGCGCAGAACTCCTCCTCTACCACGTTCTCCTCCCCGCTGTCTAAGCCATCTGACACCAAGCAGGACGCGTTCCGGATATGGAGACCCTCTCCACAGTCAGCATCCTACAAAGGGCCCACAGAAACATACACCTATTCACATCCACAGGGCACATTCATATTATGTCTGTGTATCCTAAAATTAGCCACAAATATATGCACGGGAAAGCTCTGAAGCATCTCTAAGGGTGGGGTACTGTGTTTTTGTAATCACGACTCTATGCAGTTTTTGCAAAAAACATCTGATTATATTATTTCTGCTAGTAATATTATAAGGAGAAAATAGATGAACAAATATAAATATGAAACATTTAAAAGAGGAAAACGTGCCACAAAAGTGGGGCACCTTAATCAAGAAAAGAAGCCTTCCCTGTCTCTTTAACGTGTGATTAAATCCACTTGTGTAAGTCTGACCGAGAGGAGAGGAGGAGAGACCTCTCCGTGACATGTGCGCACCTCCACCACGCAGGGGGACCACAGGCTGTACTGCCACCTGTAGCATGGCCGGGCCGGACAGGGCTTCCACTGCTGCATCAGCGGGGGGCACGGCCGCCCGTCTCCCCGGGACGGCTGCGTCACGCTACGCTGCCTCCACATCTTTCCTGTGGGGGAGGGGCGGGTCACGGGGGGGGAGGGCGCAGGTCACGGGGGTCAGCAGGGGCGCCCTCTGCTGGGCGCCGTGTCGCTACCCACCTGCACTCACAGTGATTTATCTTTCCAGTATCATCTGCTTCATACGTCTTATCAAAGCTGTTATATAACACTAATCCCAGCAGTCAGGTTACATAACAACACACCAACGTACCCATTTAGCTTCTACTAATAATGAGGCAAAAGTACAAAAAATAACGTCATCTGCATGAACTCTTACCAGTATTTAAAAATCTTGACAATTAGATATTTCAAGGCACAATCCAAATGAAAAACATCACATTTTCATCCAGGTGTCAATGAGGATCTCGAGAGTGATCTGATCTAAATAGTCTTTCAGCTTTTTTAGGCTCAAAGACGCCAGTATGGGGCTCCAGGCACATGGAGAATGGGTGCAATGTCTAAAACCCCACAGTTTGGAACACCGATTTATAATAAAAACCTACATTATTCCACATTCAACAACAAATGTAAAACAATAGAGACATACTGGGTTTGTGTGTTCCAATAAAATGGGTCACAATGTTCCCAAATCACTAATAAAAAGCAATAACATAAGCATAAGGACAATTAGAACAAAAGGCCAAATGACAATACAATGAAAGGTTCAGTCCTACCAATAAATCGGCCAAAATAATGACTATGCCTCAGCATACATTGTTGAGGTGTACAGCCGCAAAGAGGACAAATCAACACGCTCACTTTTCCATGGAAGCTCTTGTGAATGGGTCCAGGGCAGCACACAGTGTAACGGCACCATTTAACAGCAGCTACGAGTTACACGTATAGTCTCTTCATACCATATTAACTGGGAGCCAGCTGCACCTTCACTGAATAGTAGTATAACTCTCACTGATTACATAAGGGGAGCGTTTTATGAAATTCATCACCACAGTGTATCTGAAATGTGAGGGTGTGAAAGGTAATTATATGCAATGCAAGCTTTCAGCTATAATCTGGCCGTTACACACGCTGTATAGCATTATTAATGCATGCAGAGCCAAATATGACCTACATTTTGCAACTCATATTGTCTTTTATGTATTGTTTAGGCTAGAAGAGGCATTCAAGATCACTGCGCTGTTCCATATGAGGATACAGAGAGTAAAACTTTGGAGCTTCATTTAGATCACAGGCGCGCAAATTTCATTAAGATGAAAAGAGAACAGCTTCTCTCCAGCTGGGCACTTCAGCCTAATCAACAGGAAAACCGCGGGGCTGAAACTTCAACTGTGAATAAAGCTACCGTGGAAAACTCCTGCTTCAGGGAGCACAAACCTGTCTTTTAACACTGGGACAATTATCTTTTGTAACAAAGAAACAAAGAAAATGCTCCGGTCATTTTCATGCCAAGCTGCCGAGTTTGTCGACAGGATAGGTGTACGTCCGAACCGTTACCTTCACAACAACCATTCATGCCCTGCCATCGATTCCTGGCAATATTGTTCACGTTGGACACCGGGAGTTGCCGCTGGGTGTTTGTGACCAGTGAACACGGCCATTTTACCCCAGCTGAGGTTCTCAGATTCTGCGGCTCATTCGTGAAACAATTTCAGCATGTATCAGTAGATGAGACACAGCCAGGACTAACCTGGAAGGAGCAATTTCTCCATGCAGTGTTTGGGATAGTGCACCTTTGCACTCAGAACAAAGCCAGCCCCTAGCTGATTTGTTTGGAGTGACTGGGCTAATTGCTTACAAGCTGGAGGCCAAAGAGATGTGCCTCTCAATTCAAGTTGCCCTTTATTTCTGAAAGGACTAATCCACTTTCGTATGGCTTCCAAGGGTCTCACATAGTGATGTTGTAAGAGCTATTCTCTTTGGGTGATGTTACACGGGGCAACCTTTTTGAGCAATGTTGCTAACCAATGTCACTCGAGCACTGGCAGTGGGAAACTTGGCAATCATCCAAATCCAGATGAGCTGCCCTTTGTCTCACCTGAATGGCAAACACCCTGCAACACTGCTCAGAAAGTTACCCCATGTATCATTACCTTTATTCTCTTTCCTAATGCCATGACAAATGGGGAGCACTAGGTTATCTTAAAACGAAATCTGATTAGCTCTCTTGCCAGCTGTGCCTCTAGGGTGAGCTGCAAATCTGCAGGAGTGCCCAATCTTACCCGCAAAGGGCCGGTGTATATGCAGGTTTTTGGGATAAGTTTTAGATCAGCTGTTCAAACCCAGGTGTGAGGACTCTTTGGCGAATCAGTCCTCTAATTAGTAACCGAATTAGAGAGTTGCGGCGAAAACCCACATACACAGCGGCCCTTTGCGGATAAGATTAGCCACCCCTGTGCTAAAGCCTCTAAGTGCTCATTCCCCTCCTGCTCTCATCCAGCTCATGAACATTTGTTCCTTAAACTAGTTAATGACGGGAGGCCACTGGGATGGAATCAACACCCATTCTTGTAAGGAGGTTGAAAGCAGACTCCTCCATAAAACACTTACTGTACTGATAACACCTTGTCTTTTCCCATTGCGCCCTTCCACTAAATTGACGAAGGGCCCAAAGCCTCCAACATTAGATCATTAGAAGTGTGTAAGGTCAGCCGAAAGGTGAAAGATAATCTGCCGTTTAAAAGAGCACAGGCTATACCTACTCTCAGAGGATCCAGTATGTATGACAAATCCCTCTGACTAGCTGTTCATCAAAATACTAAGCTTGAGGGTTAATTGCTCCCTTGTCCACTTAATTGGATCACATAACTGTCACGCAACTTTGATAAGTGCACTAGCACGGTTAAATTTGGTTCTATAAATTATAAATTTGGTATTGATTCTATCTATAAAAGGTATAGGCTTCTTGCAAGGGAGCTAATGGCTTAAATTTAAGAGGAACACTGGCCTTATGCATGTCTGTGAAGCCCAGTTCTGATAGCTTCCTAATAGTTTTGAGCAGATGTCCTGCACTTGTTTGAGAATGGGCCAGTAGAATTTCTGAGTTCCACTGAACTCTTAATTACTGAGTCTTATTAGTGGGGCATCGTTAAATAAATAAAATGTTCAGTAGACTATTGCTGTGTTAGTTCAAAAGGCTGGTGCACAAGCTCAAAGACGACCTATTTGCTCTTTAGTTTTGTCAGTCTTTGTTAAAATTTGCAGGCAGCTTTTGACGGCAACGTATCTGTGTAAACTTATCCTGGTTTGCTACGCTTGAAAAGCTTCTTTTTTATTATCAAGTGGCACAGCATGAACTGTATATTGTTGTGCTAACAGGAAGAAGACACCTCTCACAAAGGCCCAGTGGGGTTTGCAATTGCAAGCCTCACCAAAGGAACTGAAGAATACACAACATTGGAGAAGTACCTTTGATGTTTCTCTGTTTGAAATAGATGTTCCTTAAACTGCAGCTGTCCTTATAGTAAACCTGGGCAGGACCTGGCATGGGAAGGTACGAGGTGAGTGCATGACATTCCCTAAGGAGGGGTATATATTATGATTCAGAAGACTGATCAGGAATACAAGGGTTCAATTAAGCCACATATTTATGCTTCTCTAGGTTGATAGCTTTTAGTTTCAGCTGCACACCTCTGCTCCCTCTGGACCTTTGGTTAATTTCTCTCTCCCTCTGAGCTAAGTGGATAGAGCTTCTTGAGACGGCTGTCACTTTTTGCTTTGTCACCTTTTTGCCCGTAACAAGGTGTAATAAGAACATCAACTGATTCCACCATCTGCATCTTCTTCAAACTAAAAGCTTTTTGGTTACATTACTAATGCCCTTTCACTCCAACACAGCAGAATATCTAGTCCACAATTCCACAAGTCAAGTTGCACTGTTGTGGGTGTTTGTGGGTGTATGGTGTTTATAAAATAGTATATAACATTTTAGGCAATGGTGGATTAATGGTTAGGGAAGCTTACTTGTGATTGAAAAGTTGCCGATTCAAATCCCGAACCAGCAAGGTATCACTGCGGTACCCTGAGCTAGGTATCGCCCCCAAGCACTGCTCCTCAGGCGCTGAACTAGCTGCCCACTGCTATGTCACAGTGTCACACATGGGTGAAATGCAGAGGACACTTTTCGTTGTTGTGTGCCATGGTCTGTCAACAATGACAATTATTCACTTTCACCCTAACAGTGAGTGTGCATGGTTGTAAGATTGGAGTAGCAGCCATATTAAAGAGTGGTATTTATTCTGCAAAACAAAAACTTGGCACGTGTTCTAGCTAAAATTAACTGCATATGTTTCCCTGTGACAGAGGAGAAATCATAGAGGAAACTAGCTCTGCTATCCTACTAATGTTTTTAGATCTAAAATGTGAGGCAAAAACCGAAGCAATTTACCGAGGGTGGAAGTGAAACTTCGGAGTATTAGCAGTGAGGATTGACAGGGTGCAGGTAATGGGGCTCCACCATTCTGTATCTCATGTCAAGCCCAGCCTGGTGTGACTGCCACTTCTCCTGCTGGATTTGTTAGAATGTTTTCTGTATAGCTCCTGATGGAGCGGTAGGTTGTTGACGGCTAGTTGCAGTGCTCCATGAATCAACATACAGCAATCACGTCTGAGAATGGATTTCCTCTTAAAATATATTAAAATCTTAAAACATGGCACAGCTTCCATACACTAAAAAAAATTCTTTACTATTTTTCTGCATGAGTTACAGCCCAAAAATCATTACAGGTTTAACCTCTGATCATAGAATGAGGAATGAATAAGACTTCCAGGTATATGCCCTGTCCAGATAAGGCTGCTCACTCCACATTGTAAAAGGGGCCAAGTGTCACATCTAATAAAAGTCTGTCAACAGAAAGCATGTTTTGGGTGATGAATTTCTGATGGATGTCCACATGAGAGTTTAAATAACTTACCAGCAATTTCAAATCCTAAAATTGCTCATATTAAAAAAATAATAAAGTTGTATGTCATCTCAGCATGGTCATGGTTGAAAAATCCAGGAGCTGCATACAGTTAAACATCCTGTCATTGTGTCATATTGCGATATTAATATTGTTTACGCATTACACCCACGAGGACCCTACTTTGACTTCAGTGCATAAAGCACAGAGACAGGGCTAAGAGATTCACTTACTGTTCAACAACGCTTCAGAATAGGTAATAAGTGTCTAAGCAATCTTTAACATATTGATTGTTTGTGTCAGACATGATGGTTCCAGCACCCAGGTGTCATTCTGGGATTTTCCACATTGTATAGTGTCTAGGGTTTATAGAAGATAAACAATAAACCAAAAAAGATTCAGTCAGTGGTAGTTTTGTAGGAGAAAACACCGTTTTACTGAGACTGGTCAGAGGGGCACTGTTAAAGCCAAATGCAAGGCTATGTGAACAAAACTTCAGGCATAAAGTTTTCAGTACCTCACTGACTCCACACCAGGAATGATTGTAAGTGTTTCGTAGGCCCAAAGGGGGTTCTACCCGGTGTTAGCCAGACGTACCTAATAAAGTGGCCACTGAGAGTATACATTTAAATTTATTAAGGTTATTTAGGACACACAGGATAAGTCAAGAATGGAGCCACTCCACGGTGCCCAGAACCTCCAGGTTCAACTGACTCCATCCCAAGTCAGAAAGCCAAAATCCTGACAGGTCAAGTGGCCCCCAGCTAACTAGGAGAGAGAGCAGCTCTAGGGGTTATGCACCTCGGCATCTTCGGATAAGTATCTGTGCCAAAAGGTATGTGTCCAGAGCTGCCATTGGACCAAACCACTGACGACCAGCCAACTAAAGATGGCAACATAAGAAGAGGAAGTTCTAAGAAACCACTTGGGCAGGAAGGTAGTGGCTATCTTTCCAGTTACAAAGAAAAAAATGACACATTTGGCACAGCTTGCCAGTGATGGGACAGGCCGTGCTTGGTGGCCTGCTGAGAGTTTGCTCCGGTAAAGCATGTGGCAAGGAAATATGCCAACTGGTCCATGAAGCTGCATTCCAATGGAAGGTAAGGAAGAGACGGCGCAGTGCATAGGCTCCATGGTAGCAAGTGATTTTTCTTTCTAAGCCAGAGCTCTGGAAAGCCAAGTCAACCCACATCAAGTTCCTGATCCAATCTCTGATCTCCAGCCATGCCAACCGCTTTTGCCCATTGGGTCAGACAAGTGGGACAGCTGTCACCTAAAGGACCTGAAGGACCTGGGAGAGGGTGCTGAAGGTGACATCGGATGCATGGGGATCACTGAGAGCAAGGACTCCCGCCCAGCGAAGAAGGCCACAGCTTTTATTACTGCGGAGGAGAAGCTGCAGCTGCAACTGAAAGTGACAGATGGGTTCCTGGCCACTCAACAGGACTGGAAGCTCAAGGTCAACCCAGGAAAGCAACTCAAATGCCCAAAGTCCATTATAGAGACCATGCTCATGCCAGACATGATCCTGATATCTGAAATAGTAAGACAAGTGGTTCTGGCCTGCAGGCACAGTGTTTGCACATTCAGGTTGGTTATAGGGTCTTTGGAGGGCAAATTTTATACAGGGTAGCACTGAGAGAGCCTCAAGATAGCTATGGATCAAGTTAATTACCCCAAATCCATGAACCACTGGTGTCACTTGGATACAAGCTGGGGCTTATCATCCATGCCAAGATCACCAGAGTGAGGGTGTATGATTGTTGAATAAACTGAAACTCAACTTTAAAACTCACATTCTGTCAAACAGCACAGAAATCAAAAACTGGTGACATAATACATATCTTACTATGACAATGATGATTTTCTACCGTAGTGCGGAATAATTCTGCTCCAAGCTAGCTGATACTTAAAACTCCAGGAACAGAGTTGGGCTCAGTCCAGGACAACAGATCAGAATTGACTGATTCGGGAGGAAACCATAAGGGCATTTTTATACTTTGTGACTCAGACGATGTGTTAGAATAATATCTGAAAAATATTTCACCAAAAAAAAGAAAAACTTTTTGAGGTGTTTTTACATAACATTCTGAATCCACAAGCTGAGGCACTGTATGCTTTTAATCTCTTTGACATTTTTCCTTACAGCTCATATTCCTATTCATCACTATATACGCGATATGTCTGAATACAAAAGAATTGTCCCTAATGTTTCAACACATACATTGAACTAGAAAGTCTGGGTGGATCCTACCTGTAAGTCCACAGGTCTCGGAGCATTCCGACCAGGGCGACCAATCAGAGAGCTGGCAGTTGATGGGGCATTCCACCATGCACGAAGCATTAATCTGCCACTTTTTCTCCAGACCTAGCTGTAAGATGGGAAAAACAAAATTTGTGTCTGCTTGTCTGGATTTCCAGTGCATGCAAACTAATTTTTCATGGTTTTATTATTCCAATCATTTTATTTCGATATTTATACATCAAATATGATATTTATATCAACAGTACAAAGCTAAGGGCCATTTCCCCTGATAAAATTGTCAACTGGGGAACCCTGGTAAAGATGGTTCATCTTAGGCCTTGGAGAATGTCTGTTCCTGGTGCCCTGTTCATTCTGGGTTACATTGTATTTAGCAGTCTGCCTTTTGAGTATCTGTACTGTAGACTAATGGTCTTTATTCTTGGCCTTGCTGCGCTGTTCCATATGTATGGCTTCTTGCAGTTTCTGAACTGCTAACAGCTTCAGAACCAGAACGTTTAATTGCTTTAATTAGCAAAATAATCCCTATTCAATTGAGTGTATAACTAGCTGAATCAAAACCAGCGTGAAAAAGACCAGGTCCTCACTGCAGACCCCAATTTGCATCAAAGAAAGGCTGTACACAGTAACCCAACAATGAACAGTTCTATCTGATTCCACTCCACAGACAAAATAACTCTACTTAATTAACTGTGGAAATTTTGCTATGCATAGTAAGAGATTGCATCATGGTAAAAGTGTTACCACTTTCACAGCAGGTAGGGGGATAATTAATGAATTTTTGAAGTAATGAAGATTATGTTTGGCTAGATTTAACCCGGCTATAATTAAATGCTAATACATTTCATTCTGTTTATGTGGCTGCGTGACCATTTCTCAAGTCCTGAAGTTACCGCACTTATTCAGCAATGTGAGATGTGTACGATTTTTTACTTGTAGCAGTAATAATTTGTGTTTTTATATGTGAGACAGGAGTATAAATTAAAATGTGATGACGTCTCTGTAACTGCAGACCCAGACCCAAGCGTACCTCCTCGCAGTACTTTAGGTCGACGGACTTGCCGTCGCTGCGCACGCAGTCCAGCATGCGCGTCCTGATGCCGCTGCCGCATGTGGCCTTGGCACTCAGCTGACAGGTGCTCCAGTCTGGCCAGGAAGTCCCACAAAGATGTAGGCGAGAAGATGATTTCAAGATTGACAGGTTTTTAATGGCACTCCTACACGTCAACACACGTAAAGGAACAGAATATGTTTCCTCGGGTCCCAGCACACGGTATGAAAAATAGAAAGTATACAAAGTAAGTGAAGAGAATGTAATAAAAAATAAAACGGATATAAAAATGTCAATATGAACAGAATGGGGCTGCATTCTGAGATTCAACAATGAGCTAACTGAGGAGGGTGTACTCAGTAGGTATGTTGTGTGACAGTAAAGCTAGTCTGCACTAAGTGGCGATGTCCATGCTCATGTTGGGGGGGTGCTGCGGGATCAGTGGGAGGCAGCGTTAGTTAGTCTCACAGCATCAGGGAAGAAGTTAGTTAATAGCAATATAGATTTTTGTTTTTAAAGTTTAAACAGGTCCCAGCATTAGAAATCAGTGGCCAAAGACCGCAGAGATTTAAAAAAAAGAAGTGGGATCAAATCAACTAAGCCACTAGTCCAACCCTAACCCTATAAAGAGATCTGAGCAGAGCCCAGAATTTCTAGCTCTGCCCCTAGCTATGTCCAGCTACAGCAGGTGTACATGCTTACCTGTGATGTTATAGATATAGTGGTAGCAGTTGATGTTCAGGGCGCAGGCTTCAGTCTGGGTAACGTTTGGACACTGTCTCCCTGCTCCTGGCAGCCTGATCACATGTGCCGCCCGCTCCCTCCTGCTGTACCCACTGCAGGGCTAGGAAGAGACCCAGCACATTTCTCTGTGAAAGTCAGGGCTTTAAAAAATGCCACACACACCTGGAGTTTGCATTATAGTATCAGATAAAGTATTATTTTTTTTCACTAAAGGACAGATTGCAAATCACATTCTCGCATTGAGTCCGAAGGAAAACATTAGTCAGCAATATTTTCTGAATGGGTGATGTGAGGTCAGCCGTTTATGACACGCAATCCTTCCGCGCTTATTTATTTAGCCCCAAACTCATTAGCAGATAATATTCGAGAAAATTTGCAATTGCTTTGTATTTTCTGCAGGGGTCAACCGTTAATTAAAGATGTATGCAAGACGACCTGCTTACGTTTCTGTGAATGTGGCACTTTTCAGTTTACACCTGTCACATTCCGGTGTGATTTATGACCCAGATGTTATTTTCTGCAGCGGATTAAAATGATCTTTTCTGAAGTCAGGCTATTTCTTAGGCCGAATGCCTTCGGGCTCCCAGTGGGATATTCCCACAGCCACAGCAATTAGCCTCTCCGGTAGATCCGTGGGCAGAACATTAGGAGGAGGGTGTAGCTATGGATTATGAGCTGGCGGGTATTAATGTGAAAATGCATTAATACGGAAGGCTCCCGTTTTCCCAGCACCCCGGCTACGCGCACAGCTTCAGAGAACTCCGGAGCACGAAAGCTTGCCGCTCCGGGTCTGTCTCAGTCCTCCGCCCACCAGTCCCCCCCCCCACCTTGCCATTAATTATGTATCAGCCAGTGCTCTGCAGCGTTTAGCACTTCCTCCTATCAGGTGCAAACGCTGCAGCAGAGCGCTGGCCTTCAAACACCCCCCCTGACCCCCCACCCTCAGCACACGGGTGGCCCTGCGTCTCACTTCCCGAGGTGTGAAATGGATTTGCGGGCTCCTGTCGGCCGATTCTCACCAAGCTACATTGGCTCCAGGGAGCCCAGTCGGACGGCACACAGTCTTCCGGGCACGGCAGGTGGCCCTGCTCGGTGCCAGCCGGCATCTCCTCAGGGTCACACAGGTACTCCTCCACCACCTCAGAAGGTCCGTCAACGGTGTTCTGCATACACCTTCCGGGGAGCCAAAGCAAACCCGAGTTCCCGGTGCAATTCACACAACTAATGTGAGTGAGGGAGATGCTTGTAAAGCCTACAGCTTATTAACTGAACAATGGTATTGGAGCGGTACTCAGTTTCAGCCGATACTCAAAGGCTGGGTA
>JAODKN010000134.1:16591455-16601961 GCA_026774425.1 Petrocephalus zakoni | reverse complement strand
GGATGGATGGATGGATGGAAGGATGCATGGATGGATGGAAGGATGGGTGGATGGATGGAAGGAAGCATGGATGGATGTAAGGATGGATGGATGGATGGAAGGATGCATGGATGGGTGGATGGATGGAAGGATGGGTGGATGGATGGAAGGATGGATGGATGGAAGGATGGATGAAGACGGAAGAAAGGAAGCATGCATGGATGGATGGAAGGATGGATGGAAGGATGCATGGATGGATGGAAGGATGGATGGAAGGATGGATGGAAGGATGGATGGATGAGAAATCCATATATTGGACAATTTAAGAAAATAAGAAGTACTACAGGAACATCTCTCGATCAGAGATGCTTAAGGGTATAGATAGTATTCCTTCGAAACTTTAATTACAATCATTTTACTCAGAATTGTGATTGCAGGTGAATACTACTCAGAAAAAAACAACAATGAGTTATGTAAACAATAAGCCTAAAGACGGCTGCAAAGTTTGTGTCTAAGACGCCAAGTTGTGCTGCCCAACCTTAGAAGAAGAGACACACAATTTCCCATTCAACTAAACCGTTAAAAATACAGCTGAAGGATCAGACATTATGTGAGGAAAATATATAAAAGCAACAGATAGAGCTAACAATACAAGTTGAATCCTTTTCTAATCTTTCTTTTAAGCTTACGCTTCTGAGAAAAGTTTGTTCCACTTTTTTGCTAAATGGTAAAACAACTATGAATATTTCAGACCAGAAATAAACATGTCACAAGATTAATATTTATGCTCCTAAGGGCAACTGAGTTATTCCTTTGAAATATTAGACCGAGAACGAAATAACGAATGGATTTAATACATAACTGATTAACTGTGAAAATACTGATGCAAAACACAAATAAATCATACAAAAAAAGTTTGCACCCTCCCTGAGCCCCAGTCTGACACCGTTGTTAGCAGGAATCGCTTCCCACAGTCTACCGCGGCACGAATTGTATCTGCTGGGTCTTGGTTTCCGTTGTTTCCTCGCTTCCATGACACGGGAGATTACCGAAATATTACACAGGGTCATTTTTAGCTGCTGTCAAGTAGCAGCAGAGATACAGTGCCGTCGCAGTACTGGCTGCGAGTTTAATTTATGCAGCGCTGCTGTGCTGCCGAATGTGAATCTCGCCCTCGCCGCTGCTGTAAGCAGACATCAAAAAGCAGAAGGAAGACGGGGGGCTGACAAAGCGAGGGGCCTGCAGCTACCGACAGGAGCGGCGAAAAGCCGCCTCAGCGCTGACCCAGTAACGCGTGCCCACACCGCCCGGTCGTCGTCTTTGCAGTTTGGTGTATCATGTTACTCGACTCTATATTTCCAACTTATTTTATTCCTAATAGGAAAAAGACCAAACGTATTTCAACTCATGTAAGTCGAATAGCTACTGTTTATTTTGTATTGAAGTTTAATTAATTAATGTGGCTAACGATGCTGCCGGGCTTTCCCACTGCGTGCCTGCAGGAGAAGCATCAAGGTAGTGCTTCCTGTTCTCACCTGAGAGCAGCAGGCTTGCCGTCCCTGTGGCTGCACGTCACCTGTCGGCTCTGGTACCCCACCTGCACTTCCCACAGGTCGCTCTCCTGCCGGTTCTGCCGGTTCCGGTTCCGCTTTTTTTTAACGAGCTCCCGGACGTCCGGGTCCCGTGCCGCCCCCCTCCCGTGGTTCCTCTCCTTGCTTTTTCGCCGTCCGGTCTGCCGTGTAGGGCGGGAGAGCGGGAGAGTGCAGGGGCCCCACGGACCGGCCCTCAGGTTGTACTGGCCCTCAGGGACCCGGCACGCTGGGAGCTGGCAGGTGCGAAACTCCGTCAGGTTGGGGCACGGCAGGCCGCCGAACAGAGGAGGCGCCAAAACGCCGCGGACTCGCCGCTGGAGGCTCCCGCCGCAGGTCTTGGTGCAGGTGGTCCAGGGGGAGAACTCGGACACCACACAGTCCCGGGGACAGGGAATAAGGCATGCCTGCTCGAGTCGAGGCTTGGGCTCAAAATACTCGCAGATGGCATCCTCTGCTGGGTTCCCGTCGGCCGTGTGGACACAGGCCACCTCCCGGGTCTGGATTCCCTCCCCGCCACCAGAGCACTCAGCTGGCCAGTGCCCCCCAGTGGAGTGGAGGGCCACGGGCACGCAGCTGTTCCATGGGCCCAGCTGCCAGTCGTACAGCTCCCTGTGCCAGTCGCAGACGCGGAAGCAGCTCTGCTGGCTCTCAGGCCGCAGCACCTGCGGGCAGTTGGTGTGCAGGGTGGTCCAGCCGTCCACGTGGGTGCACCACACTGCCCGGCTCTGCCGGCCCCCTGGGCCGCAATCACTGGCCATACATCTGCCCCAGGGCCCTGAGGAAAGAGGAGAGGGGTGTCATGAAAATAAGCAATAAGAGGAAGACCTTAAAGACGAAATTGTGAGATGCTGCTCCAGCTATAATGGAGACCCTTTTGGTAGATTTCCTCATTCATCCATCATTCCATCCAGCTTCCATAATTGCTTATCCAATAGATGTTCACTGTGAGCCTGGGGTCCCAGGAAGCATGGGCCACCAGGCAGCAGATGCCCTGAATGAGATGCCAGTCAATCACAGTGACTGAAAATATTAGGTTTTATAACCCCTAGAGACATTCAAAACTTTGCTCATATTTACATTTAGATTAATTTCCCCCTGACCGTTTTAGGGGTCCCATCACTAGTGTCATTTTTTATTCATAGAAAACACAAGTCTAGCTTAAAAAGTTTGACAGAAATTTCAAAATAAACTTGATTCATGTATTTAAAGTAAGATGTAAACACACATATGTTTGGTTTGTGGCTGAAATGTGGCTGTCTTTGTCTCATTGTGGGAGAAACAGGATCAATTCGGCAATACTGTGAAATAGCTGCATTGCTTAAACTACATTAAATGCTTTAAAATGCAGACCAGGGTTCCTCAACCTTTCCAACCATGTAGCCAGGCTATTCAACATTTATCAGGTTACTGGTATTGGGGATTGGGGCAAATTTTGCCAGGGGGCCATATGCAAAACTATTTTATCACAAGATTTTTTTGTTCACGTCAGTCCATATCGATAATTATCACGATATAATTCAAGTCATTATTTCTTTATTTTAAGGCTTGATTTTTCCATAAAAATCAACTGGAATTGCCCTTAACAGAAATCTAATTTTAATAAATAAATCATACAAAAATACAATTTTTTGTTGTAGGGCATAACACTAGAAAACGCCAAAAGTACCGTCTGTTGCTGGGCTATTTCTCTGACTGTCTCATACTGCCACACCACAAATGTCTTTTTACCTTGTTTATCCACAGTATCTCCTTTTTATAAAGCTGTTGTGGCTGTTGAGCTGTCGCTTTCTTCACCCGCACATGATGCTTCCTCTGAGGGAGCGCTTATCTCTTCCACGATACTCTACCAACTTAGTCAGACCTAGCTGTGTTCTCGGCACGGGTTGTCCATTCTAAGAAGTCTAACAAATGATTGGTTGGAACGTCAGTGATTTCTGGGGTGTTAGAAGAGGATGTTTGCTATCAAGCAATGCTCCTTAACAACAGTTTATCAAACTTTCTCATTTTCTTATTGACGATAAGTCCATATATCATTTATATAACCAAACCCTATCCTCTAAGTAAGTTTTACTGACTGAGGAATTTTCCTGGGCCATGCACCAGTGGTTGAGAGACACTAGTCTTGTTCAATGTTTTAGGTATCGGTTTATGACTGAGTGGAGAGGCAGGTCCAGAAGTCTCTGCTTACATTTATTTGTGCTGGAAGGGAGCAAAAGAAATCTTTGGGTCCCCAAGGATTAGGAATCGCCGCACTGGAGTGTCCAACTCAGCGGCACCCAAGGCTGCAATATATCTTTAGCAGTTTATTACCATAATCTAACAATTTCTAAAATGATACAGATGTTTCTAAATGGGGATATAAGGCTTGATACATACGGCACAGCAAATGGTTATGCAAGGATATTTCAAAATTCTTTACATTTCCTTGGATAAGGTCGTTTCCCTAGAAATGAATTACCCATGATGTTAATAACAGTGCGGGTCAACGCTGATATTCATGTAATTTAATACCATGTCACAGATGGTGCCCAATTAGAACACAATAGTAATGCTCGTAATGGAACAATACCATAATCAGCAATTAGCTATTTAACTGAGGTCATCATTTGGGTGAGTGGGGATGCATAATTAGCATTTCAGTCTGCTATCCCCATCACCAGGGAGACAACCCTAATATGAGGCCAGAGGAATTATACTGGCCAGTTCTGCAGCACTGCTTGGCAAGCCTGAAGTCCTAGTTCCACTCTGTTGGATGTGCATATAAATATATTAGTATTTGAGCCAGGCCTGTGCATGCATGTCCACAAGCACGCTCTACAGCATATTTCAGCCTGTTTGTTTGTTTGTTTACTGCCCAGTCAGCTACAAAAAAAATGTGTTAGATATTCCTCACAAACATCCAACATGTTGCAGCATATGAGGTCACGCGTGGCTGGCGTTTCGGGACAATGTGAGCACATGCACACGGGAAAGCATTTGTTATTCATGCATCGTATTGTGTGCCGTGCTTAATAGCTGTCAAAGACGAGACATCTGTGATAGCTCATTCAAGAGACAGAATTTAAAAAAAAAAAGTTTTTTCCTGGAGCTAATCTCCTCTGCCGTTTGTCAGCGTAAATGAGACCCATGCAAAATCACTCCGCCAACAGTAATGTGATTTCTGTTTCACGCCTCCGATGCCCCCCCCGCCCCCCCACAGTGCCAGCCTGTGTGTTCCTGCCAGAATCTCACTATGGAGATGGAAACAGTGCTTTGCTTCCCCCCCAGCAGATCGAGCCAAAGAACAAATCTCCAGAATGTCAGTTAAAACTCTGTGTGCAGTGAGAATCTGCCTCCCTCCTCCAACAGCGTCCATCAGAAGCTCTTTCTCTGTCCTTCAATAAAGCTGAAATGTCTTGATTGCCACATTTTCACGAGAATTACAAATATCACTGCATGAACAGCTCTCACCCTCTTCAGGTAAGCAGGCACTCGATCTGGGATTGTCTGAGTAGGCTGAAAAACACGCTAAACTGACATGTCATTATCGCATTATAGAGTTCTGTTACCGGGAAGAGAGAGTCCCTACAGGATAAAACGATTTCTTCTTGACACCTGCGGACCTCTTGCAGTTCTTCAACCCCGCATTATCATCGACTTAAAAATCAGGTGTTTCCTTTCCTGATGTTCGTTTGATTGTCCTTGATTCCTAGGGATCATGTTCCATTATAAAATATTTATAATCAACATGAGTAGGCGCTCCTAAATGATTCAGATTCAGCATGTGAGCCGTAACATGTGTCAAGAGTAATTAAGGCCAACGTTCACTCAGCAGGCCAAACCAATCCCCCAGTCCCTGTTCACATTCACAACTTTGTTGATTTTCAGATCAGAGGCGAGCCGTGTGCTAGGCTAGGGGCTTTCCTGTCCAGGCATCTGGCTCCACATTTCAGTACACATGGCTCTTTTTTACTAGATTGCCAAGCATCACACATGCATTTTAAATCAAATGTGCACGGCAGGCGTACACAGAACGTGAATGTATCCTGGCACACTCGCTGAGAGACGGCAACAGTCCAGAGACCAAAAAAAAAATCTGCACAGTGACGGACTAGGAAACAGAAGCAGAGGACGACACTTGCTTCTGACAAAAAACAGCTATCGCAACGGGGGGGATCACAGCTATCTCGCCATTTAAAGCAAAACAAGCAGGAAAGGGGCGTTTTCTTACCAACCCCCTGGAGAAGCCGATAACATAAAAATGGCCCAGAATCGCTCTCCTTCAATTTTCTATCCAGGTCAAGGACCGCGGTAAAGTTAAGGTCATAAGAGGGGCTCGGTATTCTCAAATGGATGTTCTCATAAAATCATTCATATATATTCAGTGCAATGCAGAGTTTGCATGGCATTTGAAGAAACGTACATTAAGACGTGCTGAGGAAGCCGAAACAGAGGAATATTTTACACTGCACAGTACTGTGGGATAACTAAAACAGTTCACTGAGAGGACAGTATTCATAAAACCGCTATTTACTTTGCCCCTATCTAAATATAAAAATATTACCGGAACATGAACACGTATCGAGCACAAATGCATATTTATGTACCTTTGATAAGCTACAGGAAAGCAAGGGGCTGCTTGGACGGGAAGGAGCATCACAGAGCCCAACGCGGGAGCCGGGAACCTAGCTGGTAATAGAGCACCTAAGTTTTTTACGTGGGGTGCGGCTCCACGCAGCTGCCACCGTTACTGGCCTAGGCGCCCCCTACAGTCCAGGTGTGGCACCCTGCCGTCTGTCCAGGTGGGAGAAATCCTCATAAGCTTCCAGAAGCACTCACGGAATACAACGTCTTAACTGTCACCAAGGATTTCCCAGGATAAATATATAAACAAACATAATAAATGACGGCACGTAGAAAGAAGAGTCCCATAAACAGGCGTGACCGAAAGCTAACACCAAAGCGGGGATTAGACGTGGACGTTTCCGTTAAGTCGCGGCTGACAGTTTTATCCTAAGTGACTTGTATGGCTTATAGGCATGCCTCGTCTATTTCTGCCGCTCAATATTTAAAGACGTCATTTAGCTTAAGAAGCTGGTTCTGTGGTACAACAGAAAAGTGGGACTGGATGCGTTATATCTTCAGCAAATTTCAAATAGCGCCTTCCTAGAAATTATGACTCCCCACACTGCGGCTATCGAAGAACAAGACGATTAAAATCATTACTATTTACAATTGTTTTTATCACCTATACTTTTATAGGAATTTGAATCAGTCATCTAAAAGTCATCTCAATTTGAAGTTATTATTCAATTGAAGCAATTATTTTACTAATAATCTTCTTTTCCTGAAGTCCAGCTCTCTCTGTAACTTCCCAACTGTAAACAGACTACTGTAAACCACTGTAAAGTGCTTAATATCCAATAAAGCTGTAAATATAATGAAATAAGCAAAGCAATGCTCAAAACGATGCCAGTGTTTTTCCATGTTAAAGGTTACGCCGTGCTAGACCCCATTTTCACAGCAGACGAGCGACATGTCACTCTTGATTGCTTGACAGCCACTCAGGAGGTCTGCAGTCAGGGCTAATCCATTTGCTGTACTAACGGACACCCCGGAGCAGATTGCCCGTATCTATGCACAGTTATCGGCGTTCCCCGCTAGCAGAAGGCACGTCTGTGGCCGCCGTGTCCTGCAGTCTTTAAGTAATGCCACTCGGGCGGAAATTGCTCCCCCGCTGGGAGCCTGCCCACAGAACACCCACGCCAGATTCGTTATGAAGATGTGTGTGGAGAGCAATGGGATTTTAAAAAGGTGCTAAAAAGGGAGAAGTGGCATAACGGGACGTTTCCTGTACACGCGGACCCCAGCGGGTGGATGGTGGAGCCCAGAGGCTAATGCACTCAGTAGGCAGTAATTGGCTATTCCCAATTTGGCACCATACAAAGTTCATTAACGAGCTGCAACGTTCCACTGGAAAGATAATCAGCAAGGACAGCAGTTTTAATGACTCAGTATTGTGACAACTGTTACATTCTGGTTTATTTCTTTCATTTTTCTCCTCCATTTTGTGTAGATACTTAAAGGATGAAGGTATGGTGAAAGTGTCCAATAGCTCAGCAGATGTATAGAGGCATAGCTGCTGGACCAGCTGGTTGGTGTGGTCGGTCCTGTGCTGCTCATTACCATTAGCCTTGCTGGCCTCGCACAGAACCTCGGGCATAAAGCTTTCACATTTGCAAACTCGCCAGTTCTGCTCCACTGGAGAATGAGGTTGAGAAGTTAATATGGTGAGGAAGATAGGGTCTGTGGCCTTAAAAAGAGTACTTAAGAAATGAAGTGCGATGGCGACGATGATGATGAAGATGAAGACTGCTAGTGTAGTTTACAGGTCAATGCTGCAGTCTCACACTTCCAGGGTCTTAGATCTGAATCGCGTTCCCCCCAACTGTGTGTGTGCAGAGCTCCACGTTAGCATGATCTTTCATCTAACAAACCAAAATCTTTAAGTGACTCGTTGTCTCTAATTAAGATGCAGGAAGAGGGAAAGGCAGCTTGGTCTGTATCGGAATCTAGGGTTAATGAGGCTAAATATATAGAGTGAAACAGAAAGACTCTTTCTCTCCTGAGCCCAGCAGTCAAAATGAACCTTGTCTCCTGGGTGTGCTGTGAGATGAACATGCCAGAAGTCCCTCTGCTCTACGTGATTAACAGAGAGCGCACTACATCCACCATCAGATGATTTTCTCACATGCAAATAATGTCGGAAAAAAATCCCCCGAAAAACAAACAGCTTGTGTACGTGACGATTCTCAGATTTTGAAGACAATGATTCATAACCAATCTGTGAAATTTTGCTATCCGGGGATTTCCAGTGATTCTGCCATAATCCTAAACTAGGAGAACTCAGCAACAGTGGAAGAGCGGAACACAAAGCCTATCGGCATACCTGCATATTAACGGGGGGGTTAGGGTTGGGGGGGGGCATACGGCTTCAACACAACCTTACATGCGTAACATGTGATATGAATCAAAATCCTGTTATTTGAAAAGTAAGATGAATTTGTCTTACTGCAAGGGGTATACATTAAAAAACAGATACGAAAGCCAGTAATGAGTAGAAATTAATGAAAACAGAAACATAAATAGAAAATGTGCAAACATACAAATTTTAAAACGTGTAGACATAAATAATGGCCAGATGGAAGGTGCAAACAGTTCTGGGGTGTTTGCAGAAAAGCTTTGGAAATATGAATAAATATGAATGAGTGCCATAAGTGCCAGTGTGCTCCTCATGGCTCCTTATTTCGGAGGGCAGTGGCCTGGAGAAAGAAGCTGCTGGCGATGAGCTTGTGTGTTCTGGGCTGCTCTCATTGAGAAGGGAGACACTGGAAGAGGTGTGATGCATGATGATGGTGTTCATTTCATTCATAAGTGGGGAAAATAAACTGATATAAAACCTTGACAGTGTGTTTCTTGCACTGCAATCAGTGGCCCTAACAGTGCAGTGAGAGGACTCCATCATACACCACACTTCCGTGTGTTTTTGGCGTTACTGCAAGGACTTAATAAATAGGATTGAACAAGTAATTTAAGAAAATAAACAAACAAAAAATAAACAAATAAATAAAATAGCACATGTATGTATCATGGAGAGTCTGCTGTAGAAAATATTAATACGGGGCATGCTCGTCATGCACTGTTGACTCTGATTTAAAGAGGCACTGCATTGGATGAGTCCCCGAGGGGGAAGCAGGACTGTGACGAGACCTTGGTTTTTATTACCATTGAGGAACAAGCCTTTTGGGGAAGAAAAAAAAAGTTGCCCTTTAGATAAAAGGCATTAGTCAGCAAGGGCCTGAAGTGGCAGGTCTTACATGATTGGCTTCAGCTGGTAAACAAGGTAAAATGTGTTCCAGTGGAGCAGACAGGTCGCAGGGGAGGCCTGGGGGGGACTGTGTCAGTCTGCTGTCCAGAGCAGATGCCAGGAAGACGGAAAGTCCTGGGGTAACTTCCTGTTGGATGTTTGTCAGGGCTTCCTCCAGGTCACAGCTATGCTTATTACCATTTCCCTGCTATATCTGTCATGTAAATCTAATTTACTAAAAATAACCCATCCAGTTCTGCAATTTTATTTCTTAATGACTTCTCATTAAAAAATGGCCATATGTTTATGGTAAGACACTGCAGCAGATATATTTGTGTGCGAGTGTGTTTTTTCACACAAAGCTAAGGTTTCCTGTTAATTAGAAAGGTTTCCTGTTACCAGGGTGATGTGTGGCTCTATACAAGCAATCAAGAGGTTATGGATTCAAATCCAATACTCAGCACAGTGACTTTACTGCCTTGAGCAATCCCCTTAATTTATTTAACTGATCCTTATCAGTTTGTCCATGTGAACAGTGAATCTTCCTAGCGCATTAAAAGTGAAATATGGTGTCCCACAAGGATCAGTGTTGGGCCCCCCACTGTTCACTTTATATATGCTACCACTTGATAACCTACACCATGGTTTCTAATAATGTTTCCATTGATATCTTTATGATACACAGTTTTATATATATATATAATCTGTTAAACCAGATGATGCATCCCAGCTCTCTACTAGACTTACTAGACATTGGGTGCTGGATGGATATGGTCAGGGTGGGTGTCCCGACCCTTCCTTTGTGTTGCTGGCCATCCTGAACCCCGCCTTGCTGCCCAGACTGCTACATGGCTGTTATTCCCTGCGTCATGGGTTCCTGTTATTTTATATTTATCGTGTTTATGTCCCCTAGTGTTCAGTTTTCCTGTTTGAGTTTCCGGTTCCCCCTCCTTGTGTGTTTGGTTACTCTGTTCCATCTATCTTCCCAGTGTAGTGCCTCCTTTGGTTTCCTCACTTTCAGGTTCTTTATGTTCAGTGTTCATTAACCCTAGTTGCTTCACCTGTGTTTTGTTCTTTCCTTGTTAATTT
>JAODKN010000134.1:16476515-16496338 GCA_026774425.1 Petrocephalus zakoni | reverse complement strand
GTTATTCCCTGCCTTGTGCCCTGCGATGGGCTGGTGCCCCATCCTGGGTTATTCCCTGCCTTGTGCCCTGCGATGGGTTGGTTGCCCTTCCTGGGTTATTCCCTGCTTTGCACCTGTAGCTTGCAGGATGGACTCTGGAACCCACGGCGACCCTGCAAAGGACAAGTGGGTATGGAAGATGGATGGATGGATCTGTCTGCATTGTTTATTATGTAAAGTGTACCATTGGCGTATTTTTAGGCATAATGCTCTCCTTCTGCCAGGAATCTAAGTCCAGGGTCCAGGGCCTGGCTGGGATTTTTACATGCAGGAGTCCGGGCAACCATTTGTCCCGAGGTAGCGGGAGGCCACTAGGAGCCTGGGTGGCTTCTGTGATGGAATTCTCTGGCAGTGCTCCAACGGGGGTCTCTTTGTAAGGTGACGACTGCTCTGTCAGGGAGGGACCTCCCCCCACCCCAGCCCATGTCTGTTAGGAGGCATCGGTACCCCTGTGGCAGCTGCTGAGCGTATGGGAGCCTCGGCGTGTGAAAGGGCCTTTGTCCCGTCCCGTTGTGTCGGAGACCTATACGCCCACAAACGCGGGCCAGCCGAATGCAGCCCCTGCCCCCCGTTCAGCAGCACGGATTAAGACAGGACCAGCCTTAAGCTTTTCCGTCTTTGTTCCCCGCCGGTTGCCTGGTGACAAACAAGGGGGGGAGGGGGTGGAGGCAAAGTGGATAAAAATAAAATATATACTATGGCCCATACCATAGCGCTGCTATTGCTGGATGCTGACCTGAATATATAAATAGCATAAGTCATTTATGCAAGCAAATGGGTATTCAATTAAACAGTTGTAGTAACAATTTATGTTATTTAATAATTTTTAAAATTGTCTCTTTATTGTTCACTTCTGAAGTCTTACTTACGTTAAATGTAGCTAAATGAAGACATGGGCATCATAGGTTGTGTTGATCATTTACTTGAATGAGGCGTAATCCCTCATGCTCACGTGCAAAACATTAGCCAGGGGTGCTCTGCACTGACTCCTTTTTAATTGCTATGTCACACAACCAGGATAGTAAATTGCCTTTCACAACTTCTCATGTTCCTCTACAGGATTCAATCTGGTTGTATGTGAATCCATTAATGGTGGCAGTTGGGGGGTGGGGGGGTCTTTGGACGGTAGCCACTATATCATCCCCAAGAGGGACATGCACTCTTCTGTACTGTCGTCTTCACATTTGGCCCTGAGGAGGATGAAAGGCTTGAACCCTGAAGTTCAGATGTTCACTGAGAAGGTGCACACAGCCGCTGACCAGAAATAGCATTCATCTTAAGAGTGAAATCAGAGACATCCTATACTATTTCAGTCTTTATGTCTAAACTAGATTAAAGTTTCACAAAATACTAATTTTGATACCCATAATATTATTTATATGGGAGGCATGTTAAAGCCACATTCAAGGTTTTAGTTACTAAGGCCCATTTTGGATGTGAAACAAAGTTATGGGTGGAAAATACAGAACTTTAGCCAATATGCTACCTGCTATCAGGTGTTCTGTGCTGTCCTCTGCCCCTAGCTGTTT
The DNA here is from genome assembly GCA_026774425.1 of Petrocephalus zakoni. Taxonomy (NCBI): domain Eukaryota; kingdom Metazoa; phylum Chordata; class Actinopteri; order Osteoglossiformes; family Mormyridae; genus Petrocephalus; species Petrocephalus zakoni. The sequence goes on along the minus strand of JAODKN010000134.1, from coordinate 16,494,770 downwards.
TAGTGGGGAGTTCCTGTTACACACCCGGCTGTGTTTCATAGCTTATGTCTCAAATACAGACTTTACAAACATGTACTTTTGTGGTAGTTTTGTATCATGTTTGTTGGTGATAGCTAGAAAATTGAATTACGTAACAAATTTTTTTATATCCCTACTTAGAATTTATTTCTTCATGGTGGAAACGTAACCTTCATAACCTAATAAACTTCTAGAAAACCAATAGTCTTCACTTGGAGAAAGCTCTTAAGTGATATTCCTCTCGATATAAACCACCCAGCTAGGTCTTGTTAATTTTAATTTAACTCAATGTGATGTTGTCTAAATGGCCTGCTTATTTCTTGATGATTGTACGATGAATTTTGGTGAATGGGGGTAAGTGTGTACTGGTCAGGAAGAAACGCTCAACCCTTGTTAAAAATTCAAAACAAAAATGGTCAGAAGAGTCTATACTGGCACATGTGTTGAATGTCTGGTTCACTCCAAATACCAGCCATATTTTGTTCTCCTGCTTAACACCTGCATCTAAATATAAATGGGGGAAAAAAGTGAATAACGAGCACTGTGTTAATGTCCATGTGCAGCAATTCCGTTTCCTAATGACTAAGGCCGTGTTTGTCTTGGATGGGCTTTTCAGTGTATAGTGGCAGAAGCCACCTGGTCCACTGGGAGGAACAAATACCCTTTGTTCTTATTTCCTGTCTGCAGAAAAACACATCACATGTTCAAGTGATAGCAAAGGACGTCGGAATGAGGGGTTACAGTGTCATTTCTTCTCACCTACAGTGACTGTATATTTTTTGTATTGGTCCTGAAGGTCACTAAATGGAAAACAATAATATATTTAAAATTATTTTATGCTGACTTTTCTATTCCACTATCAGGGCACCGAAATCTCCACAGCTAAAGATTGTGCACATCTATGAGCAAAAGCACAACACACTCATATATGCGTGAGTGTGAAGCTTGGGGTCTGAGCACTGGGTCAGGCAGGTGTCCCAAACCCCTGCAGCATTTTCTGGGGGTGTTAAGGAGTGAGGGTTTGAATATTCAGAGGCACAGATGCCTAACCTGTTAAACCACACACCAGACCACAATGGAGGTGCAGATTCCCCTGAGATTCCCCAGGTGGAGTTGAACCACCAACTCCTCACAGCTGTGACTCCTACAGTAACTAACTGTGCTTTTCTCAATATTTGTTCATCATTCTTCATTTGTGAGTATTAAAAGGATTTTAAAGAATTTTTAGGGATGGTTCTGTATACTGTTACTACTGCAAGTCTAATTCAGTTTCACATGACAGTTTATTTGGGAATGTTTTGCATTAACTGTACCTTCATAATGCCTTTATAATGCGTCCATAAAACATTTTTAAACTGCATATAAGTGTAACTTAATGTCCTAACATACCTTAAGACCTTTAAGACACATTAATATCATGTCATGTTTGGTCAAAGTATTATGAATGCAATGCTTTAAGACATGTTTAGGTATATATGCTTATGAATGGTCTATGAATACATTATGAAGGTACATTGAATATTCTATGAAAGCATTATGAATTTGCAGTTCATTTAAAGCGTTACCCTTGATTTCTTATGAATCAGGTGGTCTCAACAGAACAAATCTAGGATCTAACTTCACACCATAACTTTTCTTCTTATGTATCATCCAAGAAAGATTATGGTTTAATGATGAGATGATAGCCTTGAAGAGGAGCTTGGACTGGTCAGTACTGATGTTTATTGATCTATCAGTTGATGTCCGTCATGATCTGGTTTACTCAATACATTACAATCTACAATGCACTACTGACACTCTCATGAGGTCTTTCTTCTTTGTCTTAGTGCCCTTAGATGGCATGAAGCTCTCGTTCAGCATCTGCTTTCACTCTTTATGCCATATATGTGTTCTTAGATATTTTGTCCTTTAATCCCAGCACTAAAAGTCTGTCAAGTGAAGCGGTCTCCCATCTCATATTTACCGAGTCATAAACAACTAAACCAGGAATATTTGAAGATAAGAGAACTTTGGTGTTTAGTGTAGCCTGTGGTTTATGAGTGTCTGCAAACCAGTGCCCGTCTCAGTGAAACGGGGCCTTTGAAATGTAAACAGATTACCATATCGCTCCCTGACAACCAGCAAGAGAACGCTGAACTTGCAAAATGAAAAAAAAAAAAAAATTGCAGCAGGTGAGGTTTCCCATTTGTGGCCAAGGGAACTTCAGAAACGGATGTGTGGTATGTGGTGGTGCAGAGAGCATTAGGGAGTCGCTTGTATTTTATGGTGATAAGTACGGTGCGCCCATCTTCTTTTTCAGTAAGGTGTGCAGTGATCTTACGAGGCATCCAGCCAGGCTGAGGAAGCAAGTCGACAAGTGTTTTGCTGTAAAATCAGCTCAGGGCAGTGAACGTAAATCTCGTGTTTATCAGCGAAAGCTTGTTTTTCAGTGAGGCCTCTCATCTCATTCTGAAGGGACAGGCAAAAGCACGTGCAGTGTTTTCACATGTATATCTATTATTAAAGCTCTTTCCCAATACCATGGAGCTATCTAAGGTACCAGCTCCAACTGTACATCATAATAAAGTGTAGTGAGGATTATGTGTTTATGTGCCATTCAGAGGTCACACCCCCTACTTCTACAGACATCTTGTTCTCCTCAAGACTATTCTGGTGCGCCCATAAACCTGTTTCCCTACCCTGATGCACTATTACATAAGAAATGCCACTGAGGCGTGACCCCTGCCATTGTGTGCTGGGAAGGACAGCATCCATGGCACTCCTGCACATGTGGAGGTCATGGCTCAGCCCCAGACTGTCTCAGGTGCTCTTCAGGGAATGTGTCTTGAGGGCGTTTACATGTCCATGTCAAAGGTCTGTTTACTTCTCATAGATTGGCTAAAGCATAATTGTAGGTCGCATTATTGTAACTCAGCCTGTGCAGGAAACAGCTGTTGGTAGGGCTTTCATTCCTCCCTTGGATAACAGATGCGTTTCTAAATTGTTTACGGTAATGAGGATTAGGTAGTACTCTTACGCCCTTCATCTCCTACAACAATTGAACTTGAAAGCAACCTCATGGGACTTCTCTTATCATGCACCGTTCTTCAAACTTTGGCTATGGCCAAATATGCCTCGCAACACTGCCATGTGACTCAGCCAGTATCCTGCTCGAGTATTTACCTTACGTCTTGTGAGGCTGTTATTGCTGGGGATACACTGCAAACTCGTACTTTGCTTCTACTACAAAGAAACATCTACATTAATTCTATTCCCATGTGATCTTGTTCATTTATTTATATAGCACTATGGTCTGAACAAGTCATGTAATATAACACCAACATCCAATATTGTTAATAGCTTTAATACTTTATTGCAGTAATAAATTAATTATTATCTATCCATAACCATTTAATGGGACACCGAAGGGATACCCTAGATGGGATGTGAGTCCATTGCAGGACACACACTCACAATTATACGCGAGACAAGAGACGTAGAGACACCAGGGCACATCTAATGTTTTTGGACTGTAAATGGAATCTGGAGTTCCTGGATGAGAAACTTTGCAAACATCGTGAGAACTCCAAAGGTTTACTTCCTGGTTGTTATGTTAGTTTGAGGTAGGAATGCTTAGAGATTCATGTCTCTGTCTGCTGAATCTCTGGCCTTTTCTAAAAAAAACCTCTTCCCACCATAAGATACATTATCTTCAAAAATATGCAAGGGGGAGGGGACAAAGTGGCAAACGTACAACCTGTAAGACGTGTACGAAACTTTCCAGTCATGCAGACCAACCAGTTATTCACCAGTCTCCAAGCCCGCAGCTTACAAATGTCAGTGCTTGTGTCAGATACAGTTTGATGTTCAGAATAGTGGATAAATGATTCCGAAACATCATACGTATATATGTGCAAGCAGAGAAATAAAGTAATAAACCATAATCGAATGGGTGTTATTTTTGTGGCAGGAAGCAAAGCATTCGTTCTGGCTCCGTGAGTATTGAAAGAGCCCCCCACACCCCCCAGTCCCAAGTCCCTTCATGCCATCACAAGGGTCCTACTTCTGGGAGCCTATTATTATGCCTGTATTAGCAGCCGCTGAAAGCCACGAAACCAGAGATAAGCATTCATTCATATTTAAATGAAACCCCAGTTGACATTTAAAAAAGACTCGTAAATATGGTTTGTTTTGGTGCTAAAAGGCGAGCTCGCTGATTTTGTTATTGGTTTGTTTGTGTGCAAAAAAAAAAAAACTGAACTGACGTTAAGCGGAATTTGTATTATTTTTATTTAAAAGCAGAAAATAACCTTTCAGTTCCTGTCTGGACCAGGGTGGTTGTAGGTAATTAAAAATGATCCTTGACAAAAGGCTAAAATAGCATGATAGAAAAATCTGTACTTGCATTCAAATTTAATCTAAAGAGCTGTGTCAGCTCTGAAATAAAAGAACAATCATACACAGCTAAAACTGTCCAACATCATCAGAGAATCGCATTTTCCATACATTTTTGATCATCTTCCGTTGTTGCAGTGATCTAGAGCCTATCCGAGGAAGCACAGGGTATAGGGAAGGTACACAAGGGGTACTATTCCATACAGTGCCTTCATCTGCAGTCACGCCCCATAAGTGCAGTTTAGCCAGACTGCTTGTTTATATACACGGTGGGACATAAACAGAAGTGTCTGACAGAAAACCACATGGCAAGTCGTAAAATAGGCAGGCTCTGCGCATACCTTAGGCCAGATTCAAACCCAGAGATCTACAGGTATGAGGAAATATGACCAGATTCCAGTAAAAGGGGATGACTTGAATACAGTCAATAAAAACAGTGCCCACTAACCACTTAGCAGGAAAAAAATTATAATATTAAATCGTGGGAAGTTCTGCAAGAGAAGCTTCCTTGCTATATGTATTGATGTGCATTAATTACTCAAAGGTCTGAAATGTTGATAATTAATCATTACAATGCAGGGATCATTGACCAGATCTTACACTAATAAACGCGTCCATGGTAAAAACCTATATAGGCTAGACAAGACAAGGCCAGTTTATTTATATAGCAGAATTCAAACAGCAAGGCAATTCAAAGTGCTTTACAAAGACAGGAATACATCAGAATAGAAACATTAAAATCTCATTTAAAATGGTAAAAAATGCTTCTTGTTCATAATACCCATCAGAAATACAATGTAATGGTATCAAGACGTCATATGAAGTTTACTCTGTAGCTTTTCTTGTGACCTGCTAACACTGTGCATTGTGTGAGCTACTCTGACCATGGGATGTTACCAGCATTTGTCAAAGACCAGATGCTTCACCTGCTGGTTTCGTTCCAATGCATCTCCATTGTCAAAAGGGAAACAGTGACATCATACAAGCCTTGTCTTTCATTGTTGAATTAATAATTAATCACCCTTTATTTTGGCAACATCCCTCCCTTGCTTAAACATGACGTACAGTGTGAGTCAGAAATGGCGTTTAGAAGCTGACAAGTAGAATTTCTCAACTGAGAAAAAATATTATGCTATTAATGCTAGATTATGTACTAGTTAATATACAAGAGTTTTCCACTGTTTAAGGTAGTACAGTGATGGAACTTCTGCCTTATCAAAGTGAAGCCTCAACACTAGTAATATTATCAGATAATATTATCATATTATGAGCAATTATAACAAAACGAAGCACTGTGGCTGTCCATTGAAACATAAGTGTTTCCTTTCAATTTTAAGTGTACAGACATAGATGCTAAAAGTCGAAACGGATAAAATCACCTGTAGAAGCTCATAATAAAGTAGTCAACACAATGTAAGTAAAAGGTATGTTGAAGTAATGCTCCATTCCTTTTGAAATTCCAAGTTGAATTTCAACTGGAATGCCCCCTAAAGTCGGGATTCCTACTCGGAAGGACAGAGGAATCTGCACAACCCCAATCTCAGTATTCAAAATGGCTGCACCCATCATCAACAGACGTCAAAGCTGAAGGCCACTTAAACTACCTTAAATCCGACAATATGTAAACCTTGGAAAGCAGGCTGGTGTGAGATTTTCAATTACAGACAAGTCTGCACATGCATTTTCATTTATGTATCAGTTTTATTACCATGTAGATAGTCTGTAGGGTCTGGAAACTACCCCAATGACTTTGAAGTAGCTTGTTTGAGGTTTCTGATGGAATAAAATGGGGTTAGGGTTAGCTGTAAGATTTAGCTGTAGGGTTTGCTGTAAGATTTCTCGTGAGAGCGTGAGAGTCTGAAAGCGTGTCACACCAGATGGGTGAATGTCGACAACCTTGCAAGGTATCCGGCTAAGCAAGAAATCTTGTTTTTGAAACAGGTCCCGGGTACTGCTAAATGGCGACTCGCTGTACTGGAATGCGGTTCATTTGGGTGTGACGTCATTCCCAGCTCAGACTTCCAACTTCCGAGGTAAATGGAACGCATTGAATGAGACTTGAATGGGCAGTCTACTTATAAAATTAATGGAATGTAGCTGTTTCCAAGAATAACGAATGGGGAAATTCAGTAATGAAGAAATAAACAGAAAAATAACACAAAATCCAAATTTTTGAGCTCACTAATAATTTGTGAGGTCAGTCAAACACAAATGTCATTCAAATTGCTTCACATAAAATAAGATCAAATAAAAGCAATAATTAAATGGAAAATTAAACATCTGCAAGTAAAAGACAAAATAACAAAATAAAAAAAAAAACTAAAATGCAAGTTAAAGAAAAAAAACATCAACATTGATTAGCAGCACTCATCAAAGGCACGGGGGAATAATATTGCTTTGCGTCTGGTGAGGTGGCAACATTTGATGCGTTCCACTCTTCTCAGGGAGTCTGTCCCGGTTATAAGTGGCACAGTACCTGAAAGCCGTTTGGCCTTGGCTAACTTTTCACTCTTGGCACTATTAGCTGACAAGCTCCCAAAGATCTCATTGGCTTGTTAGGTTTATATTCATTGCAAACTGCAAGAATTCTAATCTGTGTTCATTTCTTATCTCAGACCAAAAGAATGTGTTTAAGCAGCTTCCTCTGCTATCACTGAAAGAGTACTGAGCATAAGATAATGGCTTTTTACATTTAACCACCCAAGCAAATTCCAGAATTCCAAATCTGGTGAAGAACAACTAACTAACAGACTGATGTCCATACAGAAAGGAGCGGAACACATGAAAAGAACTAACCAAGGTGTGTTTATATAGATTGAGAGTTTGATTAACTACAAGTAATTATTCTGTGAAACTGTCTGGTTTGGCCATTAGGGTAACTACCAACATGACTGTAAATAGGAGGACACCCATGAAAAGCTGTTGAGAGGACAGGTTTTATCTCATACGCATACTACAGAAGCCGTCAACAGTGTATCTGTGGAGATAAGTATCTCGGTATCTCAACGGAACTGCATAAAAATATTTGCAAGCGTGGCAGTTCTTGGCTTATGTAGTATGTGTGCACGGTTCTTGGCTTATATAGTATGTGTGCACGGTTCTTGGCTTATGTAGTATGTGTGCACGGTTCTTGATGGGGAAGCAGGTGGGGGGAGGGAAAAAGTAGGACAGGGGGCTAAAAGGAACACAGGTCTAGAAACAGTGCGGACAAGGGCTGGAAATGCAGACTGCCCATACAAAATCCGAATGAGTGACCACCCTAGCAACCATGGAGGATGACCACATGGAGAAGGACCACATGGAGGACCACACCTGTGCATGTAACTTGCAAAGTAGAACATGCACCTACAGTTTCAGTGGTAATTTGCTGTGAGATTTAATTTTATTTTAATAGGTTGAACCATGAAGAGGTCACATGTCCGTATTTCTGCTGTGTGGGCGACTTCTTTTTTATCATCTCTGCCTTGTTCCTGTGACTCCTGTACTCCTAACTCCATCTTTCGTCACTTGTATAATGAAGAGGCCTCCGTTTTGGCTCAGGGTTATAAGAAGTAGCCTGTCATCATGGTCCTGTGTGTGTGTGACACCACACTCCATTCTGTTTTTGGTTTCTGTACGGGATAATTTACTTTAATGTGCCTCGTTCATGTGGCTGAGCATCTGTGGTAGCATTTGAATGCGACTGATTAGGCAAGGGCTAAGCATGAAGCTCCGATCTGATTGGAGACCACTCCTTGGCAAAGGATAACACTGGACAAGCTGATGTGACTCAAAAAGCTCCGTTATCAGTATTTCAGAAATAACTGCACTGTGCATTTACAGATCAAACAAGTCTTTGAGCCGAACTTGGCTTCAGAAATGAAAGACGTTGATATATGCTTCTCTAAAGCCGTGTGACACAGCTTCTATCTGATCTGAAGAGCCTGCAACCTTATTAGCCGTTGTTACTTACACCCACAAAAATCATGATTAATTTTTCTTAGTCTGTCACACTTTGATAAGAGCCAACTAAATTCAGCATCTGCAAATAGCACATTCTAGAAGGAGCTCTGGTAGGCTGTCTGTCACACTTGCACTCAGTAAGAAAACTTCAACATGTATTGGAAATTAGAAAATGGTTCACCCAGCTAATCAGGGAGTGACTGGAATATTTTAAGATTTCTCAGATCTTTAGATAATCTTCATGATTTAAAATATGATGGTATGTTCTGGGTATGTTCTGAACTAACGCTTAAAATATTTTTATATGGACTTCAGGAAGTTTCTCTAGTCAATGGGGTTGTATATTAGTCTACCTCTCTCTAGTTATCCAGCATAGAAGTCCAGTATGTTTGTTGGTGGAAGCTTGCAGTCTATGCAAAGTGGCCCGGTTATTCCCGGGAACACAATGGTCTGGCAGGTAATTGGGGAAAAAGAGAAGCTTGAATGGAAGGAAAAAGAAGTGTTCTGAAACAGGAAGACAATCAGCCCCGGGGAAGTGCTACCCTCTCTGCCAACTGAGAGGATTCCACTGAGCTCGACACGCCACCTGCAGAACTCGATGACTGAAGTCTTGGCAAAGAAAGCAGAAAACAGACCTTTACCTACCACTGGTGCTCCGGAGAAAATGTTCTCGTCACTTGACGGGAATCAGCCAGAACTGATTTCTGCAATCGTCACTTCAGATGCAGTCCATGCAGCCTGTCGCTTACTTTAGCCAGTTGATTGTCGATGCTTGTTGGTCACTTTGGATTTCCTTAACACATAGCAGAGGATCGCTCTCTAAGTGACCAGTTTTACATCTAAAAACCACTTTGCATTTGAATAGCTCCTACTGTTTCCCCTAGGAATTGCTGAATAAACTTGTGAAACACATCTGACTTGCACTCTGTGTCCATCAACTGAATGTGTGTCACAAGGCCCGGACTCCTACACAAACTGCAGCCTCTGGGACTCCTTGAATGATGCCACGTCTTTCTCGCAGGGGTAAATGGGTTGGGATAAGAGGCAGAAGTTGTGTGATGCATCGTGTTTATGACCTGTACCTGTGCCCAGAAGGATGTTATTTCTGGTCCCTGCTGGGTCACTGGGTCTATTATTCACCTATATAAAGTAGCATATCACTTGGTACAGTTTAGCAGAAGAAATTAACTTCAAATTAATTTTAAATTAAAGTATGTTGATTGTCCTTGATTTTTTTGAATTCCCCATTTGTAAAAGTACTTGGGGATAAAATGGTTCAGATGCATACTGTTTCCTTATAAGCTGCCAAATCAAATAGAATAATAAAATCCTTCCAGCTAACTGTTGCTGAAGGTGTAACAAAAGGTGAAGCTGTGCTTCTATAGCCCGGACCGCAAAGCACAGTACAGTACAGTGAACGCTTCAAAACAGCACTTAGACGAGGCAACACCGAGAAGATCGTGTTTGTAATACTCTGTCATCAAGATTACCAGGAAAAACAACAGCAAAATTACCAGCTGGAATAACCACAAGCTCTATTTTCAGCTTTATGTAGCAATTAGGAAAATACTAATATACACATGGGTAAGTCATGGATTAGGCTGTTGTAACCCAAACATCTTGTAATGTCTCGCTTTTCTAGTAGTTTGCATGGGATTTGCCTTCTGAAGAATACAGGTTTTGTTGCTGTGTGGCTGCAGAGGAAAGGCACACACAATGGACGTCTCCAGTGGAACAAAGCATGACACGGTTGGAACTGGGACTGCTCCTCTACACAGCCAGGTGCTTCCCTGCCTAGATGCCAACACACACGCCTGACGCATTTCTTTTATGACCTTGTGGATACAGATCAAATCATATTCCCAAATGGATATCACCAACGCATTAGGGGAGCACAGTGGCTGCCTGATTCTGACCCATGATTAGAAGAGAATTAGAAGAGATACGATACTCAGGAGATGTTGTGTTTATTAGTTTCATAGACAATCAGACATGACTCTACATTGCTTATCTTACCAGGAGTCAGATATCAGGGCATTGTAATGTTACAAATAAATGTAAATGTATTTTGTAAAAACTACCCTCGATAACATAGTGGGCAGTTAAGTACCCTGGTCTTCTTTTCTGACTGATGGCAGGAACTATTCCTAAATGAAAGATTAAATTATTCATGGAACATTTTGACAACGTCAGAATATAATTTCCTGTGAATGCTATTAAGGCACATATCTAGATTCATGGACATGTAGGATTCACTTTGTGTCCTCTGACAGTGACAAACGCACTTCTGTCTGCCAACCATGAACATATCAGACTCGCTGAAACTTGTCTAGAGGCAAGCTGAAGGTGGACATCATAACTTCAGCAACGGACCACTGTCTCCCTCTGTGGTACAGTATGAAATGCTATGCTGGAGGATATTTCTGGGTGGTACAGTACATATGGATATCTTCTGAAGCCTTGATTGGTTCATTTCCTCCATTTCGTTTACATTCACACTAACATATTTAGCAGACACGTTTGTCCAAAGTAGCATGCAAGTGAGGTATATAGCACATCACAAACATGCATGCTGTTGGATGGTCAACTAGGCATAAGTGCAGCTAGGCTTCCCAGATAGAAGGGTCACCAGTATTGGAACATGAGCTATACAACAACCACACAGCTGCACAAAATTAACCACACAGCAACTTCCAGCAAAGCAAGAATCTAAAAAGACTTTTCAAGGACCAGAAGTCCAATATAAGTACATTTAGGGAACACTATTAGGGATCAGACATGCAGCTCCAGTTAATATATGTCTTGAAATTGGCCCTTAGACTGTGTGAGTGTGTGCTGCTGTTTGGTTGCTCTGCAATAGACTAATGTCAAATACATCCCACGTCCTGCTGTTTCCTCTACCTACCAGGGATGCTTTCTGGATCACTGACAATCTAAGCAGCTGCTGAATGCTATTCATACAGATTTTCCTAGTACACTAAATCTCATTCAGTGTGCTAAACATTCAACATCTACTGATGCTCTTCTTTCTGCAAAAACTAAACTCACACAATGCAATACCTTACTGTTCTGAATGTATAAAAGCCTTCAGAGACAGAAAGGTGTAACAGGCCAGAGGAAGCTCTTTCTGCAGGCAAAGCTGACGCAGCTCTGCTCATCTTCCATCTATTGACATCTTTTCATCATCTGTTCATCATGCAGCACGGTTCTGTAGGGCAGAAGTTACCACAAGTCTGCTTATATGGGTTAATGCTGCCTTCATCCCACCTTTTTCAATGTCTTTGCCCCTGACAATAAATTTAGCTTTAAGCGCATCTCTACAAAATTTGTCTAATTGACTGAAATGTGTCTTAAATGCAAGGAACGGAGAGTGACCCCACATAGGGCAATGGGTCTCTGGGGAGTATGCATTAAATCCTTTTAGATGTATATTCAAAAGCGGGGAGTAAAGAAGGGTTACAGCTGCTAGACTTTTAGATTTTTAATGAAGACGGTTTGTGATGTCAGTGGGTGGGCTTGTATCAAGGAAAATTTGACCAGGTCCTACGAATCTAGTGGGGTCCAGAGCCTATCCCGGAAGCCATGGGCGGGGAACAACCCAGGATGGGGGGCCGGCCCATCGCTGGGCACACTCACACCACGGGCAATTTAGTAACTCCAATTAGCCTCAGTTAAGTACCCAGAAGAAACCCCGCAACAGCACGGGGAGAACATGCGAACTCCACACACATGCGACCGGGGCACTAATACTTTAAAAATGATTAAAATCAATGTAATTAAATTACATAAGGTATATCCAAATGAAAATCTAATCACAGAGATTAATACTATAATACAATACAACTGATCTTACACTACACAATGACATCATGCTCTGATGAACTCAGTTCTCACGGCAGCGAGTAAAAACAGTACTAATGGTTCAAAGGACCTATCTCCACTGATCTCATTTAAAAGCTCCTGTGATGCACCGTCTTACTCTGCAGTATGTGTAAATAACAGTTATTTGAAAATGCTGAAAACAACAATTTAGCCTGTAGTCCTAACTGTAAATAAGGAGGCGTGTTTTAAATCCCAGAATTCTCTGAAGCCATCAGAAATGAGCCAAACTTTCAGTACTTAACTGGCAACATCTAAACATTCTATATTTTCCTCATAATTGCTTTGTGAGACACTTATGGTACTGAATATGGTCATGAAAATTGATTTTTTTGTGATCTTATTTTTACTGTGAAACATATAAATAAAAGAACTAAGAACATTTTAAATAAATTGTCAGTAATTCACACCCGCTTTGACAATCCATAAATCCTCTATTGTGGTATCAAATTTATCAGATATTACGCATAATAAGGTAATTTACACTTGCAAGTTGGATAGCGCCGACATTTTTGTTGATACTAAACCAAAGACAGAAAAAGTTTGCTGCCTTTTCCAGCTGACAAAGGAGTGCGACTGCGTAGCTCTCTAAGTGAGCACACTTGAGAGTCAGACTGTGCAGTTCAAAGACACAGCCGTAATGATCGGAATTGTCCGAGACCAGCAGGGATACAATTTAAGATAGATTTAGACACTTTGTGCTGCTTCTATTTGTCAGCTTGGTGCTTCAGAAGTTGAGGATAGATCCCGCTGCTTGTTTGCTCAGCAATGGGTGGGGGGGGGGGAGGGGGGGGAGTAACCAGCAGTGAAGACAAAAGTCAAAGACAGCAAGGCAGCATCGAGAGCTCCTTCAGGTATAGGGTGTTTGATGTTTTAAACTGTGGAACCCAACAAGAAAGTGGTGTCTGGGCTGGTCTAGTGCGGCGAAACGTTCACACTCTTAATAAAGTGCTGTATAGATATATCCTAGTGACTTTCCCATAGCACGTGTCTCTCGCAAATGTGGAAGTAAATACCCGAAACCAATATGCGATAAAAGTCTGGCTTTGAAACCCGTGAGGCATTATCTGTGAAATGGTGAGGAACTATCTGTTAATCTTTAGTCCTGCCTTTAGCTGGGTGAACTCTGCTTTAATTGACACCCTGATAAGAATAATCTTCTCCAGAACATGCTTTCAGATCAGCCGTAAACAATTGCAGCTCGTGAGGGCAAGAGTTCGCAAGGCCTAAAACTTACCTCTGATAAGGGAACGGCTTACAACTGAAACTAGATGCCGCGGTGGTAAACGATTAGGAGCTCAACAGACTGAAAACACCACATACCACATACTTCATACCATGATAGTTGTTTATTTTTCTTAAAATTTTTGATCGTTTAACCTGTGACCGTCACATGTTGGTAAAAATGACCCAGGTATCGAATGTCGAATTTTGAGCCATAAAATGACTCAGATGAGATCCGGAAGTCCCAGATCCAGTAGATCAGCAATGGAAACATTAGACTTGTTTTTCTTGCATACATTTACTTTGTTTGGGATTTTTTAATTCAAATTTGGCCACATTAACACATTAAGTTCAATTATCCGCTGTGTCAACTTGAATTAATCGTGCATGAACCTCATAAGACATAAGATAAAAGGATCAAATGAGGACTTGCATGATATTTTGGATTAAGCTACTACACACTAAATGAAAGAATATGATTCACACTATGATTGTGAAATATGATTTTAGACAGTACTGGATGCTTGTTAAATGCATGCAAGGCATTCCAGGAAGAAGGCCCAGGACAAAGGCCCAGGACAAAGTCTGCCTCACGCTGGCCCCTTTGCTGATACCTGCACATGCTACTACCTAGGCGGGCCTTTCATTAAGAGTAGAGAAATGGTGTTACGGAATTAGTCTTACAAACGAGAAGTTGTCAGGGCCCTGATGTAGTTGACGATAAGTCATTTAGCTTTGCTGATCCTTTGCCCCCCCTCTCCCCAGGCCTCTCCCCTCCTGTTCTGCTCACAGAGCTGTTCATTTTGAGTAAACACCTGGCAGACACAGCACAGCGTTTCTGGGTAAGTTCCGTAACTCTGCCCTGCACCAGCCAATTAGTGATTCATTTCTCGTTTGGGCCCAAGCTCTTTTGTTTTTTCCCCCCAAGGTAAAAACACTCATGATCTGACACAATCAATTTAATCTTCTCCAAGGTGCTGAGGTGGGGGGGGGGTTAGAATAATTACAAGTGAGTGAGTGACACGGGCCCTAAAAAATTACCCTGGGGGTGTCGTCCATTTTCAGGCCGAAGAACACAGCATGTAAAAATAAGCACAGTAAAAACTGAAAGAAGTTGCCTTGTTAATGAATCATGATGTTAAATGCATCAGATAAGTGGTTCTGCTCCATCTTTCAGTTATAGCTACTAGCTTTCAACTTATTCAAGTCCTTCATATAGCCACAACTCATTCATGCCTTATGGCACTTTAAGCTGACCTTTAAAGGTACATAAAAGACTTTCATAAATTTTCCAGCAACACAACCATCAGTATTTCATATACATGAAATATCCACCATTGGTCAATGTGATTTATGCTCTCGTATCATTGTGATGGGGTTTACAACAGATTTTGAATTAAAGGGACTGCTGTTTTTTACTGCTGTGAGTTTTAATTGAAGAATTTTAATTTTGTGTTTTGCGGTGGTAGCATCTACATGGATGCATGAACTCAGCAAAAAAGATTAATTATTTGACAAAAAATAAAACATATCTGTAATCAGTGTCAGCATTATAATGTAATTAATAACTTTTCCATGTGAATAGAAGAATAGAAAAAGTAATGAAATCAGCGCTTGGGGACCACACTTGTTACTTTCCGTGATCTGCCACTTTGTGGCTGAGTTTCTGTCATTCCTAAACACTTCCATTTTGAATAGTACCACTTACAGTCGGCCATGGAAGATCTAGCAGAGAAGAAATTTCACAAACTGACTTTTTGCAAAGGTAGCATCCTAAGACAGTACCACACTTCAGTTTACTGAGTTCTATATATTGTCTATTCTTTCACAAATGTTTGTAAGCCTGACTGCATGGCTAGGTGCTTGATTTTATACATCTGTGGCAATGGGTCTGAATGAAACACCTGAACTCAATGATTGAAAGGTGTGTCCCAATATTTTTGTTCATATACACTGGCCGCCATTAGAATCTCAATCAGCAAGAACTTAAAAGCCAATGACTGCATCATTAATACAGCTCAGCAACACTGTACAGCAGTAAAGTGAGTCAGCTGAGTACCTGAATCTCCGGAATGGCCAGGTTATCCCATCAAAGGATTATTTCTTTCCTAGTGGCATGGGCATATTACAGGATGAGATTGCCGGGATTCATCAGGCTCGAATTGTTGACGAGTGGTTCAGGGAGCAAGGGAATCATTTTCATGTGTGAATTGGCACCACGGAGTCTTCACCTTAACCCCATTGAAAGTCTATGGGATGTGCTGAAGACGACTTTACGCAGTGGTTCAACTCACCTATCAGCAATACAAGATGAAATGTAGTATAGTGTACCAGCATATGGCTATAAGCCAGCCTGTAACCAATAACTATACATTGCCTGCTATGTGATGCAAACTCACACAGTCAAAGACAGCCTAAAATTTAAGCTTTCAGAAATAAACATTGAATATTACCATGTTTTAGCAGTTTCACATTCCAGTGCTCGTGTAAGTCACGTCCCCGCTGGAATGTTCCATCTGGTCATAGCAGGAGTGCTAGTCTGACATCTTGCTTAAATTAATGACCTTTTCTTTTTTCTTTACAAAAATCTATTAACTACTTTAAGGTTATGAGAAAAATGGCTTTAACTTCCAAAGGAAGTGTCTGGGGCCCTTCTGTTCATACTTTTTCGTCATATACTCTTTTAGTCATATACTTTTTCATATACATCTAGTCTATTTCTCAGGGTGTGACTGAGCATCACTGGGGAAAACAAATAGTTTTACTTGGTAAATATTTAATCAATTAGTGGGAGAAGAAATTAAAGTCTGCTCCTGGAATAGAAGAGCCTGAAAGATATGAGCATCACATCATATGAAATAATTCTTTTGATGTGCACAATGGGCACTGGGGAGCTGGTGAGAGGAATGTTCACAGTGCTGTAGAGTGACTGGCGAATACAGCTGAAGTGTTCCCTCTAGGAGGCACATTTTCCAGGGGCTGCTGGGACTAATCTTTGTCAAAACTCATGGGCCAGAGACAGTGAAGTAGGCTGTATTCTTCTTTTACATGATGAGGCTGAGCCTACGATGCTGCTCGCTGTTGCTCGCTGATGCTCCCACACACACGCACACACACACACACACACACACAAACACACACACGCACACACACACACACATGCACACACGCACACACACACACACACACACACAAACACACACATGCACACGCACACACACGCACACACAAATGCACACACGCACAAACACGCACACACGCACACACCAACACACACACACACGCACGCACGCACACACCCACACACACACACACACACACACTGCTTCAGTTGGTTACTCCCTGCAGGCACACTTCAGTTGCTCTGGGGAACACCGGCAGAGTTTCACACAAGTGGTGAGCTGCGAGTTCTGCGGCTGCTGTTTTCAGTACTCCGAGAAGAATGGGGTGGGGTTGCATATGCATTGTTCCGAAGCCTCTCTCTCATGTCCCCCCCCCCCCCCAACCCCCTGGAAACCCTCACCCTCATTCTTCTCCGTTCCCATCCATTTGCCCTGTCAAAAGTGCCCTCCGTACAATTGTTCCCTCCAGACCCCCCCCCGCAGACCCTCTCGTGCTCCTCCTGCGATTTCCTAACGCCGGCGTAGATCGAGATTCTCTGGATACCCAAGAAAACAAGGACTGTACTTCATAAGCTTCAGCGATGCCGCGGCTTTAAAAGGTGCAAGAAGGAGAATCACGTACATTTTAAATGAATTCCCAGCGTCAGATAGAGTAGTACTGGTATACTTCACTTTCAAGTACTCTGGAAGGACAAAGGGATGGCTGCAGACGGAAGGACCAACAGTCACACAAGGGCTCAATTCCTACATTGATCAGCCACATGTAAATGGCCCCAGGAAAAACCTCTAGGTCTGATCTACAGGGATTCAAGGCTTGGCCAGCAAGTAGAGGAATGTCAGCATGACAGAGGACACGATACTCCAGTATCACCTCTGTTGTGGGGAGTTACAGGTCCTGGTGTAACTTTCCACTGTACGACAAAGCCACCTCTGTGCCTACAGTGACATTCAAAACCATTAATACTGTGATGAAGAACAGCCTGGGATTGTCTCTAAAGGTCAAAGGCATTCAGATAAAGAATAAACTCCTGGTTGGAAATGCCTGAAATACCTCCCCAGAGAGGTGTCCAGGAGGCGTCGTAGACAGATGCCCGAAACCACCTTACTGGTCATTTGCTCTTTTTGATGCTGAGGAGCCGTAGCTCTAACTTTAGCCCCTCCTGAATGTCGATGCTCCATGCCCCGCTTCTAAGGCTGAATCCAGTGCTGTAATCTGACAGTATAATTGAAACGCATTGCCCTCTAGTGGTAGAAACAGCAGGTAATTATAGGACATGAACATACACGATGATTGCTTCAACAAGTAAAACGTCCATCCATCCATCCAACTATCAGACCATGATCTAAAACTCAGTGCAGGCCATTTCTTTGCAGGGCCCATATATGCCACATAAAATAAAAAATGAAGATGGTGATTAATCTAAATGTATGGACTGTGGGAGGAAATGGAGTACCCAGAGGAAACCCACTTGACACAGCAAACTCCGCACAAACAAACAACAGCCCCTGGAGGTACAAAGAAATATTGCTACTCACTGTGGTACTGGGCTGTACATGAAAAAAATGTATTATGAATGAAATCCTTTATGTGCCATTTGCTCAAGTACAGGTACATTGGGATGCTTCTTTTCACATATGCCACTGTGCTCTCCTTCGAGACAGATGCATACAGGTACAGGTACAGGTACATTGGAAT
>JAODKN010000134.1:16462443-16475473 GCA_026774425.1 Petrocephalus zakoni | reverse complement strand
GTGCTCTCCTTCGAGACAGATGCATACAGGTACAGGTACAGGTACATTGGAATGCTTCTTTTCACATATGCCACTGTTCTCTCCTTTGAGACAGATGCATACAGGTACAGGTACATTGGAATGCTTCTTTTCACATATGCCACTGTGCTCTCCTTCAAGACACATGCATACAGGTACAGGTACAGGTACATTGGAATGCTTCTTTTCACATATGCCACTGTGCTCTCCTTCGAGACAGATGCATACAGGTACAGGTACAGGTACATTGGAATGCTTCTTTTCACATATGCCACTGTTCTCTCCTTTGAGACAGATGCATACAGGTACAGGTACATTGGAATGCTTCTTTTCACATATGCCACTGTGCTCTCCTTCGAGGCAGATGCATACAGGTACAGGTACAGTTACAGGTAAAAGCGTGCCTTGAGTCCAAGCATGGGCTCAGGCCACCTACCTGGCATCCCTGGAGCATTCTGGTCGGATTAAGAGCCTTGCTCAAGAGCCCGGTGGAGATGTGACTGCCAAGGCTCAGACCAGCCACCATTCCTTCTGAAAGGGATGTGCAGTGGTCTATTGTGCAACTGTACAAACAGAGCGAGCTTAGTAGCAACAAAAGGTTTTTATAATCTGTAAATATGGATCATTAATTTATCAAACAAGTCTGACAATGTTGTAGCAAGGATTCTATCTTTCAAACAGAGCCAAGACATAGTAACTGTGTTTGACATGCTGACAAATTCCACCCTCTCAATTCATAAATTAGTCAATATTTTTCTTGGTTAGATAATAAGACCTTTATGTCTTACTCCTGGAAGTTGCTTTTCAGATTTTCTACGCCTAAAAGATGTTCCATTTTTGCATTCTTTTGATGATAGCCGCTAGAGAGCATCATCATTTGTTTTCTTTTTTATTTGTGTGTTTGGCGCATGCTGTGAAGTTACTTACAGTCTCTGTCCATTATCTTGATTTTATCATTATGCTGGGAATTGCCTGTACATACTTAATTCCACAAAAAAAAAGAAAAGAAATAGTTACACAGAGCATTAAATAATAGTCCTCGCTACGAAAGGGGGCCATTTCCCTTTCTGTTCGTGTGCCCAGTTCCTAGATTCCTTCCAGAGTACTAGATTCGTGTGGCCACTTTGATGTTTTTGTCCAAATCTGTACAAATAATGCCTGTTATATGCTTCTACCTGTATGCAAATTCAAATTCTCCAATAAAGTGAGTATGATTCTCAGTAAAGTGAGTCTGAAAATACATTTTTTTGCTTCCATTGAGAATCATCATCATCATCATCATATTATTATTATTATTATTATTATTATTATGTTCATTGATTTAATGCAGTGCACATGTTCACCACTGAGAAGTGCTAGAGTACTATATATTTCATTCAAAAAATAAGAAAATCCCATTGGCAATGTAGCTAATTTGTACCTGAAACGCCCTCAGGTGTTGTTTTATTTTAGGCTACCTAATTAGCACCGACAGTGATTTATTTATGCAGTTTATAGGTGGTGTAAGTGGTACTGTTTTAATAACATTTTTATATACTGCCCTGGGTTAGTCTTGCAACAGACAGAAGTTTAAATAATCAAAACAAACAAACAAGCAAATGTGATACAATGATTACATCAGTGTGCAGGCAGGGCCTTAACTTAAGCAAGTTTGTGTATGACTAAAAGTCTGTATGTGGGGGCATTTTTATGTGTGCCGTATGCATTTAAGAGTGCCAAAGTGCACATTAGGCCTTGACGAGCCACGATGCTGAGCATCCATATACACTATCCAAGTTATATATCACCATATACTATTTTCTCCTTGCTCTCCTAAAATAGTTATTTCCATTTCCTCCTAAATATACACATAGTATTTTAAGCATGTGTATGAAATTAAGCAGTAGACTTCCTCCACAGATAGATAGAAAGATAGAGACAGATAGATAGATAGATAGATGGATGGATGGATGAATGGACGGACGGATGAATGGACGGACGGACGGATGGATGGGCAATGTTTCATACACCATAGGAAAAAAGTTTTACCGTAATTTTTTCTTGTCACCAGTAGAGGGAGCTTTTGCTTCTCTGGAAATTGCCTTATGATTGAAATGTTTTTCTACATATATATAGCGCTTAATTTTGTTGTGGTATTTTTTGAAAATTTTAAATCACAGAGTAAGAATACAACGCAAAATTGTTGAAAGTGAAGCATTCATTACATGAATTTCTGTTTAATTGGTTGATACGTGTTTACTGACTGGGGCGGCTGTGCCTCAATAAGGATCCGCCAACAAAAGTTTATACATGCTGTTGGTTTCGTCTTTTCTGTACTTAATGTTTTTTTTTTTTTTAGTTTTTGGAATGCTAAAGTCACACTTCACCGAAATCGAAATCCACAACTGGGTTTATCATTCGTTAAGCAACATAATAAAATATTTCAAATCAGATCCGATTACCTATTTTTATATAATCTGATCATGATAAACAAAACGTCAGATATCACAAAGCAATGCATTGTATATGTTTTATTAAACTATGTTAGAACGTGACTTTAAAATACACTAAGTGACAGTCGTACAATGTGGTGCCAACAAATGTCTGCAGATAGCGGGGAGCCAGTCAGGTGTCGGCGTATTTCAGCCAGGCCCCTTTAAATCTCGCGCTCCCTCTCGACCTGGCACGGCGCGCGCTCACACTTCGCCGCTCGCGCCCGGCGCTCTCCCGCAAACAGCGACACTTGCGTCTCGTGCGCCGCAGCCTGCTTTATATGCTCGCACACAGGCGCGCGCCGGGCCGCCGATATCTGCGAGCCGCGTGATTAATTAACATCCAGTTCATAACCCTCCAAATTAGCGTCGGAGCACACAGGCTAATGAGCTGACTGTGAACCTGGAGGTTACAATAACAGAAGCTCCGCATCTATCAGCGTTATCGTAGGGAAAATGATCCCGTACGTTTTAAGAGGAGGGTATAGGTGGGGCTATTTGAAGGGCCCCCAGAGAGAGCCAGCGAGACTGTAGATTAGTTAGCGGAGAGTTTTCGGAGAGAACTGAAACGGAGGAGCGTTTAAGGCGCTTAATTAGGCTGGAGGATATCAAGGCTGTTTATGTGCTATAATAAATATGTTTTCGCAGTATTCCTGGTCTTTCCACGCCCCTCTGAAAACTTTAAAAACTTTGAATGCCAGCTCATGGCTTTTCGCTTTCTTCTAATGAATGTATTTAAATAGTTACGGGATTGTAAACTAAATTAGCTGAAAACATTGTATAAATTGTGTAAGATAACATTTGGGTGTGGGTGTCTGTGCTCATGCATATATTGCATGATTACATATTATACCAAATGCCCCCACAGTGTGATGAAAATCTACTATTTTGACCTTGTGGGGACATTTTTTTTCAATCCTCACAAAGGGAAACTTAATTTTATAAATATCTGTGAATGCAATAAAAAAATAAGAAATTTAAAAGTCTTGTATTTTGCTTGATAGTTAAGGTTAGGGCTTGGTAAGGGTCATAGTTGGGATTAGGGTTTTGCCCAAGGAGATGAATGGACGGACCCCACAAATATATGAATACAAATGTGTATGTGTGTGTGTGTGTTTGGATAAAATCATATGTCTGTTACATTAAATCAATTTATTATTATTTATTTACGATCCTGCTTTGGAACTCCTCCGCAATTTCATAAGTAAATACTTTAAGTACTTATCTATAGCTGCTATTCCTACATTACCTAGCATGTTGGGTGAATACATATTTCATAAACTACATATATTGTAAAATTGTTTGGGGTTGGGGGTTTGAATCCCACCCTTGCTCTGGATGTGGATTATATACATTCTGCCTGTGTCATGCAGGTTTCCCCTGCGGTCCAAATACATGCAGTTAGGCTAATTGGCTTCTCTAAATTACCCATCATGTGTGCGTGTGTGTGTGTAAGTGTGTGTGTCTATGTGCCCTGCAATGGACTGGCATCCTGTCTCGGGTGTACCTCAACCTTGTTCTCAGTGTTGCCTGGGATATGCTCCAGCCCCCCCCACCCCCACTCCACCCCTGTGACCCCAACCAGGATAAGCGCTTAGAAGATGGATGGATTATATAAGTGTACTAGTTACATTCATGGGTGGGGGATTATCTGTTTATTTGTGTAATAACTAGCTCTTTTGCATAGATGAAGCATATATACTAAATACCTTGGGTTATAAGTTCTGTGTGCTGACAATTAGAAGCTCCCAAAATGTCTATTAGACAATAATCAGCTATGCCTGGTGTCTAAGGTAATGTGGGCCTGGAAAATCACATAATTGACATGTAATAAGTGTATTCACTTTGTCCCTACCTCCTGCATGGATGCACCTGCCACGTGAAGGTGCTGTGTGCGATGATGAAGATGTTGGCACAAGGAGGGGCTCAGGTGCACTTGGCACGGGTCACTGCATGCTACTCGTGGTCCCGCGGCCTCCTTACCTACAGACGCCGGCTAACCTCAGCCGCAGAGGCTAAAGCATTTGTCTGCTCGCGAGCTCTAATAATCTCCAACCGTGCCCCATGTAGGAATTTGCATATAACATAAGAAAACGACTGTGGTTTTGGCTGAGGGTCGCAGTCGACATTTTGGTGCATTTCCAAAGGCTACGAGCAGATTTATGGACACAGCAGTTTGGGAATACTGAAAATGTGCAATTATTTAAAATAAACTGATATTCTTCCAGGTGAACCAGGTGAGCTTTAAAATAAATTCTATTCTATTCTATTCTATTCTATTTTAGTCTAGTCTAGTCTAGTCTATTCTATTCTAAGCATTGAGTCTAATTGCAGTCTTTCGAGTAGAGGTTATACCTGTACATTGGAAGCAGCGAGTCAGACTAAACAGTCACTCCAGCTCTTTGGAAAGTGGACGCCTTGCACCCAGGGAGGCCGGCGGCCCCCAGCCCCACAGGACTCGATTAAGACGCCGCAGGTCAAAAGTTTTTAATCGGCCACATTCCAAGAATAAGCGCGGGGAGTAATGCTATATTTATAAGATAGTATTTATAAACACATTTGCATATTTCAAGATGAAAAAGTTGTTTGAATTGGGGGCAATTTGCATTCGCTGAAACATATGGTGTAGCCGCGGAAGCCATGGGCCGTGCCTTCATTAGCCGAGCTCCGTTTCATCAGCGCCTCGCGCTCCCGCTGCGCCTCCCCACGGCGCTGCCTTCTGTCCCCAAGGTTTTGGTGACAAGGGACAATATGTCCCCAAGGTGAGAATCTGGGGGAACCGAGCTCTCCCCCCCCCACCCCCGTCTCAACGGAGTTCAAATGATTATTTAATCAGGCTCTCGCTTGGGGGAAAGATGGGGAGCGAGGGAAAGTGCTACAAAGCGGTGGTTATATCCATTTATTGGTGCGCGGAGGAGAAGGAGCCTGCAGGTGAGGGCTGGCTCGGGACGGCGGAGTTGCGGCTGGCGCGCGCGTGTGCGGTCTGCAGGTACACGCCCTGACCATATTTGCATCTTAAGAGAATTTTGCATGGCATTCTGCGGTTAAAAGCACCTCCCCCCCCCCCACGAGGCGCTCGCGTTTTCTGTAAACGTTTGCGAAGGGTTTCTGGTGTCGCTCTACGTGTTTGGCCACGCGACGCAGGCCCTCTGTTTGGTTTGTTTGTTTGTTTTTTGGCTACGTTATTTTCAACTGCTCTTAGAGAGTATGCAAGGGATCAGTAAAAATAGCGGAGGTCAGCGTACGAGATATATGTACATCATATAAATGGAATGAAAAACAAGTTACATTTAGTGGCATCTGAATTTAGAGCCTTGTGCCTAAAACAGCGTATGTATGGGATATTAACAGATGCATATGCCACATATACATCCAAAGGATCCTATTTTTTTCATCTTCTTTTTATATATCTTTTTATAGGCTGAACTGACAATGGTGTATTAGTTGCTGCTGCTACTGATTTTGCCACAATGTGGAAGCTGGGGGGGCAGCAGCACAGTGGCCCAGCGGGTACCGTTGTTGTCTCGCACCTCTGGGGGGTTCAGCGGGTTGAGATCCATCTGTAGCTACATGTGCATGGAGTTTGCATGTTCTCCTGGAACCTATGAAGGTTGCTTCTTGGTACGCCGGCTTTGTACTCCGATCCGGCGTGTGCCAGAGGCACAGTGAACTGGCCCTGAGTGAAAGCTACAGCCATGAGGAACAATTAATACAAATGTCTATCTTGTATTGTATTATAAGCCCCAAGTGTTGTGATACATGAGCTGTTGTGGACGGGGCCTTAATTCTGGGACACCGGCAGCTTCACCTAACCATCGTCGCAGATATAGCTGCAGCGGGTTTCATATCACTGCATTCTCTGATCCAAAGAATGTTCACCTGAAAAGAAAAATAATTGTGGATGTACTCACAAGTGTTTTTTTATGGAATATTCAAATTAGATTGACTTTAAAAGCTCCTTTACAAGTCCTCACCGGTTCCTCGGCGGCTCTCACTTTCCGCGCGATAAGTGCCACTGAGGTTTAAATGCTTAAATAACCAATAAACACGTTTGTCTTTGCTAATGTAAGAAGCGCTCTGACGTTCACGGGCGACGTGGCTCTCCACGCCCCCACCGGAGGGGGTGATGGAAAAGGCGACCGGAGATGGCTCACCCCAGAGAAACATCGAGTCTAACAGGGCCTCAGCTATGTACACAGAGAAGTCTAAATACTGGTTTAATTAATTCCCTCTTATGATAATGATTTCAACCGAGCCAAGAAATGCACATTTATTTGCCGGTTTTTCACGGCACCCAATAACCGTATTTCTTCCCCCCCCCCACCATTTAGCATGAGTTTAAAAACTAGGGTGGGAGGGATGGTAGCTTTCTTAAGTCACACATCTTTGAATCCCAAGCGGGAGAAGCATCCAGGGTTTTTAATAAGTAATGATTGCCAAAGATCAGAGGAGACCCTACACTACAGCGACACGAGTTAAGCATAAGCTTTGATAATGACTGTTAATAATTCATTATGTGTAATTATCCCTTTACAGGAAACCACACTGGTGGCAGGACGCTTTAGGGAAGTTGGCAATTAGCGAAAGAGTGGGTCATCCTATCTGGGCGCTCAAGCAGTCTGGTGTAACTTGCAGTGTTGACCAGAGCCCTAAGTGGGCGTTCCTCCTGGTGAGGGTGACCCCACCTCCCTCCACCGCACCACCCTCCCACAAGCACGACAAGCACGTCTGCACTTGTTCAGGAGGAAGCAGATTCATCATATTTTTGTTTGGTAATGATCCTTTCGTCATATGCAAATAGTTACCATAGCGCAATGCTAATTGGGAGCCATTGATGGCATTCCTACAGATTTATTATTTATTTCAAATTTTAACAAGAAATTACAAATATATACATATGGCTATGGAATTCGGAAATATTTTTTTTGTACTGCAAAAGTTGACACATTATTAAGTCTGTACTAAATGGACAATTTTGATTGGTCAGTCTTTCCCAGGCTCTGCCAGGGGTCATCAGCGTTGACCTCAATAAGTGCAAAACCAAAGATTCTTTTTTTTACTCTCCCTTTCCCTGCTGTTCCGTGCCTCAAGAATCGCCACTCTGTTAACAACTTAAACATAACAACGGGGATTCTGGGTGACAGATGAACACAAACAGCTAATTAAGGCATTCTCCCATGTCCAAACCTGAGTTTGAGAAGCTGCAGATCGTCCAGGATTAACCTCATTCCTTCATCCGTGTCGCTGTTCATTTGAATCAGGGGCCGGTTAGATGCAGGCCACGCCCATTTCTGGGGTCAACGGGCACCACTGGGGAATCACAGAACCACACCTCTAGGCGATGGGCAACCTCTGCTCCTATACAATGAGCGGGCAATGCTAAGCTGATCATGATGAAAACATGTCATGCATTTTTTTTGGGGGGGGGGGGGGGTTGCCATTAGAGCAGCTGGGGGGACCAGAGCCAGAAATGTAAATAGTTTCACATAAAAAGAAATCATTCTTGTTTCATTGCTGAGCGGCTGAGAGCAGCGGTTGAATCGCTGCGGATTGCGGGCATTCACTCCAGTGCCAGGCTGCAGAACCTCTCCTGGGCCTGCAGTGGCATTATCTGGTACCAATAAGATCACAATTGTGTTTAGGCCCAGAGAGCCTATGAACCCTAATTGCCAGATGGTGAATACTTCCCCCCCCCCCTTCAAAGCCGCATTAATTGCAGTGCTGCCCCGGGGGCTGAGCTGAGCTGATCAGTGTGATAGCAGCTCCCTGACCCTGATTAGCCCCCCCCGTTTTCCCCCTGCTGAAAAGGGGGCCTTTGGAAACCCACCCAATCATTTGCCTATCAAGCCACCTGGGCCTCCGCACTGCAGGCCGGGGAGGGGCAGCCGGGGGTGTCTCGCCGCTAGCGGACCCCCCCCACACACACACTACCACCGCCGACGCCCCCCCCCGACCCCTTCCATCACCCCCTTCTCTGAGGCTCCTCGTTTACATATCTCCCAAAGATGTAATTGAATTAAATAAAGCTTCTCGAGGGCAGCTGCGGCAGCTGCTGTTTGTGGCATGTCAAAAGGCCCGCCACTTTAAGGGCACTTACATATGCTCCAAATTAGCAGGTCAGATAGGCGGCGCGCTTGATGACAGTGTAGCAGTGCCAGTGTGACAAGGGGCCCACAGCTGTGGGCAATTCACTGTGAAAGGGGTTTATCAGCGGCTGATTATACCGAGGCTGGGGAGGGCGGGGGTAGGTGAGGGGGTGGGGGTTAGTGCAGAGGTCGCGGGGGGAATTAAGGACCATTAACTGTCCTGTTGACCCTCCATCAACAGATGCAACCGAGGAGTCATGGGGTGAACTAGTCTCAATATTAGCTCTACGTGATGAGTAGACAGTGAGGTAGGAATGTAACGCGACAGACTGATGTGGGAGGATACATCAGGATGCTAATGACAGGCTGGTCAGAGGCCTTTATCCAGTCGCTCGCAGAGACCCACGTCCTTTTTTATTTGTTTTGTCCCCATACTAACTTGCACAAACTTTTGCTACAAACTCATCAAATCCTCTGAGGAAATGTTTATACAAGTTGGGTAATTCACAAGAAAGTGCTGCAGTCTGTTAATATTGTGTGGCTGTTTTACTTAATGATTTTAATGATGTATTTGTTGCACAGCGATATCACTTTGCAGGCTATCAATAGTTTGATTCAGTAATGTTTCCAGGGAGCCGCTGTGAAATTTAAATAATGCTTATCATAGGCTAATCAGCAGCCACCAACAATTACCTAGTGACATGTCATTCAACTTTTGTTTTGCACTTGTGCTATTTTTGCCCCCGATTGAATGATGTTTATGACAAATGATGCATTATGTAATTGCGGCACTTTGTGCTTCTAGAGGTGCACAATTAAATGCAAGAATTACCGAGATACTGCGAGCAAATTGAAACGACAGAAAGTGATGGAGAAACATGCGCCGAAGAAAGAGAAAACAAAGAATTCTCAAAGAGAATGTGTGAAGCAGAAGAGACGGGAATTTCCCAGAAAAGACGGCTATGTGTTTCCCCTCAAACCGTTTTACAATCTGACAGCGGGGCCGTACCACGGAACTTCAGCCCGCTAATGTGAATATCCAGCAGTTTATGGTCCAGCAGTTTCACACTTTTCCTGCCTATAATAACTGTGAAATTCACGTAGGAGGTGATGGGGAGGGTTTTGACAGAAGGTATCATGATAGTGTTATTGCAAAGGGCTCACCGTCCATCCCGATCAGGGATGCTGCTCAGATCGGGTTAGAGCCACTACCATCGTGGGCCTCCTTTGCATACCCCCATGTTTCCCTTTATTGGAAGGGAGGTGGACCAGCTGTCGGGTGTCTCCAGCAAGGAAAGGCTGCCTTGTGCTATCCCTACGATGCCTGGTGCAGCAGCCTGGCAGATGTGAGCATCTTCTGGGCTTTTCAGGTACTATTTGCCTGCCCCCCCCCCTGCCCTCACCCCCACCTCCCGTTTTTTCACCACCTCGCCTTGGGTTGGCAACGGTTGGCATCAATTCATGGCGCTTCCCGCTGGGTCACACCGAGCACGGAGGTCAGGAGCTAATTAGAGCCATTCTGTTTGGTACAGATGTAGGGTGGGGATGATTTTACAAGAAGGCACTGCAGGCCAGCTGAAAAGGGGCCTATCTGGAGTGTCCCAGTACTGCTTATCCTGGTTATAACAGGTGGGCCTCATGCAGGCAGGAGATGTACTGGTCTTCACATCAAATCAAGTACCAGTCAAATACCAGAAGAAGGCCTCTGTTATCATGAATTGGCAGCTAATGCACTATATCTCTCACTGGACTTGAATCTAATTCCCGGGACTTGAATCTAATTCCCAGCACAGAATAAATATAAGAAGAACCATGATTCTGTGTTTACCATAAAATACTACACTTCAAGGCTAGGTTATGCCCAACACAAGATATGTCTGAGAGGACTGGAGCCATTTATGTGATCCCAATGTGCATCTGAGATAGGGCTAATACATACCTTGCCGAGATCCTTGGTCACGCAACAGAACCGTGACAATAGAGATTTCCACAAGAGCAGGTATAAGCAACATATTTGTTGTGTCCTAACATAAACAGATCTTATCACCCTGTGATAGCTGTAGCTTTCTGTGTGCCCATTGCATCTATGCACCTGTTGGATCTGCTTGGAAATTTAGAGGAAAACTGTTGGCAGGTTAATCCAGTGTACCATAGATTTAAAAAAAAAATCACCCAGCAGATTATTTATATGGCTGCCCTAGACATGTAGCGGTGTCTGCAAACATTGTTACTTTTCACAGTCTACTCATGCACAAAATAATGTGCTACAGATCTCTCTGAATATGTCTCAGCTACGATAGTGTGGCTGATTTTGTTATCCTTGGCATGGTCTATCTGCTTATTTATTTATTTCCCCCCCCACGACAGATGTTTCAATTCAGAGAAAGGACCATTTTATGTGGTTAGAAGAGTAAAGTCTGTGACTCAGCGGTCTGGTATTTCGTAAAATAACAGATAGGGAGCGCACACCAAATAATATCTAAAAAATGCATGAGACCTTCCAAAGCCTCCCCTCGCTTTATAGAATAGAGCTATCATTGGTGCCTGTTATCTCCGTAACAACCCCCAGGTAGAAAATGGTAATGATACCACTTAACATCGCTGCACATATGGAGGGAAGATGGAAATGCCAACAGCACCTCAACTATAAAGAAAATCAAATTGAAATATTAATCCACTGATTAATATAACATTATGAGGGCACATTCTCTTTGTTGTTTAACAACAAAGGGTTGCAAAATAAGCAACTGCCTAAGAGGTAAGGGGTTTGAAAGAGTCCCACGGAGCTGCTAAAATCCCTTTCAAACATCATTACGGCACATAATGTATTCACTTCCACAGTGCTGAGATTTGATATCGATGTTTACCCATTTATTTTTTAATTAATGTTCGTTGTTAATGAATTCTTTGATGGGAGGCATTTTGTAAATCATTATGCTTCCGAAAAAATAATAAATAAAGTGGAAGTTGGCCCCCTAAAACTAGAAAATGTTAGGTGTAAGGGGAAAAAGTTGAAGTTGAAAAGTAGGGTCATTGTTAAAAGTTTTATTATTTATTTTATTTTGCAATTACAGTTAGTAGCTTTTAATTTGTGTGAGACATTGTGGCCCTAATGAAGTTCCTGATTGCACTCACATTGCACATCGGCTCCTCCAGAATCAGGTTCATGGTGAGGACCTCCACGGAGCTTTGTCCTTCCCTTCATAAATATTGATCATCCAGGATCTTACGGGGGACGGAAAGTACGAGCGGAAAGCAGAGGAATGAAGAATCGCAGCTCAGGATCTCTTTGCGGGGCCATAGTAAATGTTTACCGCAAGGTGTCCAAACACTCAGTAGGCTCTGCGGGTTGGATGGCACGCCCCTCATTAAGACGAGGTGTCTTCCTCCGCGGTTTGAAATGCAGAGACCTGAGGCGCCCATGTGCCATGAGCGTGCCCTCAGCACACAGCTCAGAGCGGCTACCAGCATGCTTTCAGCTCTCTGTAACACGGCATTCTGGGAGAATTCCCCCCCTTTTCACCTTAATAAGTTCCTTAGCATAATAAGATACTACGGCAACAACAACATCTACGAATACTACTACTATTACTACTACTGTTGTTACTACTAGTACTACCGCTAATAATAATAATAAAAATAATATATTACAATATTATTATTATTTTATTAGAAAACATGCAGTAACGCAGCTGTAACATAATAAGTATCACATTCAGTAGAATGAATGTAGTTACGGGCATTATCAATAGGATTGTGACTATAAACAATTTGGAATTTAATTGGGGTAATTGTCTTTTTTGCCCTAATTGCTAATTCCTTTATTGATTAATATTATGTAATTGATCGTTTTAAAAATGACTGCACATGCTAGGGTATCAGTTACAGCATCTTAAATGTAATGCATTTATTTGGCAGTGATATAATGTGCATTGCCGATTCCGGGCTCGCGTTAAGCACGTGGCAGGATTTCAGGATCGCGGTGTGGCTGTAGAGGTTGTACCGGGCGGGAACTTGAAATAAGGCGGCAAGGGGACCTCGCCAAGGTGGAAGGTGAACCTGCACATGCAATTACAGTAGCTTTGGGCCAACCACAAAGCAACATAACTTAGATTAATAATTGGCAGTGCAGAACATGTATGAAAAATGACACTACATTCACAGCTAAGGCTTACACAGCCACATTTTGCAGGTGATATGGAACAGCAATGAGCGAAATAAAAGTATATATAAAAACGCCCCTGCTCCTTTTAATGGCTGAAGTGTGAAACAGTGCATACGCCGCAGTGATGTGATCTAAGCAGAAAATCCAGTCGTACTGTAACACTCTGAAAGACAACAGACTCACAGACGACTCTTTCAGAACCAAATTTACATCTTGTGGGTGGGTGGGGGGGTTAAAATTTTTTGTAATGGTAGAAAAATGGGGGTATGTCAGAGAGGACGGGTTGTGGT
>JAODKN010000134.1:16372781-16392740 GCA_026774425.1 Petrocephalus zakoni | reverse complement strand
CCTTGTAGGCTAACTGGGACATACAGCACAGTGTAGGCTAACTGGGACATACAGCACAGTGTAGGCTAACTGGGACACACAGCACAGTGTAGGCTAACTGGGACATACAGCACAGTGTAGGCTAACTGGGACATACAGCACCATGTAGGCTACCTGGGACAAAGAGCAACATGAGGATAACTGGAACATACAAAATTGTGCAGGCCAGACATTCATAAACAGCTAACTGAGACATTTGAAAATGTGCAGGCAAAGAAGGACGTACAGTGACTTGCAGGGTAACAGGGACATTCCGTTACATGTAGGCTAACTGGGACATTCATAAACATGTAGACTAACTGTGAGGATTAGGGTTACTGCACAGACAGCTGAGGTGGCTGGTAACTTGGGTGCTCTGACAGTGCTGTGTGTCCCCATGTTTGAGTATGTGGACAGCGAAATAAGACACCAGAAAACTGTAAGTCCTGCACATACAAAAACATCTACTGCCCAAGCTGGCATGGTGGTCTAATTCTTTATTTAACTGTGCCAGAAGTTGAGGCAAAATCATTATGACTCATTATTGCCATATTTAGTTACGTTAGACGACAGCACGTGTTTCAAAAAACTAAAATTCACACTAAATTAAAATTGCATTTACATCCTGCCAAGGTAATCCAATGCTGTGAATTGATTAAATATGCTGGTTTGTATAAACCCACAATTACATCTAAAATATGAGGGAATAGTACTTTTACCCATCTTTGAAAATATCCCAGATTTTACCATAAAGTGCTAATGCCATTCATTATATAGGGACGAGAATTGATATTTAATAAAACAATATATTTATAAAACATAACAAGAAAAATGAAAGTTTTATTGAAAGAGTGGTTTTCGGGTGCAAAGCATTTCTTTTTCTTAGGACGGTGCTGAAATTGAATAATAATTTGTTCCACAGCAGAACATTTTAGCAGAACTACACACAACTCATTCATGCAGCAGAAATACAACATATATTAGCTGCACTATTTCATACAGTCACTTTTAGCTTGAGCTACCCACCCATAACGGCGTTTATACAGCTCAGGGTCGTGGTACTTTCTGCTTGTTTAACAATTCTGTATGCTAGTCATGTATCATTATGTTTTTTTGAACAAATAGATTTTTGGATAGCCAAAAAATTGACTGTTTCCGCTCTAAGTCTGTGTTTATTCAAACACTGTTAATCTAGAAAGCATCTGCAAAAGGCTCTAATTTTGCAAAATTAGGCACAAATTACTATAACAATTACTCATTCACAGAACTGGCCTGTTCTAAGTCTAATCAGATCAAGATAGGCCATGTTCAGTCCAAGTTCTTCCGTTCCCTCACAATAATAAACCCGTAACTGAATGAGGAAGCCTTGGATCATCGTATTGTGGGTAAATGAGCCGTTCAATTACTCTCCGACTGGGATTTGTGACTACCACAAACCACATTAGACAAAAGGCAGATGGCCATGCACATGAAAGACAACTTTGGAGATATTTGAATATGAAAAAACAAACACTTAATTTGCTACAATTGCATTACGATGGCCACTAATTGACAGCGGCGAGCACGGCTGTTTTTGCCTTCGGGGCCGCTAAGACCCCATGGAGAGGAGCCACGTTACGTACGCCAGTGGGGTACTCAGCGGTACGGTCATCTGGAATGTACACGACTATGGGGTCAAGGATATCGGCCTCATAGACCAACACCCGCCATCTCCTCCCCCCTATTATGAGGAGCTATTGGCGAAAAACAAAACACCATTGCTCCGTAATTAATCACTGGAAGTCTATTCAAAACATGCATCGCCGGGAAAACATTTTCGAACAGTAATAAACACACGTCGGCAGACGTGAATGGCTAATGTGCTCACAGGCAGAGAAGATGCCATCGCATCTCATTAATGACCTGATCATGTTCCACAGCCACAAGTCTGAACAATCCCAAGTGTGTTCCCCGGGTGGGGGAAGGGGGCGTAACCGTCGTTGGTATGCGTGATCACATGTGAACGCCGGATGCATGCTTCCTTCTCTGTCCAGCCATGCACCTGTCAATCCATACCTGGGCAGTTAGCTAAGGACACCCAGAGACGCGAGTGACGTCCAACCTCACCTTTTAATAATGCACGGATTAGCCTGTGATTGGGTAGAATATCCTATTTAGGCATGCTTCCTTAGTGCAAAGTGTCCCATATCAATGCTGCACAACAGCAGAATACATTAGCATGGCTATGGCAAACACTTTACAGCACAAGGCCCCGCCGCGGGATCCCGAAGGGACGGATGCGGGCTCCGCTTTCGTCCGTTCGCCTGGAACTTACCCCGGCATGGGTCCGTTTTTGGCAAGATTGTACACCTGGCGAGGGTTTAACAAGTACTGGAATTTCCTGTAGATACTGAATGAGTGAGAAAAGGGGGAAAAAGGAGAGATCCATATGTAACTCCATCCCTCCTCATGTGACATCTCAAAAGCTCAGATATAAGACACCACCTTTGCCAGCTGAATTTTCACCACAACCCACCCCCACAGAGAAAGTTCTTGTTGGCTACCAACACATTAAAATGGAATATAATCACGTCAACAAGATGGCTACAGAGACCGAGAAAGGCCTAAGGAGTATATAAAACATGCTCCTTCATTTCATTGGCTCTCTAGATGACAGGTTTATGTTTACGGCCCCAGAGTTTTCACATATAGACGCAGGCAATACAAAAGTCACACTCTGAGGGTCCTGGCAGCCCAAGTAAAGGTGTGGCTAGCTTGAACACGCTGTAATGGCCTTTCCCCATCCCTGCCAGGCCAGCTTGCATGGCCCGTCTCTGTATCACCGGCATTTCCCACCCTGGACAGAGTGGAAGGTCATCTCGCTAAACCCCTGGGGGGAAAGGCCATTATAAAGAGTAATTTCTTCTAATTTCTATTTCATTATAACAACTGGGCCAAGTCATATTTTGATCCCATAATTTAAACAGATGAGTAATAAAGTAATAAAGAGGCGAATGAATGTGTTCAGTAATTCAGTTATAACCCAATTAGTTCTGGGGGTGCGGGGGGGGGGGGGGTCCGAGGCTACAGCAACGAGCAACGTGGGGTGGTGACAGCAGGGGGCGGTGCCAGGTCGGGTCAGAGTCAGCAAGGTGGGTTCGGCCAGGAGAACCAAGCCAAAGAGAGCGGCCATTTCCCGCGTGATTGGCCCCGTGCCCTACCGCAGGCCGGACATGGCCACAGGCTCCGCCCACGCCGCCCGGCCACGGTGCCGGCTTACCGTTCTCCCTGCTTTCCTCCGCTCTTCGGATTGACGAAAACCAACAGTGGGTGAGTGCCCTCTGCTGCTGTGATCTGAGGGTGTTGGGGTTGGGGGAGGAGGCATGGGACAAACACTTCTGTGAATTACAAACATTTTTTTGTGAATTAAAAAGAACCCTGCTTCAGGTGGAGAGCTGTAATTGGCCAGCGGCAGGGCTGCTAACACAGGGCTCCGTAAGAGATCCCAACATCTGGCTTCATCCTACGAATCCTGCATCATCATCAGTATCGGGACGGTGTTCCCTCTCCTCCGCAAAGCAAACAAGAAATATGATACATTACATATTTCAAACAATTGATTATTTAACTTAGGAGGAGTAATTCAATATTGCATTACTCTCCCAATAAAAGACACAATTCGTCTTTGGTGACAGACTACCAATTAAAAGCGAAATTCCCGAAGCCCTTCCAGTAAACATTATTCTGAGAGATGTAAGAAGGGTGGTGCGATGTCGAGAGGCCGGTCTGTGCCCGCTGCCGCTCGGGCCGTGGCAGGTCAGTGACAGCCAGCTTTGTGACACAGACGGAGCATTTAACTCTCTGTCCGCTCTCCCACTGGAGCCAGGTGAATTAATGAAGCCTATCCAGAGGTTATGAGTGATCCATTACTTCCTCTAATTATAAATAATAACCCTGATTATTAAAGATGGATGTTCCTGGATATGATTCATCATATTCTCCAAGCTGCACGTGCGGCTGACAGCGTGGACACCCATTGGGCTGAATTCAGGCGGTCAGCCCTGTTGATACCTTACATTTATGTGCCCACTTTTGATTGATTGATTGATTAGCTGAATCCTAGATGAGTATCTATCAAAACGATATTGATATCCCAGACATATTTTTAATATCTTTTTTGCGGATTAAAACGCATTAAAGTTTTCCAGGATTTTACCATTTCAGGAGTACAGTTTTTTGTGAATTTTTCAAAGAAGCCACATGAAAACAATATAAATTGTCAAAAAATTTATTCAACTAAACTGTAGTTTTACGTTTTACTTTTCACTTGCTTATTATCATTATATATACATATATATCATATATATCATTATATATATATATATATAGATAGATAGATAGATAGATAGATAGATATATAGATAGATAGCTCTGGAAAAAATGAGGAGACCACTCTGTATTTTTTTTTAAATATCTGGATTTTTAAATCCTGGTTTAATCCTGCTCCTGCTGGCAGAAGGCTACACTGAGCAGCAGCTGCTTCCAAGGTGAAAGTTTCTTAGACAGCAGTACAGTAGAACAAGGTGAAGCAGGAGACACTGGGAATGACCAGAAACCAGCCAGCTAGAGGGGGAAGCTACTCTCTAATGCCAGAGGTGACCAACTTATCCGGCAGAGCCTCATAAACTGGAGGCTGACCTCAAGTGACCTTCAACAGAAATGGGAAACATTAAGTGTGCACAGTTAGGTGCACAGATAGGACAGGTCTTAACAGGCTCCTAGAAGCAGGTCTGAAGTCCCATGAAGCATGGAAGAAGCTCTTCATTAATGACAAGCAGGGAAGAGCCAGGCTGGAGTTTGCTAAAACTGTATTTTAAACCTAAGCATAGCCATAAATTGAGAAAATCTAAAATAAATGTTTTGCTGTGGTCTCAGTTTTTTCCAGAGCTGTATATAGTTTTAGCTGTATGCATTTGATCAGAATTCTCAGGGCTTTTATTCTGAAGGTTTGTTTGGCTTCCTTGAGCTTTCTTGGTGTCTTGGCGGCAACCAAATATTCCTCTTCTTTATTTCTGCTAATAAGAAGCTTCATCCTTTTCATGGGCTATATATATACACACACACATATACATATATATTTTACATATTCAATCGTTAGTTTTTTATATAGACAAACAGCTTTTTTACGACATATTGTACTGCAGTCTCCACACCTGAAGTCCTTGCCCATCCACAGTCACAGAATTGGCTCGCTGCATCTTTCCTCTGCCTCCTGATTGGTTTGCTCGGGAATCTTTCCTCAGCGTAGACTGCCTTTCCTGTTGACCACAGGAAACTGCTCATAAAGACAGTCAGGGTACCAGGGCGGCCTGCCTTTCCTGTGTTTCCTGCAGACTACAGGAAATAGCTCTTAATGACAAACAGGGTACGGGCACAGTCTGTGTCTGCTGTAGACCGCAGGATACAATTCATAATTACAATCAGGGTACCAGCACAGCCAGTGTTACCTGCGAACCACAGGAAACAGTGTTTAATGACACTCAGGGCACCTGGACAAAATGTTATGCATAATAGTAGAAATATGTTAATCCCAGCAAAGGATCAGGAAATAATGAATAAAGAACAACGGCCAGAGATTAAATTATTCTTTTTTTTTAACCCTGTGTTATCTGGTTACTGAAGTCGCATTGCATGTTTGGCAGCTGGTTAACGCAAACATTACATGACCACCTATTCTGGGTCGGGCGAGTAACAAACTCAAAACAACTCATATCTGCTGGCAGATAGCTTCAGGTGGAAACGCAGAGAGAGGACAGGGCCGCCACGGCGACTCACCAGGACGACGGGGCAGATAGTGGTGGGGGGCAGTATGTGGTCTCGGAGCGGACCGCAGTCACATTCCGGCTTCATGTGGGAGGCACACTTATTGTGGAGCTGTATAACAAAAACGGGGGTCGATCCCAGTGTGAAGCCTTGGCCATATCAAATAGGCTGGACAGTATTATAACAGGCCTTTGTTTCCCCATTTGGCAGAGGGTGCACTTAAGTAACTTGCTTAGGATGTGCGTAAGTAACTTACATAACTCAACATAAATTAATAATAATTACTACAAACATTTTAAACATAGATATTATTATTATTATTATTATACTTTTAGAAAAAGTGGCAATAGTAAATAGTACATAACAGAGTAGTCATTCATTGGTGGAGAAAGATCCTCAGATACAGAGAGGGAATTAGAGATTTTACCCAGCCATTGATGGCATTTATGAATAAAGCATAACAAGTCCCAAAATGCTGAGATGTACACTGGAGTAATATTTATTCACTTATTTCTTAATTACTTCTCACAGCAATGGAGCAAATAATGTATACGCTTTGAGGACAGTGGAGCCATCTGTGCTGGCAGCCAGGGAAAGGCAAGAAAAGCGAAAGGAATATTTGTTCATTTGTTAAGCTGTGCTATTCGGAGCACCACTGCCAGAGAAAAATAATTAGGCATGTTTGCCGAGGACCCCCCGGATCTGTTCTGAGGCCCCCCGCGTGGCCCTGGCCCCTGGCGCGGGCTCCTGAGTGCGGGCCCACGTGCCTGCCCTGCCGGCTCCCCGCCTCTCGAAAACGCCGCTGCCGTTTCAGCAGCAAGCGCCTCAGAAGATCGCAGGGACGGAAAAAAAAACCACGCGGCGGAATAAGCGCTCCAGATTGGCCACGATCAGTCACCGGGCCGAGCGGGCTGGCCGAAGGCTGCCCCCGTTGGCTGTTACACATACGCCTTCATCTTCTGTCAGCTGTCCCTCTTGTAAAGACTGTGTGAAATTCACATCCTTTTTAATTAACTGCTCATGAACCGGGCACTTAATGTTTCTCATTTCAACAACTGCTAATTGCTTATTTTTTAATATAAAACATACTTTTCTCAGTTAGTTAGCGTGCTATATAAAATATAACCAAGGTTATTGTGCACTATATAAAAATATAGTCAAGGCTATCATAAAAACCGCTATCTATGAGGTGACTTACAGACAAAATGTATTCTACATGTCTAACTAGCATAATTTATATAGTTTAATTATATGTACTAATTTATATGCTAAATCTCCTATGCACATGCTGACTTTTAAAAAGGCATTCGAAGATACAAATGGGATGTTGCGTGATGCAAAATGTAAATCACAAAATCTAAGTCCCTAGTCAATCAAATAATCAAGAGATGATTGGGTATCTAGTCAACTTACAGTGATTTGGCACCACACACAGTGAAGTCCAGTCAGACCCTGGTAGCACTTGATGTTTTTGTGACACTTGTCACATTTGGTCGGACAGTTTCCTTCTACCCAGAAGTGGTGCATTACCTTTGGGGGAATGACATAAAAAAGAGACTCCTGTGATTATTATATAACCCAGTCTGTTATCCAGAATTAATACTGGCAAATTTTCTCACTATTTATGTTAAATAATATTTATGTTAACAAACACTGGTTCCTAACTGCATTAGGTATGAAGGGGCCCTTGGTTTTAGCTCTGAGGCACGCTGGGTTTCGGCACGTTCGTATATCGGAACACTCTGAGCCGACCCGACGTACCTCCGTGTTCTTCTTAGATTTGACGTATGTTTTGATACAAGAAGGCGGAGCTCTGGCCACGCAGCGTTCGTGGGCCGTGTACTTGCAGACTGCGAGAGGACGAGATGCACATCAGTGCCGCTGTTGGTTTTAAATCAGACACACAATCCATCCATGCTTCTCCCAGAAGCACTGGAATCCAACGCAAGGTGACACAGAGCCAGGAAGTGCGGGACAATCAATTACGGGGTAATAACAGAGGTACATGTGTAGGGTCCTTTACCATCTCAATTAAACAACATGTAGAACATGACTGGGACCCAGGATCACCAAGAGAAAATGTGGAGAACAAGGTAACTCCACTCACAGTGCAGGAGTGGGAATGAAACCCACATCCCTGGTGCGTGGAAGTCGGTAAAATACAGAAAACTAATTCTATCTATATTGAACAATAATGGGGAGAGAGCTTATACTGTATAACTTTAGAGAGAATTTCCAGTTGCTTCTCAAAAAGCCGGCAGTGTCTCACAGTGGTCAAAACAGCACCTGTTGACATACTGTAAAGGCAGTGAAATGCTTTCAGGCTGATTAAATGGTGCCATACTCACAGGAGCAGCAGAGGCCCTGTTTACCGAGCCCGACCAGCATGTTCAGACAGAGGTTGCAGTAAGCTGGCTTGCTGAAATGCTTCAGCCTCCAAACGTGCTGCCCGTCATCCTTCACATTCTGACAGCAGATCAAAGGAAAGCCTTCAGAGGGGCGGTCATTGTAAAGGCATTACAACAAATAAAAAAAAAAAAATGAATAATAAGGACGACAGAACAGCGGAGCATATTCAACATGAATATTTATAGTTTCTATAGCATACGCTCTCAGCATACTCCTTCATCAGTGTTAATTGAGGAAGACATTTAACAACAGCTAACATTTTAATCAGGCTCCAGTAGCTGTCTGTTCTTATTTATTGTGCCATTAGCCTGGTAAACAATATGTAATTGTATATGAGTATTAAAATCTTACAAAATAGTGAATAAGTTAAAACTGGTAAGAGGAAAATCAGTAAAGCAAGTGAAAAAACTCGCACATATAAACTTAAGCAAAGGCTCCACCTTGTGGACATTTTTTACACATCCTAAGGAAGTAAAATTTCAAGTTATCCAAATATGTTTTGACGCAGTGGTGCTCAACTGGTTTAGCGTCAGGAGCCACATTCTTTCTTGGTCATTCAGGCACGACCCACATTTTTTTTAACAAAAATAAATAAATATTGTGCAGTAATACTAAATAGAACACAGTGCAGTAACCGCACCACAACGTCTCTGTGCACTGTTTTGTTAAGTCTGACCAAAAGAATCATTTTTAACCACATATTCTGTGACCCAATGAAAATGGCCCTGTGATCCACATTTGGGTCGCAATCCACTGGTTGAGAAACAGTGTTTTAGCTCAAGTGTATTTCACTCTTATAGCAGAACTTTCAGAAGTGAAACAAATCTTTACAGATTTATGCATACAAATATGTGGACATACCCTCAATCAATATGCCTGCAATACACAACTATGTGTTAGATGGGCATTTAGCTAGTGCTTCCCAGGCTGGCGGCTATTTCTCACAGCCCACCATTTCCCTCTTGTGGCTGAACTGATAAACTGCATTTTACACTGCTTTTCTGTCCCGTGGTGTCGTTTTTCGGGAAGGAGCAGAACGTGCTCACAGCTCACAGATCAGCCACCCGTGCAATGACATTACTTTGGATTTTGCACCATGGTCTTGAGCAATCAACCCTTTTACGTTCAGCAATGCCACCTAGCTCACCGGCCAGTTTCACCGAAAACACCTGGAGACCAATGACCAGTGACAACACAATAATTGTAATGCAAATCGTTTGCTTGCTGTATTATTAAGAATTAAGACGTGATGCTGGAAATACAGTGAACACGGCAGTGGGCAATTTGTGAACAACCAATGAACAAGCAAAGAAATAAAATCTAAGCCCAGGTTAACTGAACAGAATAAGAGAGAAACAACAGCCTGAGATTTTTTATGTTCAAGGTTTTTTGCTTTGTTCAAAAAATAATGGTTAAATATGAGCAAGAAAAATTCTAATCTTGTATTATTTATTTGACTGTCACTGAAATAGCCAATATTTAATAAAAAAAAATTATCTGTCAAATTAGCTACAATAAGCAGTTAGGTATGCTTGAGAGCAGTTCTGTTAATTTGCAGAAAGCTTACTGTCTCCAGCCCCAACAGCACAAGCAGTGGAATGGTCGTCATGCCTCCTTGGATCCACTCCTCGAGAGAAACCGTGCCATCCTGATCATAGTCTATTTCTTGCATCATGTCCTGTAGGATCTACAAAAATTACCACAGGCATCAGCCTTATAAATAACATTCAGCATCTGTTTACACCAGGGGTCTCCAACTCCGGTCCTGGAGAGCTGCTGTCCAGTAGGTTTTCTATTCCACCTGGCCTCTGATGAGACACACCTGGTCCTGGTATGTACCTGAGAACAGGTGTGGCTCATTAGAAGGCAGGTAGGAGAGAGAACCTACTGGACAGTAGCTCTCCAGGACCGGAGTTGGAGACCCCTGGTTTACGCCTATCTATCTATGTATCTGTCCATCCA
The DNA here is from genome assembly GCA_026774425.1 of Petrocephalus zakoni. Lineage (NCBI taxonomy): Eukaryota > Metazoa > Chordata > Actinopteri > Osteoglossiformes > Mormyridae > Petrocephalus > Petrocephalus zakoni. The sequence goes on along the minus strand of JAODKN010000134.1, from coordinate 16,382,549 downwards.
CCCATCCATCCATCCATCCATCCACCCATCTATCTATCCATTTCTGTCTTTCTGTCTGGATGGATTAATTCAAAGTTAAACTGGATGAGATGCCAGTCTATAACACAGCATAATTGCACACTATGGATAATTTTAGTAACTGCACTGCATGAAGAAACTGGAGCAACCAAAGGAAACTGCACAAAAAAATGGAAAGAACCTTCAAACTCCACAGATGTAGAGCTGGAGACAGAAATCAAAACCACAGCTTTGGAGGTATGAGCCTATATAGCTGTCGCCCCTCACACCAGCCCAAGTGGCATCAATCCATCCATCTTCAATCCCTGCTTGTCCTATGTAAGGTCTGGGAGTCCAAAGCCTATCCCAGAAGCTCTGATGCAGGGCGCCAACCCATTACAGACATCATGTTCCTACCGGCTTCAGCTCTGTGATGTCCCATTCCAGGTATTCTGCAACATGCATCATCTGAGAGACGATATGTTCTAATTCCTAAAGTAAAAATAAACCAGAAGTTACAGTTTGGGGATATTTTTGAGGGGAGGGGGGGTGACTGAAGAAATGTGAGAAACTGCAAGACACACGTTTGCATTGATGGCCCCCCCGTCCTGTCGGCTGACCACCGAACTCAGACGAGGCAGAAACAGTTCTGAGTTTCATCTATATTATACCAAATCCATGTTCATTCTCTTGTATCAAATGGTATAACTAAAATATGGAGAGTGGACAACATTTAGACACTGACAGAGCAATACAGCTTCACAAATCCAGACTAATAATGCACTGCTGGGCCTGTGATTCCTTACCTGCATGGTACATTAATATTTGGTCACGGGCGAAAGGTGCAGTACCAGTAGTACAAGACAGAGGACAGTTACCGAAATTGATGAGCTTACCGAGCTATCCAGAGAGCCGTTTCCGTCAGCGTCATACAGGCGAAACATAACTATAAAGAAAAATGTCACATAACGTTAACAACTTTTGAGTGCAGAAGAGATATATAACACCATTTACTTTGAGTAATTTTTTATGGTCAACGAAAGAAAAGAAGTGCATCTTATTGAAAATAGCCTACTTAAAGGTTATTTTAAATTGAATTTATCAAAATGGAATGTTGCGTAATATAGTGCCTCATCCTGGGTTGTTCCCTGCCTTGTGCTCGCAGCCCCAGGGATGGGCTCCAGGCCCCCTGCTACCCTGAATAGGACAAGCGGGTTCAGAAAATGGATGGGTGGATGGATAGAATGTTGCATAATATAGTGTATATTAGCTTAGTATTGTTATAATTACCTATTGGTCCCTGAGGACAGTAGGTCTGCCCTCATATTTTGTACTTAGGTATGTAGTCTGCACTTTAAAGCAGAAATTGCTTTTTAAAAAGAGGAGGGGCTTCATCTGTAGCACATCGGAGGGTACACATAGAAACAGACATCTTCAAACGGCAAAAGGAGCATTTCATATCTCAGATGAGTAGCTCACACAGCCTCACGGTGTGTGTGCTGAGCCCCTGTGCCCAGTTCTGCGACGCTGCTGCATCACCATGGAAACAGACGGCTCAGATACTATGGAGGAGATGGGATGCGCTCGTATTAGCAGCACACTCACATGAGCCCTAAGTAGGGCTCAAGATAAAAGGTGGTATTTTCCATGGATCTTTATTAATTGTTAGATTGTCAGGGCTGTTCTGTTGCAAAGAGGTGTCCAAGGACAGCACTGAATGACATTGTGTGCTATTGGGGCTTGATAATAAACAATTTCACATCACTGACTCACTGGAGTGCTGAGAGACATCATATCTAAAATAACCTGTTTACAGCACAAGCAGCATCTGGCAGCTTGCAGGCGTGTCATGAATTAGGTAAAGAAGCCGAGATTTGCTGGCATGTTTGACAGTCCTGGCCACAAGAAATACAAATTTTAGTAAGCTTCTACATTTGGCATCATTCCTCCCAATATTCAAAGAGAAGTTGTCCCAGCTAACAGAAATAATCCCCAGAACTTTCAGCGAATTTTATGCGAAAGTTTTCGCGAAGTTGGCAGATCACGTTCTTACTGTAACGTCAAAGGAACGTTATTTCCACGTTTTGCATTTTAACAAAGGTTCGGTCTTTATGTCAGCACAATAACATAATTACCTTAACTTACTTTTAACTCAATTCATGTCGAAAAATATTGTTTTAAAATAAAACACACTTCTTATAAAAGAGCCGTAGGCCTACAGCGTGTGTACATGTGGCGAACCCGCCATGCAGCCTTAGATCCACGGCCTTTAATGTGCACAGCCACAGTGTTACTCCCTGCTCTACCATGACCTCCATTCATTTTTATTTTATTAACCATAGTTTAATAGCAATTGTAATAGTGGGATAACGTTCTGGTACATGGTAACATCAGGAAAACTGGACACTTTGAACGATCCATTCCTTAATCGTAACGTTCGGTGAACGAAAAATCAATAGCCGGGTATATTCCAGCTTCCACACATAATCGTGAGGATTACATAATGTAAAAGAATGTCTGTCATAAAAAAAAGAATCTTAATGTAATTATACGGTGTGCACGGATGCTTGTTTACGCATACAAGCTGTGAGGAAGCACGGAACCGTCCGGACACCTGCTTTTTTAATCATTATTCGGCTTTGCGGTGCCGGAAAAGATGCACGTGTAACCCAGTCGTTAGGCGCGTCGCGGTACGATAAACACGCAGACAGTGGAAAAGTTTTTCGCTACCCTGCAAAAACAACTCTCCTGTGTCTCATTAAAAACTGGTGCTGAAAATTACACATCAGCAAGACGCGTCGACTGGGATAAAACACACCCCCAGCCATTCTACCTGCTATTAGCACGCGTGAGCTTCCCTACAGCCGCACAAATTAGCTGCGGCTTCCCTCCCCAACAAAGGCCTTTGGAGCCATTAATCCCCCTACTGTTAAAAGACTTGGTTTCTACTTGTACTTTGCAGTTTCATACATACCGTACGGGGCCAAATCATGCCCAGCGGGTAGCGCTGTTTATACAGCATTGTGAAGGCCGTGCACACAGGCACATTTATTATTTTTTGTTTCTAAGTGGATTTAATTATGCACATTCCCCTTTAGGTTCTGCTGGCTAGACCTTTTTAAATTATATTACTAAATTAAGGATTATATTCCGTCTTACTGTGTACCAAGTGTTCAACAAATATTTTGTCTTTCAGTAAATTGGTTTGTCCATAAAAATCTGGCTTTAGGATGGAAATAAATGCTGGAAATATGCAGATAAATATGCCACTGATTAAAAAAAAAGCTTTAATCAGTGTAAGCAATCATATACGTATTAATCAGCTATAAAAACAAAAAATATTGCCATTTATTCCCAAGTAGTGCCCCAAAACCCATTTGTTTTAAAATACAGTACGTTCAAAGTAAGCATAAATCATCAATCCATTTTCCAGCTGTTTACCCAAAACAGGGATACAGGGGAGTCTGGAGCCCATCACAGGCAGGGGTAACTCTTAACTGCAAGCACGCAACAGGCAGTTTAGAACAGTGTTTCCCAATCTGGTCCTCTGGGACCCACAGACAGACCAGTCCATGTTTTTGCCCCCTCCCAACAAAAATGCAGAGTATCTGATAGGCAGTTCAGAGAGAACAAAAACGTGGACCGACTGTGGGTCCCCGAGGACTAGATTGGGAAACATTGATTTAGAGTCACCCGTTTACATAACTGCGTGTGTTTGGACTATAGGAGGAAATAGGGGTAGCGAGGGGAAATCTGCAGAACACAGAACACAAAGAGAGCATAGGCAAGACCCACTGAGCCACCAATAACTCAATAATTCATTTTTCTGTTTCCTATACCCGCTTATCCTATAAAGGGATGTGGGGGTCCAGAGTCTATCCCGGAAACAGTGGGCACAGGCCAGGGAATAACCCAGGATGGGGCGCCAGCCCATCACAAAGCATATTTATACCTACTGACACCTCCAGTTTACCTCAGCTTGTTTATGGACACCTGGAGGGGAAACCTGACACCCCACAACGACACGGAGAGAGCATAGGGTTGGTGTCATGGGGGGCATTTCCGGGCCATTCCCCCAGGTAAGCCATTGTGACCCGACCAATTGCCACCCAGCAAGAATCAGGTATTTTATTTAATATATATTTTCTTATCAATGCATTCATCCTAAAACAAATAAGCCTGGTCCCTCCCATGGGTGTGGCTACGGATCATCTGCTTATCCAACACCACATGACGACTTTAACCAAGGCGTACTACCCCCTGTGAAAGTCGTGGGCCCACCTATCAGGTTAGTGCTGCCACCAGTACAAGGAGAAAGGTAGGGAATCGAACCCTGGTCACTCGAGGTATTAAGTATCTGCACCAACCACAGCAGCACTGAACCACCACCCTGCACTGATGGTGAAGGTAAAGAAAAGAAATGCTGTGTGACCCACATTCAAGTTTGTCCTCAGGTCGCCCTCCTTCCAACAGGGACAAGTAGCATACGATGTCTTTCAGTTTGACTGTGTCCAGGGAAGTCATTCTCACCAACGGAGAGACCTTTTGAGGAGTGGAGTTACCTTTGATAAGTTTGATACCTGAGAGATAAAAAAAAAAGCATATTAATGTGATTTATTCCAATGCATTAGCAGCCTTTAAACCTCGGTAGGAGCAAATGTAATTTTACACTGCAGTAGTGACAAAATAGATTGAATGCCGTATTATCTCTGGGGGAGCGAGGTGATACCAAAAATCCTACAGTCATTAAACAAACCCCCTGGGAACCTTCCTACAGAGTATGGCAGTATAACTAAAAAGGCAACAATCAAAAAAACATTATATCACGGTCAGTGGTGCTGGCGTGATGGCTTTCAGAAGTATTTTACCCCTATGTTTAAATTCATGAGTTAAATTGTTATGTTATGTCTGCTCTTCTCCGTATGGCAGTAGCAAGTCTTTGATTCAGCCCTGTTCTGCTGTTCCTAAAGTCTCTCACTTACTGTTCAGATATACTGTAGTGTTTCACAACCCAGAGCCCCAGGCAGTCTGCATTGTTTCTCCCTCCCAGCCCCTAGCACACCTGAACTAAACAAGCAAGAATAGCGAGTACCTGGTACAGGTACCCTAGGCGTTGGGAGGGAGCAAAATTGTGCACCTTCTGGTGGTCACTGGTGTGAGCAATACTGCTATTTCCCAAGCATAATCTTTTCAGCAGAAGGTGTATTTAAGGAACCTTCATGTATATCAACAGATAGAGAAGTATGGTTTTGACTGGGGCAGTTGTAATGGTAGATAGTTACCAGTGACTTTCGACTTATCAGGAGCGGACGGACTGGGTTTGGGGCCCTTGTTGCTGAAGGACAGAAAGAGCTGTTGGCAGAAGGCCTCCGTGAGCTCGCTCTCCAGGAAGGTCGTCATGAAGAGCTTGAAGCCTTCGAAGTCGATGTCCTTAAGGAGACATCAGACAGTAGCCATTTCGAAGAGTACATGACCCACGGTTCGGGGGTGATGTAATGAATCACGTGAAGTGCATTACCTGATTGAGTATGTCTTGCTTCTACGTAGCATTTGGTCAAGAAAAGTAAGCAGTTTGATAAGTGACAGGAATCAGAAGCACAACTATATGGTTTGAAAGTATATCTAATATTCAAAAACATTTATTTGAGTTGTTTATATTGCATATATTTTGGAACTTGACAAATACCTTTTATTTATTATAGTGGCCAGTTTATTAGGTATACAGGCTGCTCCTCCGAACAGCACATAATACGGCTGCAACTGAACATTCAGCTCACAAACAGTGTGAAGAGGCGCAGTTATTGTTTGGCTAAAAACTGGAACAGCTAAGATGCGACATCGTGCGGATTTTGTACGGGTATGGCTGCTAATGCCAGTGCTGGTGCCTCGCGGCCGCCACCCTGCGATTTTCACACACTGCAATGTCTATAGTTTACAGACAATGGTACCATGAACAAAAGATACCCAGAATACCCAGATTTGTTATAGGTAACAGGAAGGCCACGAGTGCAGAAATATCACACCGTATAACAGTGATTGCAGAAAGGTTTCGCCGAACACACAACTCATCTACCTTTCTGGAGGCTAAATTGAGTCCTACCCAGTACAGGTTTTGTATATATAATAAAATGAATAGTGATCATATCATTCTTAAAATAATTATATCGACAGCTATATAACTGATCATTCAAAATTAAGGGACGTTACACAGTAGCCATCAATTAAGTAATTAATTCACAGCCAGATTTAGTTACAGGAGGGATATTACCTCTTCGGGATTGTATTTGGCCAGTACTCCATCGCCATAAAATTCCTGCAGAACATCCTTCAGCTTTTTAGTGGAATCTAAATAGAAACAGTGTCAATAGATTATCTTCAACATAGGACAGCATGTAGTTCAGGAACGGTTAAATACTTTAAATGATTTACGTCTTCCGCAGTCGTGACTGGAGGAAGCTGTTCTGTATGTCGATAGAAGGAAGGTTAAAATGAGACAAAGATTAAAGTGGCAGTGAGAACAGGAGAATTAAAGCTGGGATCAGGCACTTGGGAAACGCCAGTGACATGAGGGACAGATGGGGAGCGGAATGGAGGAGGTTTGAAGCTTTTAGAGAGGATCGTATGTGAGTATGAAGAAATGAGAGAGGTAGAAGAGGGTTTGGGGGTCTGATGCATAGTGGGCATCTGAGGTTTAACCATCAGTAGGCAGTGACTGACAGCTCTCTGAAGGCGGATCTATAGACCCTCATATCCGGAGAATTACACATCACGTGCTAGATGTTTACCCTGAAGGTTTTATAGACAAAAATGCCAAAAACATTTTGAAACTCCATTAGAGTGGAGTATCGGGGAAATGTTTCATGTGATTCATGGCTTAATTAAGGGTTATTATGGAAAAATTATTACAATGCAGAGAAAGAGAGAGAAAGTGAGAGAGAGAGAGGGAGAGAGAGCAGTTTGAAGACCAAGAGTAGGAGAAAGCTTTCAGTCACTCCTCCAGAGATGAGAAATTTCCTAACCTGCTGGTACCTCGGCCTTAGCACAACCCAGAGGGCTCATACAAATGCTATTACATAGAGAGCCCTTTCTTTCAGTCTCCAGCATGGAGACAATAAGAGGCAACTCGAGGGCGGTTGTCAGACAGCTGTACGGTGCGGCTGAAATGCACAGAGCAATCAAGGTGAGGAATGTTACTGCCAAGTTAAACATTCCTCTCGGCTCTTCTGAGCCCTTCTGGGTTTCACCCGTGCATTACTGTAACTGGTTTGCAGGCAGGCCCTTAAGGTCCAGTCAAAATCATGTACTACAGAAAAGGATAAAAGGTATCAGCACACACAAATACTGTAAGACAGATTATACAAACATCACTTATATTTTTGGTTTGAGGCAGGAATTAACTTCCGGTAGGCTAAACAGTTAATGGGAACCAACAATTGATGTCTACTACATCAAAAGGAAATTATATGTAGCAGTTATTCCAGTTCAAGTTGGTTCAACTGAATTAAAATCAATTCATTGTCATATAATTTTATGAATGTAGAACTAAATGAAAGGCTTTAATACGGGCCATAGTTCTACATGCATACTAGGGTAATGTCAATGACATCGCACATGACTCCTTAACTAACTCAAAATAGGTACTGTAGGACAAAAGACATTCACACTCCTTAAAATCCATTTCAGTATCTAAGACAAAATTTTCATAACTGTTGTGCCCTCAAACATATGTGATAAGATGAGGTTTCTATGTGTATGTTTTAGTTTTGGCTAACCTGATTAAAGTTCTGGCTAGGTATAAATAAAAGTCGTTTTGATGGTCTGATATACATATATAGATATAATACATTATATCTATATATATAATATATCACAAATTTATTTAAATGTATTGTTTGTATATAAAGTTCCTTGGATTGGAGCCATTTGTAATTTTGGTACTGTAATATTTGTATTATTTGTTATTGGTATTTAATTTGTTAATTATTTTCTTACTGTCCAGAAGCAACTGTAATCACATAATTTCCTCAGGGATCAATAAAGTATTCTGAATCTAAATGTGGATGTGAAAGAGACGCCCTTCCAGAGTCGCGAGATTTCACAAAGCCCAGAGTAAGAGAAGAGCGGCAGAGGACAGTCACACTTACACTGAGCGTACTCCTGCAGCAGGGAAAACTCCGCCGGGCTCAGGGTGACCCACTTCTCAGGGTTCGTCATATCGGAGAGGATTTCTCTTATTTCACATCTCCTCAGTCCGGGTCCTGGCGCTCTCTAAAACGAGAAATAGCCACAGATCTCTCCCCTCCGGTAGCAGGTGGAGCCTCCGGGCCAGAGATGTAAAAGCACATCACCCAGGGCTCCTCACTGTCAACTCGGGACTGTTATGTATCCAAGGACAGCCACATAAAGCCGTCCGATGACACCTCCGGTTAAAGATGTTTATCTGCACCAATGGCAGGGGGCCACAGGCCTCTACAATATGTGGTGTTTACCCATAAAGGTGACAGAAAGCTGCCCTGAATGGCTGTATAACATACCAAACAGAACACGAAATGGATTAAACTGAATTCTCTACAGTGGATGGGGAAAAATAAGGACAAAACCATTGGACGGAATATATCACATCTGTCAACACAATCTCAACGTGACTGTTTAGTGAGGGGGCTGGGCGCAATGATTAATTTAAAACAACCGTATAATAGCGGCGGCCTCTGGAGAGTGATGCTTTTCTATTGAAAACAATACAAAAGATTTTACGATACTCATTGGTAGAATAGTGCAGGGTACACACTGTGAGGAACTGCATGTGTAAAGCGAGTATGCAGCAGCATAACCATCGTGTTCCTGCCATGTATACCCTAGCTGGCCGGCCCGCCTTACGAACCCTGAAATGACCATGTCTGATTCTGTCAGGATCTGTAAGAAGTGCGTTAGTAATGTGGCGGCTTCTTTATGCCGTTACGTAACACATGCATGTGTACAGTATGTGTGCTTCAAGGCCGGGCGCGCTTAAGAGCTCCCTTAAGGCGCGTCACTATTGCTACGGAAAACATCTGCCATGGCAAAAGCTGTTCCTTGCTGTGAAAAAAAAATTGTGGTAACCCTTTACTTAAAGCATTCATTATACTGCATGACACATATCTGCATAATGCATTATAATGCATTCATGAAGTATTATAAACCCGGCTATAACTATTTATAAAACGGTATGACAGATTATACTCATCAGCGTTATGCATTATGAATGCTCTATGAAGGTCTCATCTATAATGCACTGCAAACACTCTCGTAATGTAGTACAAAGCATCCTAAGTTCTTATAATGGCCTTTATAATGCATTATGAAGGTGATAGTGCATTATAGATGAGGCCTTCATAGGGCACTCATGACACGTGAGAAACATGGCAATAATGTATTATATTTCATAAATATTTAAGTCTATGTTTATAATACTTATAATGAACTATAATAACAGTTATTAGGCTTTATGAATATGGGCTTCATAGAAAGAGTTACCCAAATTTTTTCATACAATAGTCTTTGAGCAAAATGTGATCATAGCTGATTAACAGTGCAATATATTATACAGTATAATTATTGATATTATTTCCTAGTGAATACCTGTACAATACAGTATATATATATATATATATATATATATATATATATTCCTTCTGTTTGTAGTTGCTATAGTATTCATATACACTCACCTAAAGGATTATTAGGAACACCATACTAATACGGTGTTTGACCCCCTTTCGCCTTCAGAACTGC
>JAODKN010000134.1:16358517-16370532 GCA_026774425.1 Petrocephalus zakoni | reverse complement strand
ACTCTGTGCTACATCCCATGTGTTACATACACGTATACTCTGTGCTACATCCCATGTGTTACATACACGTATACTCTGTGCTACATCCTATGTGTTACATACACGTATACTCTGTGCTACATCCCAACAGGAGTGATTCTCGCAACGATAAAACTCTCCTCAAGGTAAATGAATGTGAAGCTAATTTCCTTGCATAAATACTTCTGCATCTTCGGCATCAGGGTTGCCAACTTTGATCAGATGGCTTTGGTCTGCACACACATGCACCCTTATTTACATGTATATAACAGTTTTATTAACTTGGAAATAGTCTGTATGGTTTGCTCACTGAGATAGCTGAGGAGTCTCTTTGGCTGTGGCAACTTTATCATGAACGATTCTGCGCATCCACTGCACGGGACGCAATCTTTGAGCACTTTTAGCTACTGGCTCATTCCACCAGGGTGTGCTGAAAAGCTCTGCTGGGGGTGACTCCTGCCTGCTGGCGTCAGACACCACAGCGCCTCCTGCTGGCCTGTCACCCTCCATCCACAGCCATGACATGCCAGGAAGCTGCCGACCCTTACGAAAATGAACCATGGTTTTACTATAGTTTTTTGGGTAAGCATGAGTTTATGACTATGGTTTTATCATGGTTTCACTGCAGTTACCATGCAGTGCTATAAGTAAACAATAGTAGTACCACAGTTACCATGCAGTGCTATAAGTAAACCATGGTAATACTATGGGTAGGAGCTTATGGGTAGGAGCTTGCAGTCATTAAAAGTTATATTGTTTCGCAGCCCACCCATGGCTTTTATCTGAAGTGATTTGGTCATTTATGACGCTGAATATTTTATTGGAGATATTTAGCTTAAGCACCTAGTTGAAGAGTAGGGTAGGAGGGCTATCACTGGAACCCTTGGGAAGAGTAGGGTGGAAGGGCTATCATTGGAACCCTTGACTGCCTAGCTGTTATAAAGAACTCTCGTGTTGGTAATTTTGCGAACTCCTCTTGGAATCATGACCCACTCCTCTTGCAATCTAACTGCCCCCCAAGCTATGAAAGGGAGAAATCTGCTACACCAAATACAACCATCCCGCTTTCAAAGAACTTTGCTTTACAATGTGTCGTTAGTCCGCTTTCTCCCCATTCCCACGGAGCATCTCTCGTAAACAAATAAAATACACGCCGCAGACTGCATCTTAAGCTGGGCTTTTGGGGGAAACCGAGTGCAAACAGGTTCTGCCGTTCAAAGGCATGAAATATCACATCGTTGATGAACGCAGTGCAGTGCTGGAAAGTGGCTTCGCAGACACGCTGTGACGAGCCCCCCCACCGGCACCCCAGGGACGATTTGGAGATGCAGCGGCAGGTTCGCGTATGACGGCAGTGCCTCTGGAATAATAAAACGGCACAATGTATCCAAGCAGAGACAGCTTACTGCGGTCCCACTGGACCCGCAACAAATGAAGCAGGCTGCACCGCAGCTCCAATGGAAAAGGAGCGGCCGACCGCACTCACACCACGACGAGGATCAGCATTCCACTCACCTGCCGTCCAATTAAGGGCGCCGGCGATGTGCTCGCAGCCGCGGCTCAGAGACCGAGCTCGTACTGGTCCGCGGCTCTGCCGTGGAAGTCCAGTGCTGACAGACAGGGCTTTGTTTATGGTGCGTGTCAGAATCCCCAGCGTGTGGCAGCAGAAAGAGGCACCTCCTCCGGCAGGCACGTTGTCTGTATGAGCGTGTCCGTGCGAGCGCACATGTGTGTGTGTGTGTGTGTGTGTTGTGTGTGTTTGCAAAGCTGCTGCCGTCTCCTCCGCTCCACTGAAATGATGGTTTCCCACTCTCCTGCTGATGTCACCTGCCCTCCCCACACTCACACGCTCACGCGAGGCCCTCTCCTCTCATCAGGCTGATGTCCTAATCTGCAAGGCTCCCCTTTCCCAGCACACGCTCCCCCGTTTACCCGCTGCGCGGCAAGCGAAGGCCAGGAATACAGTGGGCTTCGAGCTAATCGGCCATGACTCTCGATCAAATCTACGTCAAGGCCGATGTTCCCAAACGTGCCTCGAACAGAGCAGATAGGTTTTCCAAAGAAAACAACTTTAGGGGGAAAAAATACACCTCAAATTCCTACTTAATCTTCGCAGCGATTCCGCAAACTCGCACGGATCCTGATCCCATTGAGAACTTCTTAAATAAGCAGAATATGCAACATGTGTTTTCGAGAAAGTTCAGTCGTGTAGAATAACCACATATGAAAAACGTCCCAAAAACTATAAATATTCAAGCACAAATTCTCTGCAATACACTATGACACTACGCGACTGAAACTCTAACAGCCCAACTGCAGCCAAAGGGCTTAGCGTTACCGATCGATACCAATAGCATGTTTTTATTCAGGCTTAGATGTCAAACGTCTTGCCAGACCCCTGAAAGGGAATAACTGTCTCCTCTATAAATGACAGATGAGATGTGCAATAAGGACCAACTCGCAAAAAAAGCGAAATACCTCGTAAAGCATGTGCATATTCATATCTCATATTTGCCAATGTTTCCCTAAACTGCCAGTATAACTCTTTAAAAGGGCTTACCACATATGTATTTAAAAAAAGCAGCTGTTGTTATTTCGTCTGTGTCACGACATGCATGAGTACGGCCGAGCTTTCGACGGTCTGAACACATGTTCCGAGCTAACGTCCCGCGCGTGAGCAGACTGATCAAGATGCGGAGACCAGAGCAGCTGCGCCAAAGGTCTTCAGCTCCTCTTTAAAATCCGTGGCCATGAAAGCCGGGCCCTATAGTTTGTTTACATCCCCAGAGAAGAGTGCAGAAACACAAAGAATGTTCCGATTGCCAGCTATTCAGGCCTTCGCACGAGGGAACATATAACACTGAGGGGCCTGTAGAATTAATCAAAAATAATAACACAGACCATTTGCAGGCATTACAGCCCCCAGCTCACACAAGCCTCAGCCTTTGCTGTTCTGCCTGCTCTGTTATATTGAAGGGGTCGCCCTGATGAATGGCAGAAGCCGTCATTACCAGGACACAACAAGCTTGTAGTTATATAACATGCTTCGAGGAAATAATTGCTCCAGCGCGCCATTTATAGACCCAGCAGTGCTTGGCGCTGGAAACCCGGTGACAGGAACGTCGCCGCTTCAAAGCTCATGACAGCAACAACTGCCGCGCTCTGTCAATCACTGGCCCTGCCTGCTGCGGGTAGAAGGAGCCATTTACTTCCCTCACCGCTAATTCTCACTTGTTTATTTTTTTTGCTGCAAGGCATAAGTATTTTCCAGACTGGGAGACCATCTCCTTGTCAGAGACCTCAGGCAGACAATAAACAGAGTATAATGGGTACAGGGATCATTCTGTAGTTTCTCCGGGGGGAGCATTTTTCGTGCAGGGGACCCGGTTGTGTGGGTCTTTGGCCATGGTGTGATTTCCTGGCCTCTGCTATTTATAGGACACTAATGTGTGGATGTCCAAAAAAAAAAAAACACAGGCAGCTGTATTTGATGGCTACGTGTCTTTCGGTGGAATTATGAAGTTCTCAACGACGGTAAGCACTGCAAGGGGTTGGAAGCAGATGATTTCAAGATTGGTGTGTTGCTCAGTGAGTTAAGGCTCAGTGTGTTTGAGCATGTGACTGAAAGGCCTCTGGTTCAGGCCTTGGTAGAATTATCATAGCTCTGCTGGGCCCTTATGCTATGGTCCCGTTTACCTCGGAAGTCAGAGCTGCTAATGACATCCCCCCCGAGTCAACCGCGTTCCAGTACAGCAAGTGGAAAAGCCGTTTATCAATTCCAGGGACCTGTTTCGTGAAGCAGGAATTCTTGCTGAGCTGGATAACTTGTTGTATTTAAGGTACCCCAGCTTAAATGGCCTTTATCTTACTTGCATTTAGCCCAGACTACCTTAAATCTGACAAGATATCTGGCTAAGCAAGAAATCCTGCGTTCCAGTTCTAGCCCAGTTAAATGTTAGCCATTGTTAGCAGCATCAGTTGATAACAGCACATTACGTGGTATTTTGTGCATAAAGACACCATAGCAACGTGTCCAGAGATAGTGCTAAGACATGCAGTACGTGCTAATAATATAAAACGACACCATTAACGTCTGTTGATAAAGGGCACAGCCCTTTCCAACGAGGACTTCTGTCTTGGGGGGGGGGGGGGGGGGCGTTTTTTATGAAATTGCTGACTAGGACCTCGGAATTTCCGAGTTGCAAATGGAACGCAGCATTAATCTGCCAGAATGCTCCAGGAACACTTGATAAGTGATATGTCCCAAAGGACAGCAAGATCGGATATGTAAAACAAAGTGTTCCATTGCTAAACTATTGGAGATGCCCCTATTTTTTCAACTCAGGCAGATAGGTTAAAGGTTTATGCAAGTTTGGTCTCCTCAACAACAAGCAAATAAGCAAAGAGTGACCGCACAGGCCACAATACTGACATGGAGACAAATTAGGGATATGTGCAGTGAATGAGGACTGGACACGCTGCAATCTAATGTTTGTATGTTTATGTGCATCGCGCGGTGCTGTTTGTTCCCGTGTTTAAAAGAGAAGACGTTGATAGACACTGTGATGTATTTTTGTTTTCTTTTTTTTTTTAACTTTGTTATGCATTTTTATACCCCAGGAGAGTACGATTTCCAGGAGGACTGCGAGCCAAGAAAAAGTCGCTTTGAACAAATTGGACCTTGGGGTCAAGCAGTACAAGACATGCACAAAATTTCTGGATCAGTGGACAAGTTATATATACATTCTCTAGTTCTTTAAAATCCGCAGCCAAGAAAGCTGGGCCCCGTACTTTGTTTATGTCCCCGAGGAGGGTGCAGACATGTTAAGTTTGTTCTGATTGCCTGTCACTCAGGGCTTAACCATCCTCGGCTCTTGCCAGGTCGCTGGCGTCGGGGTTTGTCGGATGTGCCTATTCACCCAGGCCACGTAAAATGTAAGACAGCGCGATGTTTCTTACCAAAGCACAGTGTCCACGATGCCAAGTTAGCAAAGGAATGAATAAAAACGGTGCAGAGTCACGACTCCTAGAAGCACCATTTTTGAGAACCGGAAAATGCCATTTGTGGAGTACTTTGTGAACATCTGCTCTACATAAAACAATAAATAAAAGGACGTTAAAGTATTAGTACGTAATATATATGTGCATTCATTCAGAACATTGCAATGCTAGATTTTAGTCCTGTCATTAGTGTAAATGCAGGTAGCAATTTACAACTGAGTTTGTAAAATGCAGAAATGTAGTAAGTAATCTTTATTCGGAGAGAGCAACAGTGAATATATCTAAAGTGAATATCCCTAAAGAATGTTTAAGTGGAATAGGCATGAAATGAAGTAATACAGAAGAAAGAAGCTTCTTCCCTGCTTATGCATTATATTTGTGGTCTAGTGAGCTGCTATCAGTCCTACTGATAGGAAAAACTGTCAGTTTAAATCAGAGGGGCACAGTTGAGCCATTATTACTAGACAGAATAAGAATAAAAGTAGAATAAGTACAAATAGTGAGATCAGTCTTCAAGGCCGTGATATAAATGATCATATGGCTCACTGTACCCACGTCACAGACACAGGCTAAGGATGCCTGGGTTTTGCATTGTGCTTTTTTTATTTAATTTTTTTTTTCTCCAAGAACAAAATGTTCTGCTGAGGATTATATGGCTTTTATCAAAAAAGCCCTTGGAAGAAATCAAAATGGTGCGTGGGGATTTTCTCTAACTTGAATTATGAGTTTCTGTTTATTAGCAAAATAGTCGGGTTATATTAGCAGTGCAAAGCTGTAATTCTCATTAAAATGCATGTGTAATTTCTTATTATTATTCACTTAAATGCATAATTGACTAAGACTATTTTAATTTGACAGGTATCTTCCCATTTGCAGCGCAAACAAAGTAGTCAAAAATATCAATGCTGGTTGAAAATATATATTTAATGGGCAACAAAATATATAATTTGGTCAGTTCTGCTGCAAAGCTCGAGAAAATCTCCCACTTCACTTGCTGACCCAGGCAGCAGTAACTCCAGGCACTGCCTTGCCATTTTATGGCATTTTATGGCATTTTAAGGCAAGTGCTTGGTGCTATAGCTGCCTGGGTCAGAAGTCAGCAAGTGAAGTGGGAGATCTGAGAGAAATAAAGTATTAAAGCAGATCTCATCGCCGGTAAGAGGCGCTGGAATTAAATAATCAGTTAGAGTTCAGGGAAGCAGGCCTACACTTAGATGCGATCATGACCACAGCCGCCCCAATCCCAATCCCACACCCATCTCGTTATTTTATCGATGACATCAGGACACCTATCACTTGGAACCACTCTCACTTTATACACATTTTGAAAGATTTCAACTTAATGGGCAACTTTTCCCTTTGAAATGAATGGCATGCCCAGTACTAGGTAATAAATTAGAAGCATTTTGTTTGGTTATCCCTTAAACATAAAAAGCAGACAAAGGCTTACCAGAACAAAAGCATAAGGTCAAAATGTATTGTTAACTTTTTCCCTCAAAGTTATAATGTTATAGCATATTCCGGAAAAAAAACACAGTAAAATAATTTCAGGTTGGGGCAGCATGGTGGTGCAGTGGTTAACACTGTTACCCCACGCCTCTGCCCAGGTTCCATGTGTGTGGCACTTGCATGTTCTCCCCGTGCCATTGTGGGGTTGCCTCTGAGTACTCTGGTTTCCCCCCACAGTCCGAACATGCAGGACTTAACAAATTGTGAGTGTGCCCTGGCCTGGGTTGTTTTGTGCCTGTAGCCTCTAGGATGGACACTGGACCCCCTGTGACCCTGATTAGGACAAGTAGTTACAGAGGATGGACAGACAGTTTCGGAGCTTAAAGCAGCTGAATATGAGATACATCAAGTATAAATGATTTCTTCAAAAGAAGTCTTTCGAGCCATCTACTTGCCAGTACCATTATCAGGGAAGATCTGCCCCATACACCCAGCAAGGGAGTGGGGCAGTAGATCAGCGAGGGGCTGGCATGCAACCCAAAGCACACATAAGAGCAGCAAGCCTCCAGAAGGTGCCTGAAAGTAGGAGTGCAGCACATTGAATGAAAAGTAACGACAGCCGCCCGTCACTTTCTGACTGTATACGAGAACCTGTAATGAGACCGAGGCGGGGGGTCCCAACACCTCTGCCCCCATCCTGTTTTGTTCCTGCATCCAGCCCAGACACCACGCTGACAGCGAGTTGGACGTCCTGCGTTTCTTCACTGAAGTGCCTCAGATTATAGCAGCTCAGCAGCCAAAGACATATCATCGAAAGAATAAAGAATGTTCAGTATAACGAAGAAAACATGTAGCGGTACGAAAAACGCATCAGGTGATAATAGGGATAAGCTGATACAGTCTGACAACTTCTGCTGAATGGAGGAGCAGATGACTGACTGCAGGGTCTGGCTGGCTGGGATCCACGGTGTAATGTAACTGCTCTGAGATTTATGCGAAGGGTATTTTGTTTTTCATTTCTTAAAAGATGCTTCTTCACCAGTGTTTGGATGGACGGGTGCTTCTGCAATTAGGAGCTTGAAAGAAAAAGCATAATTAAGTTCATCCCCCAGACATAAATGCATAACACCTCCCTTCAACAAAAGGCCGTTCTTCGAGTAAACTGTTGAAACAAAAGGAAAACATCTGAATTAAAACGCAAATTGCAGAGGTTATAAGCTTTTCATGTTGGATTAAGAAATGCGAAGTATGCGTCCGACGTTGACATAACACTTGCAGAGATAAATGGCGCCATCTGGTGATTTACAGTTTAATCATGTTTAGCTTCCCCTTTGATGACAGCAAACTGCAAGAACACAACACAGCAGCTGACAAATTATTTTAATATAAAATGTAATAAAATCAGATATAATTTTTTTCCCCTTTACTTGGTATGTATAATTGTGAATAACTGAGCAGCAACACAATGATACGGAATTATTCTGTGCAGTCATTTTATGTATTCTGTTCCATATACAGTATGTATGAACTATGTATTAAATACTATTTGTATTAAATGTATTAAATACTATTTAAAGGAAAAATTATAAATTTTATGAAATTACATAATGAAGGGCACATTAGATAGTGAAAATACCTTACAACATTGTAATGTGAAAGATGGCAGAATTAAAAAAAAAAAATTGGTTACAGGTGCACCATGTAACCACTGAATGTACATTCAGTTTCTCCTTAAGATCGACTTCACTAGTAGCTATTAGGATGCCAGTGACTTTCACAGAGTTGAAGAAAACAATTCATAAAATGCCAGTGAATCATAAAGCACAGAAATAGCAGCTGATTCACAGTACAATTTCCTTAAAATCGGAACAATCAGACTTTGTTAATTAGGTGAGTATGAGCGTAAGTGTTCATCGTAAGCGCCTCCGATGACTTTCAGGGAGGCCCCTTCCCACTTTACCACGTCAGTTTGCTCAGGGTCGTTTCGTCTTGCCATCTGCCAGCATTTTCAGCGACTGATGGCCCCAGTAGAGCAGCGAGAGAGTGATGAAGATCTAAACAAACAAAGGCACGCTGTTAGAATGTGGGTCTGACTCCTCTGCCAGGAAAAACATCAAAAACAAAACGTGGATGGTTAGAAAAGCAAACACGACTGTGAGGTGAATGGCCGGAAAGTAGAAGCACCTCAGACCGCGTGTTCCACGCCGTTTGTATATATTCGCTAAATTTTAGTGAACAGCTAATCCTAAGAAAATAAAGCATGAAATGCCTCCCAGAGAGATACAAGAAATATAAAAATGTGCTTTGGTCAAAAAGAGGCAAATCACTTTCCCATGATGCATCAGTATAAGGTTGCGGGGTCACCAGTTCCAAACGCCGAGGGAATAGACTGGGAGGTTCCGCCAAAAACCGCTCTGGCGATTCCACTCCCCCTCTGTGTTCTAGGCCATAAACTGCATCCTACCCCGCACTGTGTGCCAAAGCCGTCCCTGTCCATCATAACTGTGGCCTGATGGGAAAAAATGAGCGTTTCCTCTGGAAGGCGCAGCTGTTTTCCTCAGAGAGCGAGAATGGCGAGGCCTGGAATGTCTTCGCTCTTCCGCGCCTCGCTACCTGTCCTAGCAACAGGTTCCCTACTGGGGCGAGGAGGGAGAGGGGAGGGCAAGTAGGGTGAGCTTGGGCCCAGAGCCAACAGCTTATTATTAATCATTTTTATGTGGACTTTCTTACGGGAGTCACCAAATGAAGGTTCGACTCACAAGAAAGTAAGAATAGCCTGTTAAACCACCCCCCTCACCAAAAAAAAACACACATAGAGTTAGGCTTATAAATGAACCCTGATGCGGGTACATTTACATGTGGGTCGTTCATGGTATTTTACACTTCTACTCAGACCTTTGTGCTCATCATTCGGTTTCAGGCAACGGCAAACAAACGTATCCGCTAATTAAATCAAAGGTTGTGGGATTTCACTCTATCAGAAAATAATGTGAATAGTGAAATTCTCTGGGGGACATTCCTGTCAATACCAATAATGGAGACAGACCTGGGGTAAAAAAATAAATAAATAAAACGCTGGTAATTATCGAAATGCTTTTTTAGCTACTCGTTTACGCTATTTTAAGCTTGAGGAAAGAAATTCCATTGGAGATGCTGAAGATTTCTAAATGACCAGCGTGAAACAGCAATTTCACCCGGCGCTGTTCTCCAGACCCCTGAGCATGAAACGCGGAGCCAGCACGAGCAGATTAACGTCCTCTTTCCGAGCGAATGGCGGGGCCTTAAAGGCTGAAAACTAGGCTGCCCCCCGTTTTTTTACAGACACACAGGAACAGCTGTTTACCAGACGTCCCCCCCCCCCCCCACATCTCACACCGCATGTATTCCCTTAACACTCCAACCCATTACCTTCCTGAACTCTGAAATGAGGAGTCTTAGCATAGCTGTACTCATCACGTTATGCAAAATGCCACGATTGCCCGGGAGGCCCTTTTGCAACATGCGCCTGTCTTGTTCTTCGGCTAAACGGGTCACATTACCCGGGTCTCGACACCATTCTGCGGTATGGAAACGGAGATGGCTAAATACTGAGAGCTCCCTAGCCTCGGGCCTTTACAGAAACACATAATCTACTCTAACGTTAAAAAAAAAAAACAATGAGAACAAAATGCAGTAAATGCAAAATAATAAAATCATTTTAGTCTCGGCGATAAAAAACAAATTCTTCGACATCCTAGGCAAGAGTCGGCCGCACGAGAGGCGGAAACCCAAAGCGGGAGACGTCCGGGGCAGGAGCGGATTTAACGCGGCTCTGAGGGAAGGCACTCGGGCCCCGAAATGAAAACAGGCCCGTTCTGGCGATGTCAGCCGAGTGATGTACGACCTGTAGCGGGATGTTTCCGAAACCCCCGCCGTCCATATGGCTGCCCACACGTTACGCAGCACACAGGCACGAGGAGAGGCGCTCGCTCGCTCAACATCTGCGGCCCAGCACCAGGCCGGCCAGCACCGGGCTCCCTCCACCGGGGTCCCGCCCCAGTTCCGTTACAAGCTCCATCCGCTGGGGCCGCCCGGGTTCTCTTTTTATGGGTGCTGACTCCCACGCAGATTTCCATGATGGGGCTTATAGCAGTAGACATTTGTTTTTTATTTTCTTATTCTTCATTTTTGACATGATTCGCCCCAATTCGCTGCCCTAGGTATTTGTAACCCATTTAAACTTTTAGCTAATTAAACACTGCACAAAACTCTGGGGAATGTTTAAAACTGAAGGCCCCAAAAACTAAACTTGGACATGATACAGTATTTTTTGTAGCAAAGTTTCCACAATAGTAGTTTAGTTTTAAAATCCAGCGACTCAGTAGCAGAATATTTCCC
This sequence comes from Petrocephalus zakoni, assembly GCA_026774425.1. Taxonomy (NCBI): domain Eukaryota; kingdom Metazoa; phylum Chordata; class Actinopteri; order Osteoglossiformes; family Mormyridae; genus Petrocephalus; species Petrocephalus zakoni. Next base: position 16,359,687 of record JAODKN010000134.1, on the reverse strand, counting down.
AATCCAGGGCTCACAGTACAAGAAGAGGAATGTTTATGGTTCCAGTGACCATACCATGAGTAGTGGGATGTTTCCCCATCCAGTGCTCACCACAAATAGTGGAATGTTTTCCTCTTCCAGTGACCATGTCATGAATAGTGGTATGTTTCTGATTGTAGTGGTCAAATCCATTACAGGAGGGTTAGAAAGGATGAATTAAAAAAAAATGTGCATTACAACCAAGATATAGCTTCCAGTTGCACTTAATTTGAGGTAGCAGTACATATTCTATTCTGTTTCTTTATACGTAACATTATACACCTCGAACCAAATCTGCATGAATTACACGTGTTATAAATTCTATTCACAATCAGACGTCTTTAATGCAATTTGCAGAAAAAAAAGAAAAACTGCTGAACACAGACATTGTGCCGCTATGCAAAAATTTTACCAAAATCCGACCAATAATAATCTGACACTACTGGCTTAAATTAAAAATTAACAAAGGCCCAGTCCTCGATTTTCCATCAGCAGCTGTAGGAAGCCAGTTCTGCACCTCGGACGTGGCTGTGGGCATGAACTCACCCCCATTACTAACTTTCCTGGATGGCAGAGGTGTGAATCTGCAGCCACTCCCAGCAGCCCCCAGCAGGCGGGCAGGTCCTGGGGAGGAGCTGCTGGGTCACAGCTCGCACCTTAACAGCACAGCTTCTCGGGGTGGTGGTGGTGGGGGGGGGTTGCTCTGGGGACCCCAACCTGGAAAGTTGGCGGCGACGACGGGACCACGTCCAGAGCGCGTGGACCCACGGATAAATCACGCGGAGGACGTGTCTCGCACGGCTCGGGCCCCCGCACTTTGATGGTGCCATCGGGGAAGCCTAAGCCATAGACCTCTGTCTCCCCGGACTTTCTGTAAATCAGTTCAATGGGATTCCAGAGAGAACGGCGAAGATTGATGGGTCTCTGGGGACCTGTAAGCGACCTGTCTCCCCCCCGCCCCAACATCCCCTATCCCTTTCGGCTCCTTAGCAACCCAAAGCCTCTACATTCTGATACCCCCCTCACTCCTTTACCTGGGGCCGGCGGGGGGGGGGCAGGGGGGGGGGGGGGGGGCGGGGGGGGGGGGGCGGAAGGGAGGGGGGGCGGGTGGGGGGTGCGGAGGTAAGGCGGGGAGGGGAGCGGGGGAACAGG
>JAODKN010000134.1:16342943-16354942 GCA_026774425.1 Petrocephalus zakoni | reverse complement strand
TAAAGGGTAACAACACACAATACCATATACCTTATATGAGAGAGCGATATGTACAAAGGCATTTCGCTACAAAAAACAGACTAATGGGAGCAGCAGAAAGAACAGCCAACATCCAAACTGGCTTCTTCATACTCCTACTGAAGGATTTCATTCCAAAAGGAAATCCTTTATCCTCATTCGCCAAGAAGAAATTTCCAGGTTATACACACTGAGCTGCTAAACAACCTAAGCTCTTTTGCCTCATTTACCCATAATGCAGCAGACGTTTACAGCCGCTGCTGAGATTAGGACGTGATTGGTGCTGTCAAAACCGTAACTTCAAGCAGACAAGTAAAAGATCTTAAAGGAGCTCTGACAATGCGGTGATGCATACAACGTAACAGTCTTCAGATGTCGAGCTGCTCCCAGGAGAGGCTAATCACAGTTATTATGGAAAGTAAGAGGGGTCAACGGCTGACAATACATGGAAAGAAGGGGCCAGACGGAGTGACCAGCTGCACGCTACGGCAAAGTGTAGCCCGTGCAACAGTCCCATGACTGACGAGTCAGACCATGCCGCAATATGACACATCGACATGGGGCAGAAACGTCCGATGGTAACAGAAACCCTTTGCCGAGAGAAAAAGGGGTGTGGCTCGTCCATCGAAAAGGCGCGGTCCCGGGCGGATTCCGTTCTACCGTTTCTCATCACGCGTAGGCGGTAGCCGGACCCTTTTGACTGAGGGAAACTCAAATTACTCCACACTTTGCTTTTCGGGACGCTGCGTTTTTTTCCTTTGGTGGGGGGGAAGAAGATATTTCCTTTCCGTCCCTCTGAGCTTTCGGATGATGTCATTTAAAAGAAAAGTTTCCAGACTTTAAAATGATCGTGCAACCTCCTGAGCGATGTCAGTGTTTCCTCGACCCTCAGCCCCAGAGCCCCACAAGTCTCTGATTCCCCCCCCCTCCGCCGTAGGCGACACACGGCCCCGGTCTTTTCCCAGAGTTAACCGCAATAGAATCATCTGCAAATATCATAACTTAACCTACTTTTTAGTTAAACTGTGGGCAGGTGAACTTCATAATATTTTTTTAACCCCATCATGAAAAATATATAATGATCGTGGTTTTTTTCCGCATTAAGTCCAGACAGAAACAAATTAACTTATAGGGTTAAAAGAATGCGCTACAGAGGAAAAGGCTATATTTGAAAATACTATTAATGCTACTTCACTCTGTTTTACAGCAGTTATCATACGTGAAAGATACAAAGCGGGTAACTTTGTGGCCTCGCCGCGAGCAGGCACTCGTACAAAGGCTGAAGAAGAGAAAGCAGCGGCTGCAGCAAACGACACACTTAACACTTTAATGCACTTCAACATCTAGTGAAAATATAACAATCTCTTGTCAGATGCCCCAGGGGCAATGAATCACATGCGTGCATCGCGAACACGGCGGGGCTGTGAATAACGGTTCAAAGTCCCACCATTAAAGACTCGTTTTACACCCTAAGACAGGTGTATTTTTATTAGCCCCCCCCCCCATCTCGATGCCGATGACTTCATCGGTGGGTTGCCGCCAGGCCCAGGAATCCGCTGGGTAATTACTGGGGGACATGCAAAGATCTGGGCCGGGCCAGCCAACCCATTCCTGCTGCCATCAAACACCCCGGCCCAAACCATGTGTTACATCATTAGAGTCCAATCACGACCCCCCCAAAGACTCCAGACGAGAAGGGCTCCATGTGTGCCACTCAGACAAAGGGAGGGAGGCATGGCCACATGGCTTTACTGGTCCAGCATGGTGCTTTACAAGGGAAACCTCCACCACAATAATAAAGCCCAGCATGAACTTTAAGGGGCAGTATATCACAGGAACGTCACTCCGCAGTACCCCCTTTTCCCCGCGTTTCAGCTTTCCCATCGAACGCGTATGAATATAATTATATTTTTTGCGGGTTTCCCACAGCTAATCGATTGGAACGACTTAAAACAACTTCTCTGTTCGAAATGAAAGCCCCGGTCGTTCACATCAAGCCTCGGAGTACTACATCATCGCCTAATTTTAACTTCAGTACAATGGCTTCAATGGGTACAAGTTTAAGGGCCGCTCAATTAAAATCGTTAGGCTAACTTACTGTACGTTTCGTAAATGGCCATGTTGAAACATTTAAAAATAAAACGGTACCCTAATGTATACTTATGTGAACTTATACAAATAAAAATCTATTCCGGGTCACCTATACAGGGTGGGCAGGGGCCAGCCTTGTAGGTTCTTAATATTTTTTCTAAAGACGGAAATCAGTGTACGTTTTTTTAGCGCAATAAAATATTCTTTAATTGACCAGCTGTTGAAAAAAAAAAATCTGATCAAATTTTTATTACAAATAAATCCCTGACATAAAAAAGAAAAAAAGACCCCCCCCCCCCACTTTCTAACACCTGAGCAAGCAGATGTTTAGCAACACGATAAAAAGGACAATTCAGCTCTCATGTGCAAATCTCATCAGGCCCCTCTAGTTAGCAGCAGACGTTTCTAATTGGATCCATGAGGGCGGCTCGCGGTGGGGCGAGGCGGACGGCGCGGGGGAGGGGGGTAATGAGAGGTCAGACGCGACCCGGAGCTGCTTCGCCGCGCTGCCAGAAACCTACAGCAATTTTATGGTCAATTGGGCCACGCATCTGGAGTCATACATCACTGGCCCAGCAGCCAGGGCCCAGCGCCAGACCGCGAGCTCACGCACACGCACACGCACACGCACACACACACACACACGGGCACGCACGCAAACATGCCCGCGCCATCACACCTCGACAGAGAGCATCTTCATCGGCGTGGCCTCCCAAAGACTGAGAATGATCACGCTCTGAAATGTCTGAGGCTCACTCACGTCTAGGCTCTGGTCCGCTCAGTCTACTGGGTCCAACCCCACCCACTTTACCCCCGGCATTCTCTTTAAGTATCCATACTTAAAGGTAGGAAGTGATGGACAGGAAGTTTCCACCTCCAGAAACAGTGTGGTTCACCTACTTCAGTGGGTATGGACAGCACAGGCGTAAAGTGCTTCACACAGCCAGTCTTAGAGAAAACCAGGAAGATGACGGATCGGAACGTCTCCAAGATGGCTGCCTCAAGCCTACAGAGAGAAAACATACATGCATATCTTATACCTTTTATCTTACATGCATACATGCAATGGTGATTTATGAGACAGGCGAGGACACATGCCTCTGCTCGATGATGAACCCCAGGGCGGTCAACGAAAGCAAGATGTAGCCAGTCATCAGCAGCAGAAAGGCTGGAGAGAGCATCTGCAGAGACAGCCGAAACCAAGGAGTAAACCTCGAAGCGTCGCTGCACAAGAACAAGCCCAGCACACTGTAGTTGCTTTACATTGCTAATCGTGTAACCCATAAAAACTGGGCGGGAAATACATTAAATGTATCTAGGGCTAGTTTAGCACCCGAACATTTCCTGCATGACAGTTAAAGGAACCTGTCAGAGCAGGTGGATAGTGGCTGGAACGCTTCAAGCTAAGTGTTTTAATTGAGGGCAAGCCGGCAGCCAGACACCCACAGATACCCCCGTGACAGTTGAACGCAATGCCAGACAGGGCGGCATCACTACACCTGCGATGTTTTGTAATGAAAATGGCGTGTGCTTTATGCTACATTTAATATCCATCCATCCGTGCACCCATCCATCCATCCATCCATCCATCCATCACCTAGCTGCTTTTCTTGGTCAGAGTTTCAAGCAGGGGCCTGGAGCCTAAACCCAGGCACGGGTACTCACTAGACAGGGTAGCAGCCCGTCACAGGGCACATTCGCATACAGACACACGCTATTGTCAACTGAAGAGCACTCAGTACATTCGTACTTGTTCTTTACAATGAGTGTAAAGTCAGGCTTCTTTATATTATATAACGGGATTAGAACCAGAACTCAGTTAGTCCTCTTGTAAACCAACAAAGAAAAAAAAATGCCAAAACTCCACAGAAATGATATATATCTATGAACTGGACAGAATGAGTTTTAGAATTTTTTTATTCTGTTTAGAGATGCCAATTAACTGCATTTCCAATCTATGTAATGTCAGATTATATTATTAGATCCTGATTGTCACATTTTTGACATGGACATTAACTTACCTCCATGCATACAAACGACGTAAAAGTGGTCTCAGGGAACGAAAGTGAGTCGTAATAGCACTCAGATGGGCACCGCAGCATACATTTCGGAGGAGGTGGAACCAGCGGGCGTCGGCCCACACGGCCAGGCCCAGTGAGAGCACACAGCCATAAGCAGACAATCAGCCAAAGCCCATCTTCTCTTAGTTAAGATCTCCATGCTCCCAGAAGGACTTTCCAAGCGAGTGAACCAAGACAGCACCCTGCAGGTAATTGTCTATATATGTCTATTTTCCTACAGTTTAGGGGCCTCAGTTGCTAATTTGCTCATCTGTATCTGCAGTGGTGTTTTTCAGAGGTTGAGTGAAAACAGGACACACACGCCACCCCTTGAAAGCCATGTGGAGAAAGCTTCACATGTCATTGCTCATGTATCTCTCGGGATCCTGAGATAACATAATTACTATTATTAAGATCATCGTCATGGTTATCATAATGACCAAGTAGATGAGAAACTTGTTTGGTTCTGTTGAGTTTGGAGTCTACAGGACACAATAACACACTGTAATTTGTTTGTGATTAAAGGGTCTGAGATTAACCTCTGTAACTCGATACTGGGAAAGGTTAACTTATTGCCACTTAAAATACCTAAAATAAAAGCATTTTATGCTATTCCATTTAAAAGTGCCACCAAATGGCACTATTAGGAATCCTGTGGTATTCATATGATGAGCAAATTTCCAAAACGTACTCAATTTCTTTATAAGCAAGTAACATTACCGTAGATGTTTTTTTTTGGCAAATGTAATGAATGTTCTTTGTTAGATTACATGATGACTGATTGAGTTTTGGAGCTCAAAACTGTAACACATGAAAAGGAAGCCTGAATTTAACTCATGGGTGGTATAAAAACAACAAAAAAGGACTCGGCGAGTTCTGGATATTTGCTCGCCATAGGAATATCTGCACAGGTATTATCCAGAATCCGGCCAGGGGCCCCCATTTGTTTATCTACGAGAAACGGTGATGGATGGTCCTCGAAGGCCGAGCGGCGGAGACACGGGCGGCTGTACAATCATGTCGGTTTGTGTTTGCTGGGAGACCACCGAGACGGCAGCTCTCGGGTAAGCGGGTATTCCCGGGAAAAGGCGGCCGCGCCGAGCCACAACAGACGCAGCGCCACGGAGGTGGGAATCTCACGGAGCGGGACGCCAGGGTGGGGCCCCGCATTTCGGCTAACCAAAACTATGCCTGGGGGAGCCGAGGTTTCCAAAGATAACTGTTAAGAAAAAACCCTAATTTAGATCTGTCGGTATTTCTTCAGTAAATTCCTTGTTACATTAGGAATTAAAAGTCCACGCACCTTGTACTCAATATGCCACTTTTTCTTTTGGTGGCCCGCTGACTTTTTTACAAGAAGTTACAGGATGCTAGTTTTAGGATAAGCCACAAACACAGGGAAGGTGTACATACCTCCCTCGTCGCGAACACATTGTCATAAACCACTAGCATCAGAATAAACTGCAGGGTAACATAGGCCTGGAGAGCCAGCGACCAGCGTGGGTTGTAAGGTAGCTCCTTCCCAGTAACCTGGAAGGGAAGCATGAGGAGAATATTGCAAATAGAATATAATAGCATTCCTTACGCTGCTAGACAGAAACAATACAGAAATACATATTTTAATGTCTGAAAAAAATACCTCAAAATAAAATAAAGACTAATATTATTTTGATTAATTACAAAGGTATAAGAAAAGACCCCACAGTTATAGGATTGTGAAATTAATTTTGAATATAAAGGTGAAGTACCCACAATTAACTTGTGGTACCAGGTATAATGTCCTATGTATGTGAGAAAAATACCACTTCGTATTTCTGTCTTATTCTACAGCTATCACATCAATTACTGCAGGCCCCTGGAGCCTGTCTTTGTGGGGCCCACGTAAGCTTTTTATCCATGCATGGCTTTTCCTTACATCAAAACCCCCTGTAGGTATTTTAGTCCCGGGCTCTGTTTTGCGTCAGACAGCGAGGTGTTCGGTCCAGCTTTCCTCCCCCTTCCTTTCCTCAGAAATATCAATGTGTGCAGTCTGTCCCTCTCTGCGAAGCCTTTTAAGATATTTCTGTCAAATTTGTGACCCCTTCCCCCCCTCCTCCACATGTTTAGAATCACTAAGCAAACTTTAGTGCCAGTTTAATTGTTAGGGAGAGCATATGTCTGTGTGTGTGTGTGTGTGTGGTGTGTGTGTGTGGTGTGTGTGTGTCCCCCCCCTCCCCATTCGCTATGGAGGGTGAGTGGCAAAGTATGTGCCACAGTCAGCGCAAAATTCAAAGCAAACCACTGGGGCTCCTGTCGGGGCGAGTTCAGCCAGCAAATGAGAGACCCGTTTGATGGAGAGCACAGCACCCGCAAGCCTGCTATTTAGGGACAAGAGAAAATTAGCTCATTGTGTCCACTCGGGGCTCCGCGTGGAATTACCCGTCCTCATAAACCCCTATTATACTTCATGGAATCCTTCTTTTATGGAGAGATCCTGCAGGCCGCTGAAATGAAATGTCTCTCCCTCGAAAAAATCCGGCCAAATTAACTTCAAAAGCGTGAAAGCATGCAAGACTCGGCCTTACTTCACAGATACCACATTCAAATAAAAAAAAAACTCCGTCCCAATTTGTGAAAATGACGTGAGGAAGCCAAGATGGGTGTTGTTCCTGTGAGTCTCTATAAGTCCCTTCTCTCTCCCTCTCTGTCTGCCTCTCTCTCTCTCCTTTATTCTCGAAATGCAAATGAGAAATCTCGAGAGTAGATGCATGGCATGCACCTCTGGTAAGTCGGAGTGGCAGCCCAGCCTGGGTTTTCCGGGTTCCCACCCTGGCCCTTTCAGTACGGCCGACAGCTTGTCTGTGATGCTCGGGATGCTCCAAAATCTCCCCCACAAGTAGGGATAGTAGAAGAACTGGAAAGAAGAAGAGAAACATAAACAGCGTACACCGAGACACGTTCATTTGCGCTCTGGTTACGTTTCGTAATTTCCGTGCGTGTCTGAAGGCTGCATCTTCTCCTTACCCCACGTCGATTTCCTCTCTACACTCAAGTTTCCAAAGACATGCAATTACACTCATCGGCATCTCCAAATTGCCGATACTGCGAGACTTGTGTGCGCGTGTGTGCCCTATGTTGGACCGGCACCCCATCTAGGGCTCCGTGCTTCGTCAGATATTTGGCCTAGGCCCCAAGCACCCTGCAACCGCTGCATAACGGATGGATAGATGTTACCTTGTACGTTACATGCGCGATTGGTGATGAACCAATCAGGAGTACCAGCAAGCACAGTCCCATTTAGATACATCTCCATTGAACCCATATGTCATGGCATCTCTGCAACCTCAGATTCTCGCCAGGAATAAGACATTACTCACGCAACTGCGCTCGGCACAGTCAGAATCTGGGCAGCAAAGCTGTTCGAGGACACCGTTCTACCAGCGGTGCAAAGGGTTGCATCATTTCCAATGTCGTTTTACTGGACTCCTTCACCTCCGCATGATGCTTTGTTTAAAGCAGTAAACAATGTTACGGTTACTGCCGGGCGGGAGGCGCTAGCGTGGGGGAGCTCATATTTCTAGCAGTCTCCTAGCACCAGCACATAATGATTTTGTGACTGTGAGAATTTGGAACGAATGTGCATAGTCGTTAATTCGGATGCAAATAAGCTGCTCTTTCAGGTGGAGGGAGAACAGATCCAAAGCTCACTAGCTATGCTCTCGCTGCTCTGTTATTTCCATTTACTAAATCAGAACACTATCAAATATTTACATGTTTATGAATTTCTTATGAGAAGTTTTTAACCGCACCTCACTGTTCCGAGATGTATTTCTTGATTTCCTCCCATCTTGCATAACGTAACTCAAACTCTATACTCGGTTTATTTTTTTGGCCTTGTGTACATGGAAGGGAAGGTGGGTTTAAAGTCAGAGAATGACGGGAAAGGCTGGTAGTTTTTTGGGGGGAGAAACAAAGACCACATGTTGAACCTTAAGATCGTGCCTCAAGAAACTCTGTTGAAATGGTGCGTTTAAAAATAGCTAAACCAACAGGATCTGAGCTGCGAGCTTGTCAAGAGTTATCTTTTACCACATTTCCTGCAATGATTATTATTCAAAATTTTGTTTATATTTTCTCAAAAACTTTTTCACAGAAAATAAGGCTTTGAAAATAAGGCATTTAAGTATTACATAGATTTTTACATTGATACTTAATAACAGGATTAGTTAAACAGATACATATTTATGAAGATAAATAGAAGTGTCACTATGATTCTGGGGGCCAAAAAGCAAAAATAAAAATGAATGCGGAAAGTCGATACGTGAAGAATAGATGATGTTCGTGGCTGGCAGTAGCTTTCCTAAGCCTGGCTACAATCCATGACTAGAGACTATGGGAAAATGCTCAGTATTCAAATGGAATCTGCATATAGCGGCCAGCTGGGCAGATGGAGGGAGTAACATACAGTGGGGATTGAGTGATGCCTCTGTTATTAATCAGGTGGGGAAGTCAGGCACCCTGCAGAGTGCTGTGGATACAGGAGGGAGAACCATGGGGCTGCGTTTCCCAAAAGCTCCTGTTAGCAACTAACATAGTTGGACTCATTTAGTTGCATGGCTAATGTAGTTAGCAACTATGCTTTTGGGAAACACACCCCGGGGAATTTCAGAACAACACTGGAATGCAAAAATGACATTCAAATTATTTTATGCAAACTGATGAAACATTATTAAATGAATCATAGCCCTGCGATTTGTGTGACTTCTCAGTATTGCCATCTGAAAGCTACCAATCAACTGCATTTTAGACAGTAGGTTTAATGTTACGTCACTGGCGGCATTATCCTAATCTCAACGTGCATCATGAGGCAAAACAGGTGAGGAGGCAGAGGGTTATGTCTCAGTTTTTCAAAAGCAAATGGATAAATGTATATGACTTCATGGTCCTCCACACTAATGCCCCCCGTTCAGAAGCGTTCTGTGGTTGATTGCAAGAATAGTACTCCAAATGACTGACATACAAAAATTACACATTCTGTGATGCTAAAATTACATCTAATTACATCCAGCTTTGTTTTCTGGGAATAATTTTTTCAGGCATGTCTTTTTGTCAAGTTAAACGTGCAGCAGTTTTTGATAGCCCTCTATTAATGGATTGAATCTTTCTGAGTATAACTGGAATTACTTGACTGATTAATAAAACGGGGAGGAAACACTGTGTACTTTATACTGACTTAGAATTCTGTTTCAGTTCAATTTGAAAATAATTTAATCAAAAACTATATTTCCATTCCCAAACTACCAACACAAACACATTAACACTTTGCAATGTTAAGCAATGTATGCGTGTTGAAAACAAACCTGGATTGACAGGATTTCAAAAGTGTTGAGTGGATGTGTGAGTCCATACACGATCTTATCACGTTCGGGAGTAAACGTACCTAAAACAGGATATTTAAATCAACTTGGTAATCATGCCACATAATACCTGTAGTCCTCCAGTCAACGCCACAAGCTTAGTACGTCATAATGTAGTCTGGGTCAATGACCTTGATATGAGCAATCCTGGTTAAAGGTTACATTAATGAAAATAGAACCACCCCTTTTGCAAACTATTTGGCTGTGTGCAATAATGAGAATTATGTCAAAGGTAAGTTCAACTAACAGAACATGGTTATATAATAAGATCAGTTATATATCTTATATGTTATATATTTCAGGATTCCCTGCCTTGGTTCAATAATTTATGTATGGCTATGCATGTCTGTGTTACATATAAAAGCAAGAAAAAACCGTTATGTATTTGCATATTCATGCAAAAATACTCACCAAAGATTCGATCCCATATAATAAGTGTTCCGCCATAATTCTTGTCAATACAGTAAGGATTCCTACCTGCAGTTAAATATATAAAAAGTTAAAAAAAATTTAACAAAGTTAAAATTAACCACTAGAATTCAGCCCTATATATATTTATACATGTATGCATGTATTTTGACCAATGATAAAATGGAGAGCACCCTTACCATGATGAACCCGGTGGTGACTGGGGGTGTTCAAGACCCATTCCAGGGGACCGAGGTTAGTTACCAGCTGAAGGAGGGAGACGGAGATTACTCCAGGTGCAAGAGATTTACACAGTGATTGCACTCAGATTACCTGCAGGCGTGAAACAGTATCCCTCTTACATATTACTATAATGATGCCCTTACTAAGTCCTAAATCTCGACTACTAATCTTGGGAAAATATTTTATTAAAATATTTTATTTTAATTTATTACATTTACTTTCCTTCTGTCACTTTATGAAGATTGTATCATATAAACACACTGCTATCAAGAAGGAATTACAGCTCCAGTGTGTATATCTTTCATCTAATACACCATGTCTAAGCTACAAAAACAATGAGAAAAGGAACAATAATGTAACCATTATTACGAGAATAATAATTGGTCAAAGAAAAAAAATATCTTACAAAGAGACAATGTAGCTGACGGTCAGGTGATTATACATCCAGACTAGAACGTACTGAAAGTTCATTAAGTTTAAGTTCAGGCAGTTCAGCAAATAAGCAGGATTTAAGCTTATTTCAGAAGCTTTGACCCCAAATGCCTGCTAAGCAGTCAGAAACTGCTGGATACAAGAGAAAACCGGGAGGGGTTGGAAATCACAGGGACCATAATGGCCTCCTCTCAAACTATGTATAGAGCTAATCTTTTTTAAATGACATGTTACCTGCCAATAAATTACTTGGCACAAAGACTCCAGAAATAAAAACAAATTACATCCTTTAGAAAAACACAGCTCTTCACAATTTCGTTAATAGCATACTATAATTAGCGTGATGGCTGGAGAAAGTGTAGTCGCGCTTCTGTTTGCGAGCTTTTATTAAGTATCGTTACTTTTTATTAAGCGGAGATTTGATTTTATGAACGTGAGCATAAATCCTTTGACTCGTAATCTACTGGGAGGAACTGAGTGAGACAGACACTTGGCAAGCTCCCTCCCCCAAGTTTCTCAAGATACTCTGTCATCTGTTTATCGTCCAATCACAGAGAGTCACTGTGATGCCGCAACACCACCGTAAATAACGCTTATTCGTCCTTAGCATGCCCAGGAATGCCTGTGTCCAGTCACAGATGTCTTTGTCTTTGGAGAGCAGTTTTTAAATGCACAGTGGAGAAAAACCACATCATTCCTAAGGTCGGATGTCCTTCGTATAAATGAGACTCAAGGTGCGCTAAGTGCTGTTTGTCAGCATTTCCTCTGGATGCCACTGAGGAATGAGGAATTTATCCACTTCTGCTGCATGTGATGCACAGCCAGTCTCCCCGCTGCACATTGAACATGATGTCTACTTCCTGAGTGGCTCTGCCATGTCATTCCTCATGGTCGTCTCCAGTTTTCCACAGCATAGCACGTCCTGCAAGCCAGACTAAGCAAACACATGGCAATGCACATGGGTCTCCATGCCAGCCGTGTCACCTCAGGTGGACCGGGGAAGCCCGGGCTGGGATGCCAGTTTCCGTGTTGACAGTATGTCATGGCGTAGGGATACCAGTCATCCCAAAAACATGACTACTGTTGGTGAGTGTATTATAAAGATGGAACCATAAAACCCAAATCAATGAAACGTGGTTTGTCAGTTTGAAGGCACATGGAACTAATAGCATAATACTCGAGCAATCATTCAAAATGTAGTATATTGCAAAATCAGGATACATAAGCTATTCCTTGAGTGGCAATAATGATGGCAAGAATGACTTATTAATATCATTATACACTCACCTAAAGGATTATTAGGAACACCATACTAATATGGTGTTTGACCCCCTTTCGCCTTCAGAACTGC
>JAODKN010000134.1:16328681-16342843 GCA_026774425.1 Petrocephalus zakoni | reverse complement strand
GATTGGTTGATTAGATAATTGCATTAATGAGAAATTGAACAGGTGTTCCTAATAATCCTTTAGGTGAGTGTATGTTTACTACTATTTCTGACTGCTACAGTTACTGGTTATTAGTGTAGCTCTCGGCTGATAGAGGAGTTATGGTTTGGGTTGCAGCATGGATGTAACGTGCATCGGCTCACCTCCGTGTGAATCCAGAACTGGTACAGGAGGTTAAACTGGGCATGGACCGCAAACACAGAGGGAGGAATGGCCAAAGCCATTGGCATGTAGAAAATCTAACGAGAAAAAAGAAACTGCCCTCATAAAAGATGACTTTGAGTTACACTTCAAGTTTCATTCAAGTTACTTCCATTTTTCTTATGTCATCAACCAGATAATCACAATATAAATGTTAATATCGACACTGTACGCCTATAATCATGGAAATATTCAGGATTCCAGAGAAGGTTTTTACCAAAAGCGAGTGATTTGTCACCACTGCTTTGTGCAGCACAATTCATGGCAACATCAGCAACTTATTCGAAATACTCTGTTGGCATATAGATTATATTTGGCTATAGGTTTTTTGTTTTATAAATATCACGATATTTTTTACAAAAATTTTAAATATTGCATTGTGAATTTGTGCTAAAATCCACAAAAACTTTTTTTAATCATATGCATTATTAGCATTTATTACAGGGTGTGTGATGTCAGCAATGTGCATCTTACCCAGGAGCCCAGCTGCTGTGTCACAGACTGCCTCAGGGCTGTGGAGAGGTTGTAGTCTTCTGAGCTGTGATGTACTTGGTGGGCAGCCCAGAGTATGTTCATCTCTGCAGGGTGATGAGATGGCAGCACAACATTCATTAAAGACCAAATATGAACAATGATTTAATTATCATACTTGTATGATTCATATTTCTCCATGTTTTATCTTGATATCTTGACTTCATGAAGGTTTCTCATTGTAGACCATTGACAGCTGAGACTGGGGTACTGTCTGACTATCAGAACCGGGTTACTAAACAGAATAATGGGAGTATCAGGTCCAGAAAGCTCTTGCAATCTCAGTAGGGTAGAAAAAACAAGCAACAGCATTTCTGTTGTCTCCAAATATGATATATATTAAAAACTCTCTGTGGTATTAAACATCAGACCACGTTTCCATTACATATCCAGTGGCTTCCAAATTTTCTTTTGCAATTTGTTACTGAACCATATAAACGTGCCACAGTCAACAAAAAGGAGATATAAAATCCAAAAACACAAAGGGAAAATAGGCCCAGAACAGTTCATGAAAAATGAAATAACAAATTTCAGTTTTTACAGGGAAAGTAATCTGGTTTAAAGGAAAAAAATCTTGCAGCCTCATTTATAATGATATGAATTGAACGACATGACAGCAGGACATGACATGGTAAGTAAATAGTAAGCATTTCCATATAGCTACAGCCAGAAAGCACACACACACCATCAGCCTATGCAGAGTCATGATATTTGCAGTACTAGTCTCTGCCCGACTCTTCATATTAGTATCCAGCCGATCACGCTTGTTAAGTTTCACTGGAAGTTTCCGGACCACCAGTCCTGTATGCTTTGGCAAACCAAATGCCTTGGCTCCCCAAAAAACGGAACTAACTATATTTTTGGCCAGACCACAGCGTCCATGTAGGTTATATCTCATGAAAAGCATATTTTTCAGCAAAGGGCTCATGCTAAATGTAACAAAAAAATAAATAAACAAAACAGAGCTAACGTAATTTGTGTCAGTTCTGTCAAAAGACAGCCAATAATTTGCCTTTCCAGTTTGATTTTAGGAGTTCAAATAACACGGCCTTATTTGAAAAATGTAACAGATGCGGTTTCAACAAGCAATTACAGCTTCCGCAAAAACAGAACTGCATCATCATTATTTTTACAATGCAATCACATCCGAAGACCCAGTAGGGGTTGTCAGGGACAGAGAGCAACTCTACCTTGAAAGGGGCACTTTGGAAAAGTGAGGGCTAAAGATAAGCCACTTCTGCGTTCTTTCCAAACACGGAAGCCCTATCGAAACGGAACGAAATAAAAACTCAGCACACCCGATGTGGCCCACCTGTACAAACAGAGAGCCGAGGGAGGAATGCCTCCCCGCGTACCTCTTTTCAAACCTCCGTGACAGAGAGCCACGGGATTCCCAGCATGGTCGAAAATCAACACCCCTAATTCCACATCCAACAGTCTACAAGGACCCCCTAAATACGGTGACGTCTGCCATAAGCTATCACACTCCAGGCACTTCCTATTCCAATACTTCTGGGAGCAGTACTTTGGGTTCTTTTGGAACGCGTTATTTTTATCCAAACAACAGAAGTGTATTTATATGTTTCATGTGGTGTTAAATTTGTTGTTAATGAAACGATCAAAGGGGATGAATCACTGGGCAGTGATATTTGAAGTGCGACAAAGAAACCAGACCTAGCTATTGCACGGAAAACTCAAATAATAAAAAAAAATCATGGCGGAAAAAGCTATGCCAATTTGTTTTCACAAGCGTTACGAGAGCTACTCAACTTTTTTCTTTCGCTAAGTTAGGGTGTGCTAGAGAGCCAGAATCTTCTACAAGAAACATCCACTTTCGTGTGTCTCAGTGCTACAGTTTCTTTGTACCCCTCGGCCAACGATTATGACCCAAAACTTTATTACCCACAATCCCTGGCAGTACATTGACGTTAAGCTTCTGAATAAGGCTGAAAGCACTGCACAGACACCATTTACACAGATTTAAGCCCTCATTCTAAATCGAGCTGATTATATAATAAAAAGGCGATCTCTCTAGTTACAGTTCAAGGTAATTTTCTTTAACCATTAACCTATGTTCGGTGTAGCTTCAAGCATATTATTTGTGACCTTGTCCTACTCAGGAAAATGGAAATGGTATTCGAAATCACATGAGATGCTCCAATATTATTGAAATCCATAAAAGTTATGAGCCAGGCGATAAATATATAGTCAAAATATTCAATCAGGCGAATGCAAAACATGGTAGCATATAAGGTACGTGGTAGCAGAGGCATATGACTCATGAAATTTATTATTAATATCCTCCCTGATCCTTAGAAGCTTTTAACAAAATGTACATAAATGCTTTCTTATTCCAGATTTAAACTTTACAACAAAAATCACCCCCAGCAAGCTCAGCGCACAGTCTACCCCATCGGTGCTGTCCTTTTGATTAGGCTCAGACTGAGAACGGCATCTCTCAAAGCTGGTTGGTTTGACCCCGAGGTTACACTTTGCTGAGGGGAAACCTCCGGATCGGGTGAATGGACTTCGTACAAACCTGGAAACTTGGAGGTCCCCCTGATTTGCTAAGACAACTCGGGCTAATCACCAGCAGTATGGAGACATTTTCAACAAAATCGATACTTTTATGATTGCATTGTTGTTCAAAAAAATACAATAGATGTTTGAAAAGAGCTGCAAAAACAAAATGAAACTGGCACCAGAAAACTTCACCCGAGAAGCGTAAAAAGCCGAGAAAACCAACCTTGTCATCTGGTAAGCTTTTAAGGTCAGAAGGTCATTATAAAGTTTTAAAAAGCCTAAAAGGCTTAGTATTCGATATCTCAAAGACGTTTATGTGGGCTTTTACAATTCCTTCTGTCAAATCTCACACGTGAACGAAATAACTGCCCTATAAAAAAAAACTCACACACACCAAGCAGATAATTCAGCCATTGTGTGATTCCACAATCCCTCTTCCTGTTTCTGGACAGCAAGGCGCAAGATTGATGCGGAGTGTCACTGGTAGGAAGCATGAACTGCTAGGCTTCACTGCAACCCGTGTCCTCCCTCCTCCAGCTCAGCGGGGCGCCACATAGTTTGGCAGCCGGCATTCAGATGGGAAGCTCTTTAATGGTGAGAACCCTTACCACAGAAAACCTTTTCCCACAAAGTGTGGACGCCAAGGCTTGCAGACGCACTCCTTCCCCGGAAAATGGACGGGAGCACTGAAATAACGAAAGGCGACTGCAAAAACACAAACTGTCCACATGTGTAGTATGGAGTGACCACACAGATTGCTAATATTTGTGGGAGGATATGGCAGCCCGGCAGGTCCTACCTGTTGATGCAATTAAATGCATTAAACAATGGAAGAGCAAATTTCCAACACTCAGTCCATTTTTGTTGTTTTTAAGAAAAGACCACTAATGACCTGTCAGGCTTCCTTATGTCACAGTACTACAAACCAAAATTCACTCAGACCTTGTGTAATCCGATGAAGAACATTTCTTACATTTGCGAACGCTCTCAAAATCCACAGAAATTTTCTTGAAAATGTATCCTGTACACTGACTGAGATTTTTGTTCTTCAATTAACCCTTAGAACCCTACCGGCTTGTGAACGTTTTTCTATCCCTATTTTAGGCATATTACATTGTATGTGCATGAGTTAGCCATATATGCTTTATGTTTTTGTTTTGAGGACGTTCTGGGCTAGTCAGAAATATCATAGTTTGATGTGGAAATGCTGACACAGTCTTCATATCATCCTTTTTATGAGGAAAAATTATTTGCGCCTATTGAAATTTCTCAGTTTTTAGTCCCATCTAATATAAAAAAATTGCAGGTATTACAAATAATCTTAAAAGTGTTGAGATTAGAGTATCTATGATGTGGGGATGCAGGGTTTCATTGGGGACGTTTCTATGGCTTAGTATTGTGAAGGAATGCATGGTTAGTGCCAGGCAGAAATTAATATCTTTGATTTTGCATCCATTTGGTAACTCATTGACGTTATCTGACAGACTGTAATGCAATGAACAATGCATGCTTGTATATATTAATATTTTTTTACTTATTACTTTATAACATTTGAAATACATTTATTCCAAACGTATACGATTCTTGTCTGTGTGTTATACCTCAATCAATCAATCAACTGCATCAAAACAGATTTGATCCCATTGATCCCTAAAAATAATGTTTATATAAAAAAGTTTCTTTTGTATTTATATTACAATATAATCCATTTCTGGACTACTGAACAGAAAATGATTTGTAAATAGCTTAGGTTCAGTAAAGATTCTGCCAATAAGCGAGAACCCAATTTAGCCTAATTGCTCATTTGTATTTCCCTTAGAGAGACCAGTACTACATAGAAAGACCAGTACTACTTAGAAAGACCAGTAATCTGCCGAGTAGCCAGACACCATGTCATTCACATTATAAATGGCCTGTAAAGGTGTTTGCTACTTGCAGGACAAAGTCCTCACAAGTGAGGCCAGCTCAAACAGAGGCCATGCCTAGGGAAACTGGACAAGCCATTTAATGTCAACGCAGCAGACTGTCTCCGTTCCTCGGGTAGGAATAGAGGTAGATGTGGCCCATAAAACTCCATCACCTCGCCCTCGTGTTTATGATAAAAGTAGCTATCGACATTTTAATGTTGACACTGAGTATGACGAACCAAAGCAACATAGCTAGTACTAAGCGGTAGGCAGCTCTTCAGTATTACAGGACACTCCAAGTGTTTGTTTAAATGGACATATTTCCTTCCCTACCCACTGAAACAAGGGATATTCGGTGTATGCGCAATATTTCCAATGAGACTTTACATTTCATCCCTTTTCTTTGTATCAGAATATATGAGGATATGGGATATTATTTATTTATGCACGAACAGTAGACGTAGCATGGGTCACTATTTTAACATTGTTCTACTGTGTTATTACAGGCAGACATTACAGGCAGACATTACAGGCAGACATCACAGGCAGACATCACAGGCAGACATCACATGCAGACATTACAGGCAGACATTACAGGCAGACATTACATGCAGACATTGCCTTTTTCAGTCTGCATTGTTGAATATGCGATATACGCTTTTTACATAGTGGATTTGATTTTGATACGACTGCTGGGTACAATTTCATTATTTCTTTATAATAAAAAAATTCAACATCAATCCATTTTCTAACTGCTTATTGTATGCATAGTTTCCAGACTGGGGTGAACCCTAGACGAGACGAGGTCCATCACATACACACACACAAACACCACGGGTCATCGGAAATCCCGAGTCACGCCTTAGCTTTGCCGCATGTCGTTGGACTGTGGTAGGTACTCAGAGTGACTAGAGGAAACCCACGAAAAACGTGAACTGCAAACAAAGAGAAAAAGCTGAATTCAAATGCCCAACCCTAAAGATGTGAGACAACAGAACGACCTCTACATCGCTATCGTTATAATTCAATAACCATAAAGGTTAACCTACACGCTGTACTTCATGCTGTAACATGCTTGCCCCAGCTTTGCCTTGCAAACCCCAGGATGTGTAGATGTTCTGCAGGTTTAGGAATGTATCCCAGACAGCAGAACTGCATTAAAAACTGTCTTTATGCGAACGTTTCCCTGTCCATATGAATTAGCTCTTCACAATAAAAACGAGAACCGAAAAATCAGGCCCATTGTTCTGACATTCATTTTAATACCCGCAAAGTGCTCCTTTCCTGTTCTCAGAGGTAGGCGACATACATCATTCCCAATCCACGTGTTTCTGTTACATTTTTATACATCAACTTGCCTCCCCCGGTTTTCTTCTTTATAATATACTACATAATTCACCTGGAAAGGAGATTCTTTGTTCTTTTTATGCCGTAATTTGTTCTACTCTATAGCAGTTCTTTAAGGATGCGTTTATTAGCATTTTTTCACCTCCTAGCAATGTCTACACATTTATTGCCAAAAAAGTTCCACTTTAATCTACCATTACCTTCATTCTTTATTTTTTCATCATAGATTTTTTTTTCCCCTAAATCTTTCCCAACTGTCAATACCAAAAATATCAAAGAATATATGAAGGTTGCACTTTAATCTCGAACCCAAGAATTTACTACCTTCATAGGTAACCTTGAGCACTTAGGGGAAAACTCTCAGAACCCAGGGTAAGCAGGTTGTGGCCTTGGAAAGGACAGATGGGACTAAACGGGAGCATGTGAGTCCCAGTGCGAGGCCGCAGTTCCAGCCGCCAGTCAGAGGCGGGCTGCGGAGGACTCAGGACCATGACAGAGCTCTTTTAAGCAAGGAGAGCACATGAGGGCAGTAGAATCCAAGCCTGTGGGATCAGAGAAGGAGGGTGAGATCACCGAGATCCCTGCGGCGCGAGCTCGCACAGGCTCTGGCTCCGGCAGACCCCGCCACGGCAGATAGTTGGCCATTGTTGATATTATTGCAGGGTCCCAGAGGCCCGCCTCCGTTGTGCTGCTCTGAGGCTCCACATCCTGACCGCTCTGATTCTTTTGTACGCCCTCCAACCTGCGCGGCCAGGAACTTCCAGTCAGGGCCAAGATTTATGAAGCCCCCACGGTCAGGGTTAACGTCGCCACATCGGCCGAGGATTTCTTCTTAAAACAATAACATCCAGCCACGGGGTCCGCAGGGAGCGCTTTCGCCGGCATTGACGCGACCTGTTTGTCTCGGCAGTGACTGCCCGCTCTGCAAGGGGCGCTCCGAAAAGAGCCCGCCGCCTCATCCGGCACGAGGGACACAATCCACTGTGCCACGTCCAGGTCTGCCCATAACCAAGTTGAACAAAGGACCAAGACCGTTTAACCATCTACAATTTAGGAACTAGTTAGGGGTTTCCGTTTCTAACAATGCTATCAAAATCTGCATCCCGCGGCACACTAATGGCCACAAAATGCCTTACTTTGTTTTTGTACGGAGATCTGAAACCAAAATAATGATGTTTTTCCCCTCCTGGATGGCAATCATATTGCTGAGATCCACTAACCAAACACTGAAACTGTTACAGGTAAATGGTGCTTCACTTAAATGCTCATAATTAAATGACATACATTATATTTTAAATGTATAGCGGGTACAAGAGTGTAGACAGAATGACATGCTTCGCAGCCAAGGCCTACTAACACATGCATAATTTCAAAACAAGTATTATTTGCACACTCTAAATAGTCCTGTACTCTTCACACCACTTCTAAATACAGTGAAGACATAAAATTTAATAGGTATATAACGTAGCATGCGGGGCGATACCGATAATACCAGCGCGTAACGACATGTGGGCATGACTCATAATGGGACACTCGGGACCAAATGGACTGTGACAGGGCCGTGGATGAGCGAAGCCGCCCACACGCGAGGATCCGGCTCAACGCTCCAGTGGCCTCAGAACCCCCCCCCCACGATAAAAGCGAAAGAGCGTAACATTCTATAAACGGCAGGATCACAGTAAGGGGAGTGAGTCAGGCTCATGGACACGTCGTGGGCCGACACAGCATTTATGGTCCCTTCTGGCTTCAGCGTCTGTGGGGGCACCTGTTACGCTTCTCAAAAGCTCAGCCCCTTCCTTCCAATCAGGCCGGCCGTTAAAAAATGCACCCTAACGCACGCAGAGGCATGACTAAGCACCTACAGCCCAGAACACCTTCCTAATTTAGCCAAGCTTGTTTAAGGTGCTTAAGAACTATTTTCGGGAATGTTCCGCACTGTCAGGCAAAGCAGCACATGTACTGCGGGTGTTAATTTTATTTGGTATCAGTCACATGAAATACCTGTATAGGACTCTATGTGACGTTTTGATGAGAGTTTTTTTAATGTTGCCCCCATCACGTGGCCCTTCCCCTCTCTGGACTTGCACTGCGTACCGAGGATAGTCGGTGAGGTTTTTTTTTAAAAGACAGAAAAATATTTTTTTCTCGGGTATATGCACTGCTGCCGTTATAATGTGCTTTCACGGATTAACAGCTAATTTGGCTATATATAATCCAAAAGAGCTTGCTTTTGGCTAGCAGAATCCCCATGGCAGTGAGCTATGGCTTACACAGCATCTTCATACTTTTGCTATATATCCATAAGCATTAAGGTTTACGAACACAAAATGCAGCACTGTAGTATTCCCATACAGCAAATAAGCAATTACTCATTCAATTGGCTGCACTTATCTGGTCTGTAAAGGCATCACTACAGAACAAATAGCTTCTCATGGTGGTCCCCAAACAACCTGAGAGTGCTTATCAAAGCTTGTAAAAGGTCACTAGCTCTTTTTTTTTGCATTGGCCAAGGATTTTACAATTTAAGCCACATGGACATCCATATTAATATTAAAAGCATCACTGAGGGCACCAGCTGCGCTTATTTTTAAGTGACAATCAAGGTGTAACATTCTTGGTATAACAGATGATATTTAGCAATAAAACAGGAGTGATGGTACTGGTTTGCAGGCTCTGGTCCTAAAAAAAGCCCTGGCAGGAACGGCAAATATTCATCTGGGTATCAGGGCAAATATAGGCGCTTAATTGTCAAATAATTAAAAGAGATCAACTAATATTTTCTTGGAATCAGTATGTGGATATATCTAGCTTTTGATATTGCTTGTAAAAGTCAAGCCATTTTATGCAGGTTATATTTATTTAGCATTATTTTAGTAAAGAAGGTGTGTTTTTGCATGTGTGCATCCCGTCCAAGGTGCCTGTAGCTCTGTGCCCAGTGCTGCCTGGGAGAGGCTCCAGACGCCATGGTGACCATAACCAGGATAAGCTGTTGGAACATGGCTGGATGGACTGTTTCACCAAAGCAAATCAAGTCTGAAACTTAGTCAAGTATATCATTCATTACCAGGCAGCCAGTTGAGAAGATCACTTTCTCAATGCACCCAAAGCCACTCAGACATAATAACACAGGCTTTGAACATTCCAATCATGTTAGACGAGGTCAGATGCATGTCCAGTCAGAGGGAGTCTTTCGCAACCAGCTCTAATTCAGCAGGTTTCCCACGCATTCTTCGTATCAGCAAATAATTTTCTGTTCAATAAATGCGTTATTTAATGCAGAATCCTCTTGGAGATTTTCTTACCAATATGCATCATCTTTGATTAGCCGGACGAAAAGAATACAGCCTGGAAACTACTGACATTACAGTCGCTATGAATATGGACATTAACATTATGCACACATTAAAATACCATTTTAATTTGTAATGACTTTTCCACAGCCATGGCTATAGAATGTCTCTACCCCCCTACCAGGGGAAACAGCACAATGAGAGGGGGTAGCCGTACCTGGGCTCTGGCACAGAGGAACAAAGGACATGATCACTTCTCTCTAATAAAGTGGCATCACCATTCCCGCAAAGCCCACCCATGCGATGACAGCCCCCCCCCCTCCAGTCCCCCCAGTTGGGCCAGCGGCTGGCACAGAGCGCAGAGGGTGCAGAGCCAGGGGCAGCCTGAGAGTCGGCAGGGTAAGAGCCGCGCGTGGCACGCACACGGCTTCCTTCTCGGAGAGGGATGGCAGGGACAGATGGCTGGAAAAACGAGGGCCGCTGCTGGAAAATAGCACAGCCACTGGAAAAACAGAGAAGCCGGAGACGAAAAAAAAAAAAACAGCACTAAACTAAAATGGCCCCAGGCACTGGAAAACTGGAGAACTGCTAGCCGACAGAACTGCAGGGCCTGCTACGCTAACACAAACACACATGCACATGTACAGTGCATGACACACCGTGCATGACAGCCAGCTAGCCAGTTTGCATGCTCAAAGCCACTCAAACACTCATGGGGCGACCAGAGGCCCCACCACCATCCTATGATTTCATTACTTAAACAGCAACTCTGACGCAACCTGAGAACCTCACGTATTGCCTCTCATGTTTGCGGGGATCGAGGCCTGCTCTGCAAAGCACTTATTTTGTTTTCATACGCAATAAATATAACATTTCCCAGTGATGTTGTTCTTTTGTGCCAGAAGCGATGTTTCATACAATTAGCCATGAGCCGCTCAACATCATCCTGACTCCTTCGGCATTTGGTATACAGAGCCATGCCAATCTTGGAGGTGCATTTAATACAATTTCCATTGGACACGGACCCAGCAAAGCTGGCTCCTGATTATTGAAAACATGGCATTTTTTTCCCTCTGAGTATTTACAGTATTTGCACAAGGTCGGTACCTTATTATCGCACGTAATAGTGCTTTATAATCACATATAATAGTTTCACTACTGGAGACAGGAATCATGTTACACTGTATTTTATAAGACCGTCGAATGCACCATTCAGTGCAGAACTGAAAGGCCGAGGGCTGTAGGCCCACGATGGCTCAGCGTCTGCATTTTCCTCCCCTAGATTCAATAAAGACAACCTCAATAAAGGCCTCGCAGACTTTTTTCACTTTGAACACACTCTGCCAGCGGCCTGCTTTGTAGTTTCCATTTCTTAACAACGAGCTCCGTCTTTCAAGGGCACATCTAGAGGGAGAAAAATATGGGCTGGCTGTAAAAAAACAAGACTAATGAAAGCGAGCCTTCATACTTTACAGTCATGCTAAATAAGGATCACTGGTATTGTTTTAAAGGTAACACTTTCCATTTCTGCTATTCGAAATGACTTTAATTGTACATCCATTTACTTTACATTCTTCGTTTAATTTTGATATAAAATAAAGCTGCAAGTTCCCATTGAGGAATCTCATATTTTGTACGAATACTAACCCTGAACTTTTGTCCAGATGCACATTATTTCTATCAATCAAGTACACTTCTGTCCAGCCACCATCTAGTAGTAACCTAGTATCACAGTATCTATAAGTCTCATACTAGCTTTATCACGCAGTATTAGCATGGGGGCAGAGTGTGGCTCAGTGGGTTAAGCCTCTGTGCCCGTGATCAGAAGGTCGCCAGTTCACATCCTGGACCCTTGAGCAAGGCCCTTAACCCCCAGCTCCCTGGGTACCACGCGAGGTGGCTGCCCTTACGGCCAGGCTCGCTCTCATGGAGAGCAAGGTTGGGGGAGGTGATAAAGGAATTTCCCCATGGGGATCATAAATTATTATTATTATTATTTAATAGTGACACCAGTTATTAAACTACAGATGTCTAATTGTATAATTTTATCTTTGATTTTAACCCTATATTACTGCATTGAAATATGTATTATTTTATGTTTTATTATTTATCTCTA
The DNA here is from genome assembly GCA_026774425.1 of Petrocephalus zakoni. NCBI lineage: Eukaryota > Metazoa > Chordata > Actinopteri > Osteoglossiformes > Mormyridae > Petrocephalus > Petrocephalus zakoni. The sequence goes on along the minus strand of JAODKN010000134.1, from coordinate 16,330,889 downwards.
TATTTTATTTCTTAACATACTTTTTGTAAAAGCTAGCTTTGCAGCCATTAGAAGGAATACAGTAGAAGAGCATTTCAATTGTCGACATTTTATAAGTTGGATAAATGAACCCGCGTTCACAACGCCGGGTTCAGAGCCAGATGGCGGTCACTTCCAAGACCGACACATGCTAAATTTGGTGCCTTTTCCGATTAGAATGTCCACTGTGCAGAAATGGCATATTACCGCATTTTATGTCAGCATGATACTAAGAATGATTCCGGTTAGCTTAGCTTGTTTTTGCTAAGTCAGTAATCCCAATTACAGTATATATCTGTACTTGACTTCCTTACGAGAAGGCAGAAGCTCAGAAAAGCGGGCCTTTTATTGGAGGGTCTAAGGGTCTCGTAAATCCAGCCTGCATTGGGGCATGTGTGGCTCTGCGGGGGAGGGTGTATGTGTCCCTGTCTAGAATCCAGTGGCCAGCAGAGTAATCATATCACTACTGGGCCTATGAGCATGGCCCTTATCCTCAAAAAACTCTTCCAGGGTGCCAGATGAATCACTGGCCCTGTGCTCGGACCCCTTCGCATTGCTTCACTTGTATGACATATGAAAACCAAAGAATTCCTACGTAGCCGCATTCACTCTTGCACAATCTGTGCATATCATTTTCCAGCGCTTCAAGCTTTTTACATCAAACAGCTGGTGTTTTACAAACATAATCCGCAACTGGACAAAACAATACTATGGAAAGAGAATTACCTTATTATCAGATGTAAACAAAAAGAATCACCTATTTTACTCAGTGGTTCACATATGCCACTGTTTACATCAAGAGCAACCACAGGGCAGGGCAGGAAATTAGGTGAATTGTTCAGAAAAACTAAATTACGCTAAAATCTAAAAAAGCATTGTAGCTTAAGAGAGTATCTGAACAAATCAGCCTGTGTTGGGGATAGAAAACCATCAGAAAATGATTAAATAACAAGACCAAACTACTTTTTAACATGCTCAACAGAGTGAACAGGTGCTGATATTTACACAGGACACATAACAGGAAGCTGTTGGTTGTCTGCATGATTCATACACTATAGTGAATTAGCAGAAGCTGTAACTGGATTAAGATTTTGAATTGAGAGGATTTCCCCCATTGCCTTCCTGAGGAAGACACTTTTTAAGGTTCTAAACAGAAGCAGAGTGCATGAATCAACTAATATGTATTGCAATGGCGGTCAGAGGAAGCAATTATTGCAAAATATTTCACTATAACACAAGTGGCTTTAGCATTTAAAATGAAAACATCACTTGGAACTGAATAACATAATTTGGTTCCTGCAATCTCCCTTTGAATTTGTAGCAAATGCAAAATTCGTAAAAAATTGCTACATAGAGATCAGTGGTGAGGGGATGCTGGGTAATGGTAACCAGGAGACCAGAGTGAGATTTGGTTTTTGATACATCTAACGTATATTCAAAAGTAATCATTATATTTTTTATTCTTCATGTATAAAATTCATAATTCAATTTGGTCTAATAAAAATCCATTACACTGGAAACATTTTTGCCACATTTCTGTATATGTCTGATAAACCCATTAGCCTATTAGTATAATATTAAGAGAAAATTGTACGTGACATCTAAGTACTCTATTCAGCTTTTAAAAGCTGTCATAATCTCATGCACTATGAGACCTGAGTTGAAGGTGACCTCATCAGATTCTCCTTGGAACAGGTCATTACATTGTTAACTCTTGACTGGTCTGTAACATTTAGGAAAGAAGCAAAACAATTGGATTGAAAACATGGAACAGCATAAATGTTTCATTACAAACCGTGGGAGAGACGATGAAGCCAGTAATATCCAAAGTCGACGCCCAGGAAGGCCAGCCACCAGGTCCATGGGGAATCCCACGGGAGTTCCAGCAGCCGATAATTTTCCCATACGTAGATGTAGCAAGATATTTCTAGACCCTTTGCAAAGAGTCTTGGGGGGGGGGGGGGGTAGAGATTAGCAATTAATAATATGCCCCACAAAAAACAAAGGCAGGGGCATGCTGATAAATTTTAAAATCTATTGCTATTGCCCTCTTGTAGAGAGTCAGACCCTGTTAGGTAAGAAGTCCCTTAAAGGCTGTCCATCTGTAGGAAGTTCCAGGTGATGTTTCCTTCTGATAAGACCTGTTCATCTCTGCCATTTCAGCCTCCTTCCCTCAATCTCCCTATGTCT
>JAODKN010000134.1:16307194-16327153 GCA_026774425.1 Petrocephalus zakoni | reverse complement strand
CCCAACACCCTTTCCTCTTTGGTTTTCCGGCACCCCCCCCCCCCCCCCCCACCCTGGCCATAGGTGGTTGGAAGATGGGTGAATGGATTATTTTATGACAACAAATCAAGTCTGAAACTTAATCAAGTAAAATCAATTACCAAGCTGCCAGTTAAAAAGAATCTCCCTGTGACCAGGATAAGTGGTTGGAAGATGGATGTGTTTTGGGTTTGGTGATGAACTTTGGATCCATTGCTCCTTCTGAAGGAAAATCTGTTATTCTGACATCAACTGACCTTGTGCTGTATATGACACACTGTTCTTTGTAAAACCACTGAGTACACAACCATGTTGAAGTTGAGAAATGATGCATGGACTTTCGCTGAAAATAATTTTACCTCTGGATATACCTTTTCTGTAATAACTCGTTCAAAACCTGAGAATGTTCCATCTGAAGCTTTGTGATGGAAAGATTATTTTTGCTGACAGGTGTTGGAACTGAAAGAGAAACTAACTGAAGTATATTGACTGCATAAGTGTTCAGACTCCTGAATCCAATATTTGTTGGAAACTCCTTTAGCATTGACTGCATCTGCAAGTTAGTCTGAACAGGTCTCCACCATCAATGTGATGTCCTTTCATGGTCATTCTTCAAAAGAGATTTCCTTTGGATCTCTTTTTGGGGCGTGCCAATCAACAGCAATTTTCAAGTCTGTCTACAGGTTGTCAATAGTCGAGGCAAGTGCTTAGTCTTTATCAGAGTGAAGCTTGATCTCTCCATAGGTTTTTTCCATACTTCTTCATTTCCAACAAACTTTCCAGTTCATGCTGTGAAGCACAATCCTGTCATGAGTATGCTTGACTTACTGTGATCACTGGGTAACTCGAGAACCTGCAGCAACTCTTGGTATTTGGGTTTTTTATTGATCCAGAAAAATCCCATAGCCATAAAATCGTTGTTCTATAACACCAGATCACTGTAGCTATTTCACAGCTGTCAGTGACCTCTTCAGTGACTCCTACCACCAGTTGCTTCCCTCCACCACTGCTCTGTTCATGTAATCAGCCTGATCTAGGCTGTATAACGATGTAAAAATAGGGTGGAAAATGGACAAAGACAACAACAACCCAGGCAAGGCCAAAGCTATGTTGAAATTTTGGACAGGAAGGAAAAGTAAAGAAAATGTTCCAAATTGCCTAGATTGACATGAATTCTAATGAGAACCAGTGAAGAGATTAGAAAACTGCTTGGAAACATCAGAAAGTTACTACCATGACAGGCATCTACTGCCTTCTGGCATTAGCTCTTTGTACCCTCCTGCAACAACATGGCCCATTCAGACTCAATGTCCCCAGCCTTACTCAGCACACAGGAGAGGTTTTCCTGGATGTGTGAGCTGAATTCATCTTACCTGGAAGCTACTGTTGACTATAGTTGACTATAACTACACATCAATACCTTTCAATCTCCTGCAGCTCAGGTTGATCCCGTTGCAGGGAGATAACATTTTACATTCCTATGCTTGCCTCCCAAATGGCACTGCACCTGACCTCAGTCTTCACTTTGTGAGGGGTGAGCCCAAGAAATGACTCCATGCAAGCCAGCTTACATGGGTGGCCTGGCCACAAGGTGCTGACTGGCGAAGGGCATCCCCAGACCTAGCTCCAGAGAAGGGTCCCAGTAATCCTGGGATTTTTTGGGATCTTTCATGATTTTGTCTGCCTTCTCCCATCAGAACAGTTCATTGTGTGAGGCTTTTCCAGGAGCTCAAGCTCCAGATGACATAGCTCCATTGATCAGTGAAACACACAAACCCCTGCACCATGCTAATGTCATAATCCAACAGCTGTATAGGGTAATACTGAGTTCAGGGTATTGAATATTTATAAATTTAATACACTTGAGAATTTATGCTTATGTTAGTGTTATTTTAATTTGCAATGCATGTATCAGTAGTGGTACCAGGATGCCATCCTGGGGTGGACATTTAGGTATGTTGAGTGAACCCCGAATTTGGGGAGTGGGGTGTGCTAACAGTAAAGCCTGGAACACAATTTTCGGCCATCAAAAGCCGTCAGTCTGTCAATGAGAGTTGGGGAACGCCAGTTGCACCAGTGTGTGCGGCACAGTTGGACACGGTTGGTCCCCGTTGGCACTGCTTTGGCTGATTGAGTACGTTGAATCGTCATCGAAGCTTGAGTTCTCCTCAAGGGGAGGGAATGGTAGCCAATCATTAATAGGCCATAGGTGATGAAAGTTTTTTTGCTGTTGGCCTGATGTGTACCCATTTTAAATGGTGCTAACCCAGTGGTATAAACTGCTCACTGGAAGAGGCTGATGATCTATTTGGGTGCGGCCATGTCTGACTTGGAGCATTAATAATTTTTCTGTTGCTAAAGGCTTTTGTGCCAAGTAAAAAAAATAATAACCTGTTCATCAGTGTCTGAAATGAAAATTGAAATAACAATAATAATTTCTCATTTCTCTTTATTTATGGATTTTTATACCAAAATTTCCCAGCATTGTAACTAAGCTTCACGGCTGCCTTTTTCCCCTCCAAAATACAAAGGCAAATATAGTGAAAACTTGTTGAAACCATCAGCTCACTCTTGAATGGTTTTGCCTAAATGTTTGTGGACTTAGATCTCGCTGGGAAAATGACAACATTTGTGCAGCAGATGTTTATGTTTTCTCAAAAGAGTGCAGTTTTAACAGGTTAGGGGTGGTTACAGAAGTACAGCTGAGTTGCCACATAAAAATCCCAGCCTTCTCACAACCACATTGTTGGAGCAATCTAAGAAAATATTTAGACGCCGGATCCATTTGGAAGCATATACTAACAAGACAAATGCACACGGCAAAACATAAGCACCAGGGTGCATTTAAGCACAAATAATCCTAAAATTCTTCTAAGGAGACCTTGAATTACGGTGTTAATCATGACTCCTTTTACTGCAATTTTCGCCCCATAATCATTTTCCTATTATTTTAGCCTCAATATCAAACCACACATAAAAGTAAAAGAAAAAAATTAAATTAAAATCAGCAGTTTTATTCTATCATCCATTTCCGTTAATGTATTACATAGTATCTATAGTATCTATCTATATACAATACATATCTTACATTGCTAATTAATGACAGTAGGTCTGCTAACAGCACACCCAAGCAAACAAATAATGTGTCATCCAGTTACAGAAGGCACTGGAAAGAACTGCAGTTAAGTGCTTAAAGAAGCCTGTTAAAATGTAAGTTGGTCATTTTAAATGATAAACATGTGGAGTTCGAGCGATTAAAAACCAAATGCTAAAATGTGGTACGTAAATCAAAGACATAATTTACCGCGTTTTGGAGGTTTAAGTTATTTCAAAACTATAAACTTAAAAAAAAATCTATTTCACAAACTACAATGGTCTTACAAATTGCCAAATAGCTCAGAAATATGAACGTTAAACTCTATAAACACGACAACTGTACATGTGACCGCCATTGTCACTTAATATCCACTGAACAGTACATACGTTTATTAATGTTTTATGGATGGAATGGAAGATTGTTTTTATTATTCGCATTGTTATTTTTTATTTTCAACGTAAGCGCACCTTGCAGAAATAGAGAAGGGATTATTTTACTGCATTTGTCTTAGTGTACCCGTGCCAAAGCTGTGAACAGCAGGCCTGCAGGTGACAGGGTTCGAGGTGCATCCGTCAGAAATATTACATGACACTCCCCCCCAGAAATGGCCTATCGTTAATAAAGTTAGTCCTCATTTTCGGCGTAGGGTAACAGCCATGGAAATGCCCCGTGCGAAACAGCAGAGCTGCAGAAACATATGAAAGCGCTCCAAGAAGTCCCCGTAAAATGCGCTTTTTCGCGGCCGCGCCCGCAACATTGCATTTCAGGAAGTGTCACATGCGCGGTGTAACACTGACGGCGCCGCGCTCTTCCCGCGTTTTATTCCGTATTTGTGATTCTTTAAGTATATTTTCCATTTGGGGCTGCGTGTGGCGTAAGTGGCAGGGGACCGGCATCGCGCCGCCAGCCCTGCACACCCCTTACAGTACCTCCGCTTCGGAACCGACGCCGCTAACCCGGACGCGCTCCCGGGAAGCGCCGCGCCAGCCGGCGGGGAGCCCCGGCGTCCCGAAGCCTCACCTCGTTGACGTACTCGGGCACTTCTTCCTCCCGCTCGTAAGACGTTTCGTTCGGCGTGAGCAGGTAAAAGAGCATGCGGAAGCCGCGGCTGGCGGACAGCGCCATGGTCGCAGGGGAGCCGGCACCGCGAAGCAGGCTCTATCCCGGGGCGGCACCGCGCTGTCAGCCCGCGGGTCAAAGTCACCCAGATAAGCCTCCCTCTGCTGAACCCGAAGCGGAAGGTGCTGTTGTCCATTGCTCGGTCTCATTGCGCTTGAATTAGCAATTTCCGAACCCGAACTATGTTTTTTGTAAACTTTTTACGTTGCTTTTGACAGTGTATAAACTTAATATCTTTGTTGAACGTGGTACAATACACCCTGATTAAGCATAATTTCCACGCTTATCTGTTCACTAAAGCCATAGCTGTTAAAAAATAATTGTCATTCAGTGAAACTTAAATTCTTTGACGTGCATTGGAAGTGCCGGCCGGTATATGCCAGGACTGTCGTGATATGCAAAATGTTAGCATGATAGAATAATGGAGCAATTAAATGGTCCTCAATGTCTTGCCATTATAAGTAAATATTGTAGGAAACAATAAATGGGAAAAGTACAGGAAATTGAACATTACAGCCTGGTTGTTAAGACTATACGTTATCTGGATTTGCAAATGTAAGTAGAATACCTGTATCGATGCTGTTTTATCAGCAACTACAGTGGAACAGCAAATTAACATTTTAAAAACTTAAATTTAAAAACATTTGCAAATATCCGAAAAAATAATGAAAATGTAGCCTAATAAGACATTTTATTGTTTCCATTCTTCATAGTTTTGTAAAACAGGTTATACAACTTATTGTATAATTTTTCTATTTATGTGCTTTCAAAAGGTTAATATTTTCAAAGCCTTCAAATGTAACTGTGGAATTTTGGGCATAGCTTTTGGCTGCAGTTGCAGTATATGTGCTTTAGATATTACATATGCACCAGCCGAGAAGATTCACTTGGCCTCTGGGTCTCGTAGTCCATTGTACATTAACCATCAACGCCTATGCAGCTGTTCAGGATTTTTTGGAAAGTCAAACAGGTACTGAAACGCGGCGTTGAAACATATTTCGTTCGCTGTGTTGTTTTTGGCTGGACATGCTGTTACAACAATATTGCCTTCCCTGTAAAAGGAAAGCATCCCTATGATGAATCAAGGTTGAAGGGATCATTCAGCATGAAGAGTAACAAGGCTGAAAACATTGCCCTGAAGTACTAAAAACAGCACGGTTTATTGCAGATATAAACATAATCTTTGGCATCTTTTTGCCTGGTGGTTTCTTCAGATAAGCAGAAAAAGGAAGTGATGCTTATGTATTCCTGCTAACATTTTTTGGAATTTGAACACCTATTACATTTTAAATAACATGCCAGACAAATCATCCTGAGTCGTATCTGTTTCCATTTGAAGTGTTTTCTGCCTGTAAAACATAAAAGACTTGTTTTAGTTTGCATAGCAAAATCTTGAATTTAATTTCCAAGATTTTTTTTTCTTTTTTTTTTACCAATAAAATATTGCAAATCATTTCACGTTTATAATCTGTCCGATAAAATGTTATATCTTTATGAATACTTCTACAACTCACTTTCCCTCTCTGATCACAGAGACAAGCTGAAGGCGCAACCAAGCATTCTCAGAGCCGCTGCCAGACCAAATTAAATACATAAACACACTTACATAAGCATGCTTTCATTGTACAGCAGGAATATTCATTTAGTGGCACCAAATTCACCATGTGTTTTAGTAGCCTTGTTTTCAACCATTTGGTAACAAAAGAGGTTGAGAGCACATTTTGAAATGAACGCACCTCAGCAATGGCTTGTGTTGCTTTTGTTGAAATCCATAGAGTAAATACCTCTGAATGGATCTCAAACCTGAAACACTAAAACCCAGAGGTTTCATTTAATCTCCAGCTCCCACACAAAAAAAGTAAAAATAAAGCAAGAGTTGCCAAATTTAAAAGTATGGAAATAGAATGTGCACTTACATGTGACAGCACAATGGTGAGGTGACATTTTATAGCTTTGCCTTTAGGGGGAAAAGTCAGTTTTTCTATTCATCCCGTGGACATGAGTATCATGTTCCCCATGTACAACTGAAATATTTACATGTGTGAAGTAAGTGTTAAAGAGTTAAGCTCTGGAAAGGAGGCATAGTGTATTTGGTAGAGGTATAGCTTTATTTAATCAATAAGGCATTTCGTTTGCATCTTTTTGTTCAGTTTAGTTTTTGTCACAGAAATTTTTAAGAAGTGTCATTAAGGCAGCAAAGACACAACGTCCGTTCCGCCAACGTTCAAGCAAAGTTTATTATGGCAAGCAGTATACTGTTGATAGAAAACCGTTAGAATGAGTGAAGGTAATAAAAATACTGATAGTTATTTACAGATTTTTTTATATACATATACATATATATGCTGAACAAAATAATTATTTGCACATCTTGCACATCTGATTTGATCATAATTCGATTTAATCGTAACTTTCAGCACATACAGTAGAAACTGATACAGGAGCGAAATCAACAGTGCAAAACCTTAGCAAACCCCTGCCTGGTCTTTTCGGTGGACGTACAGTGGAATGTTCACAACACATAGGCCTTATCAGAATTGTCCATATTTGTAAAAAAAAAAAAAAAAAAAACTTGGAACTTTTATCAGGACACTCACTTTAAATATGTTGTTACATTTTCATTTTCAATTGCTTATTTTGTTTGTTTTTTTGTTTGTTTATTTTGTTTGTTTTATTTGAAGGGTGACAAAAAAAAGCCTTGTAAAACGTGTCCGTACTTGTCTGGATTTAATCATCAATTACTTAAAAAAATCTTTTAAAAATCAGCTACGAAAATAAAAATAGCGTCCCATGAAAGACACATCCTTTCCTGAGTGATGAGGCCGGGCCAGTGGCAAGGGGGTGTGGTCTGCGGCGCATCATAAGTGAGCATGCTCAGAGCTCTGATCGCTGTCACGACTGTCCTCATTGGCCAGGGAGTCTGCCGAATGGTGGAGCCCCGCGATGCCGGAGAACTCGGATGGCAGCAGTGTTCCCTTTTTCACGTTGACCAGTTCCTTCTCGCGGGCCACTGCCCCTTGCTGCCCCCCTTTCACGCGCTTCCACTTCATCCGTCTGTTCTGAAACCAGACCTTCACCTGTAAGGAAAGGGACAGTTATCAGTGCGTGTCTTTATTTCACACACTGGAACAAGTGGTATGATTTTGTACTAGCCAGGAGGGATTACAAGGAATAGCACTAAGGTCTGCAACCAAACAAATACTACCTAATACTCTTTCATAACTTTGATGATACAATATGAATGAATCATCCATCCATCCATTTTCTGTAAGCGCTTGTCCTATTCAGGGTCGCAGGGTTTGATTCTCCACCATGGCTGCATGTGTATGTAGTTTGCATGTTCTCCTTTTGTGGTCATGGGGTTTCCTCTGGGTACTCTGGTTTCCCCTCCCACAGTCCAAAAATATGCTGAGTTTAATTGGAGTCATCAAATTGAGTAAATGAGTAAAACTTCATTATACACATCCATCGATCGACCGCTTATCAAGCACATGGTCTCAGCAGAGCTTATCACAGGCTGGACGGAGCAGGCATACACTCTGAATGGGATGCCAGGCCGATGTAGCATACACTTACCAAGGCCGGTTTTAGAGGATGCTAATTTGACTAATTGTATGTATTTAGAATGTGGGTGAAAATGTGCACATAATGTAAACTCCACACGCAAGCAGCAGGGTTAGGATTTGAACCACTCAACACTGGAAGGTGTGAGACGTCAGCCTTGTCCACAGAGCCATCATTGTAGCATCTTATTACAAACATGTAGATGTAAAATACAGTCCAGCATCCCTTTCCAGGGCTTGTTACATCACCCATAGGAAATGCGTCATCTCAAAAATAAACCAATGATTAAAACATAGTATAACTTAAATAGTCCTTATCTGCAAATGGAAAATTTTGTGTTCTTTGAGTCAGTCGAGAGCTTTAGGGTCTTAATGATTGTAATGTTTGCCTTAAGTGGCTACTTCTATATTAGCAATTATGTGCTGATGTATCAGTCACATCTGCTCCTCGACATCAATCTCCTTCTGGTTTCCCTTACTCAACAAGTTGGCCAGTATTTACGTCTCTCAGAGTGATGATTAAGCTGTTGCTTAAAACGGTAGGGCCAGCCATGGGAGAAGATACTGTGAGGAGGACATCTCTGGATTTATTTTAGGGGTCGTCACGCTGAGGCTGGTGGTCACATGGCCTGGGAGATGGTTAACAGTGCAAACGTTTGTGTTGGGTTTTGGCAAATGCCTGTCACGCAACTGACTGCATGAGATTCTCCAGTGACAGTTTGGAAGTTGAAGAGGATTCGCTAAAAAAATCATCCAATGGCAAATGGAAAAACAGTAGAGTTATTGCTCTATTTAACACTCAACTGGGGCCTGTCAGGACCTGGCCGGTCCATCCCCCGGTATGACCAGTAGAAATTGCTGCTGGTCCTCCAGAACCCTCCCCAGTTGTGTCTTGCTCGTCATTCCCAATTCTATTGTGTTAACCATCCACACCTGCATCATGTCAACCCCTCATTCATCCAGTGTATAAGTGCTTCCCGGTCCCGCGTTCCCCATTTCAGTCATTAACATCAGTCCAGCTGTTGCCTGTGGCCTTCCCAGTGCTATTCTCCCCATTTTGACCCCTCGCAGTTCCGTTTCCCTGCTCCTGTTCTGGTTCCTCCTCACACCTGCTGTGAAAGGGCCAATGACTGCAAATGAGCGATCAGAAAAATTATTTTCAAAATTCCTAATGCTGAATTAAATAAGAATGAATAGATTATTGTGGGATTTTCAAAAGAATGATTTGATAGCAGCATGTATAATTATTATAATAATTATTACAAATTATCTAAACTGCTTAAAGCCATTAGGGATGTTAAAAGAGATATAGATTTTAAGTTGCCATATTTATTCCCAGTCTAATATGATGGGCGATTCTTAGTTATTCGCATATTTAAATACTGTTGTAGATTATTACAGTTCAATAATAAAAATCTATTCATGAGACATATTTTATTATATTCACTTATCCAAGGAAAGTTTTAATTACATCTTGGTGCTGTTATAATTAAATCATTGATTACAGCTATGGTAATTTTTTATTTTTAGATTTTAATTTTTAAATCATATATTTAAGTATATATTTCTCAGTATGTGTTTAAATAAATATATTCCATGATCAAGCATATAAATGTCAGCAAAGCCATTAGGCTCAACTGCAAAACTCAGAAACATTCTGAAACAGCTGGCAACAGCATTTAAAAACTCTAGATCAGCAAATGTAATATATATTAGATGTTCAGATCTATGATCTTCACTTTGCATGTTGCACGTGACTGATGTTAACTGGATTTGCATGGCATGGAAAAAAACTTTAGTCAGTTCTATTATATATAAAAATATATATATATATATATATATATATATAACAATATATAAGATTATATATACATTTCTGCTTCAAATTTAAATGGTAATTCACCATATTTGGAATTTTGAATTTCTTAAAATTCAAGTTTGTGGGGATTTCAGACATCTTGCTGGAATTTATGACCTGGATGTGATGGTATTCTGATGTTTTCTTGGCTTTAATAATTAGCACGTTGGGGCATTTATTTGGCATGCTACAGAATATAAATTGAAATATGGAAGGAAAGTTTTTAAACATGGGCTAGGGTTTAGGCTGAAATGCCTTTCTGGACATAACTTCCTTCTCCTTTCTCCATTACTTACTTATTACCTCGCTGAAGGAATACTTGGACCATCTGGCTTGCAGTATTAACCGTCCAAGACCACAGCTAGGGTGCACACCAAGGAACCGTGCCTACAAAGAGGGTCTTACTGTGCTGCACTTCACTACACAGCGACGGTGTCATTTCTGTCCCTTTGTTCTCCTGATAACCACTTCATGCCGGCACTGCTCCAGATGTAACATCCTCGCTTTCAGAGTTTGTCTTCATTTATATTCTGGATCTTTATTAGCATAGCTGTCTTACTGTAATAAATTTTTAATTGATTGGAATCTAATAAACTGACTGGATAATTCTGTCATACGGAACATCCTATGTTTCGTCTTACATTTCTATGGCAGTCGAACAAGGCGTAGGGTCTTACGAATGTAAGACAGCAATCATACTTGTCTTTCCGTGAGGTCAAGGTTGACGGCGATCTCGTAGCGCCGCAGCCTCGTCAGATAGTTGTGATGGGCGAACTCCGCCTCCAGCTCCCGGATCTGCTCCTTGGTGAACGCCGTCCTCTCCTTCCTGGGCTTGCCACTCACGTCTGACTTGCAGCTGCCCTCCTGGGAATCTGAAATGAAAAGCAGAGCTTTCTGCAGGCTCCATGAAGAACACGGGGATAAGGAAACACGGAGCAGATAGGAAAGTTGGTATATAGACATACAGGTGCATGCCTTACCTGTAAATCAAATGAAATAGGAATCAGGTAATGAAAACTATTAGGCCATACTCTTTACATACTACTATTGTTTATGCACTGTGCAATTTGCTAGGCGGTGGGGGGTGGGGGGGTGTTCATACTCCTGAGTCTGGCAGCTGTTCACACACGATGGACTGCCTTCAACACTTTCCAATGTGGAGTTAATTTGTCGCACTCTTAATGGAATCGGCTACTCTTACGATTTTAATATGGAACAAAACAGCTTTACGGGATGTATAAAAATATGTTTCCTTCTTTTATTTACCTCAGGCTTTTATGATGTGTCTCCCTTTATGATCACAAGCTTGCCAATTAGCGCTTAGCTGCAGTGTTTTTTTAATAACTGCGCTTTTCTCGCTTGTGCCCGGCTTTCCCTCCAAAAACCCTCACCCTGCTGCCGGATTCCTGAATGCTCTCTGGAAGAAATGGACTTTGTTCCAGCAAGTGAGAAGTGTATAACACAAGAAAGCATCTATCTAGCCCAAGAGCAAGTTCCACATCACCCCTCTGTATCCCATAATGTTGAGATCAGAGCAGGGCTCTTCAACCTGCCCACTCAGACATGTCCGTGGAATAAAAAGACTACTGTATGTAGGCTACATGCAGTATCTGCAGTAAAAATTGTATTTTGATTGAAATGACCCCTGGACCATAGACATCTGTTTTTTTTTGGTTTTTTTGTTTTTTTTTTTACAAAACATGGATGAGTATTTAATTGAAACCATGGAGTCAAAAAGTCAAAAGAATGTCAAAAAATACAACAGTCAAAAAATACAAAAAATTAAGTCATAGTCCAATACCAGTATTATATTACCAATAAAATAATGATAGCTATACCAGTAAATGTACATGTATGCTGTTGTTATTTGGTCCCCAGTGTATTGTCGTATGTATCATTTACTTTTACCTTTATTATTGCCCCAATTACCTGCAGCTAACACTGAAGTCTTGAAGGCCAGAGAGTGTCTGCTAACCCAATTGGCAATGTGAAGATAAACTCTTAAGTTAAAGCCTGCCAGCCGAGGAAATGGCTCCGTACATCCGGGAGGGAAAGAAAGACTGAACAAGAGGAAAATAAATGGGTGTTTTAATAATCCAATAAAACAGCCATTGTGGAGTTTCATTTTTAGGCTCAGCTGCAAATGACGTAAGATAGCTCATTAGATATAGTATTCTTTACATTACAGTTTTTGTAATGTCCAGCACGTGATTTACTATAATGTATGAATAAACATCATTTTATACCATTTTATGTTTGTATATTAATCATAATAGGTTTTCGTCACCAAAGGTTGTATCTGTATTATAAAATTAAAAAGACAAAAGCATAAAAGATGGTGTCATACAGCTGATGTACGCCTTTAACGTATGCTGACTTTATTGGATCTTATTGTATTTATAATTATCTATACATTTTATTATTATGTTAATTCAACTGGACTTAATACAGTGAGGAACTCAGAAAAGGAGACATGGATGTAACTGAGAAGAAAAACAATTAAGAATGGAGGAGTGGCTCAAATACAGAGAATAGCTACAATCTTACAGCGGCAGTATAAGTGCCAGAGGACGCCTTGATAGCTAATCACGTAGTTACAATTTAATTATTTTACAATACCCTTCGTAATAGAGCCACGCTACAATTACATAGAATGCAGCAGCAAAGTAAAAATAAAAGCTCAAAATTAGACGGTAATATTCAGACTCGGAAACAATTCAATTACCGTATTAATGTGTAATTTTGATGTTTATGAGAAACTCTTGTTCCTACTTCACACCTCATTGCAAATGCCCCTAAGTTATTAACCTTATATCGTTCTTTATTTACTTTACAGCGAAAGCCAGCTTAAACCTGGCTTCATTTTCTCATGATTAAAACAAGCCTATAATTTTATTTACTCTCTGGTAAACACTGCCATTAGGTTAAAAAAAAAAAAAAGAAAGAACAGACGCAGCTGCTTGAAGGCAATGCGACTTATAAATAAAACAGTGCGCAGTTTTACAGCATAGCCACTAGACCACAGCAATTAGGTCTCTGGTGTGACTTTCATCTCTCTACAAAAAGAAGGCATGCAGAAAAAAACGTATGTTTCTTCAAGGTCACGATAGCTAAATGGATAAGCGCAGTCTGATTTGCTCTTAAACAACACCTCAGCTACAGCAGTTGCGCCATAATAAATCATATAGCTTAGGTGAAACTTCTAATGGGTTGCAAACGCTCAAGACATATGTCACACAAAACTGACGCTAAGCTTTGGTTTTGCAAGCTATCAGTGGTGGGATGTTTCTGCCACCTTCAGTAATGGGTGAACATGATTAGCAGCATATACTTGACAAGCCAAATTAGTACCGTTAACATGGCAAATGTGGCTGCGTGACGGTGCATGGTTTCAGTATGGAAGGCATGAGTTGATGGAGATCTCATGTAAAACCCAGCAAGATACATGATTTTACTTGAAGTGCTAAAGAAAACTGCTTAAGGAGAAGAAAAGCAACTTTTGGAAAATGTATCACTCGTTAACATTTAAACTAAAACCTAAAAGGCCTAGACTTGCTTCAAGATATTTGAACACAGTTGAGTCTCTACACATTGTACAATTTCTGTAACGTGGACAATGTAGTAGACCTTCCTTCAAAAATAAATGGACCAGGTGCAAACAATGGCACCCCTAACTCAGCTGGTCGAAATACTTCCTTTGTGGTTCCTAATGTGAAACAGGTTTTTGAGGGTAGAGGTACATTGGTCCTCTGAGTAACTTTTAAGGTAAGTAATCTCTTAGTGGGAATGATCAGCGGAAATTACGTTTATGAGGTTAGAGAAAGCAAAAGGAACATTTTAAATTAAATTGAGAAAAGCTATTCTAATGCTGTAAATTTTTACGAATCAACTTATTTTCATTTATAATGTGAAATAATACAAGGTTTCATTTGGGTTTCGGATTCCAGCAAATGTAACCATTCGCTTTCAGTGAGCTCATCATATTATTTGGACAAGTGACTACACCCGCTAGCTAACCATATTCAGTAATAAGAATGATAAGTGAGAGCATGAAGGGAAAATAATAAAGACTGTGCTCTGGCAGCGGTAACCAGAGAGCCCTAGAGTTCAAGTGTTGTGTTACGCATTCTTTAAGTATGGAGAATTTATATAAATATGAAGGACACTTCCAATTCACCAAAGCCAAAGAACATCTACCTTTATAAACCATTCCAAATGTAAACCGTAGCTCATTTACGCCTTAAATGTTTTCAGAACCACTGTATACTTGCCGGGCTTGATGCCTATTTATTACTTTTATTCATACTGTTAAGAGATCTGCGTTGCACATTACATGATAAATAAAAAAAATAATAATAACACAGATAGCATTGATGTCCTGTAGCCTTGGCTAAAGTATAATCCATTGCGGAAGAATTTCCTTTCTATTTTAACAAGTGGCGTGCAGATTTCAGTTTGTGTACCGTGCTAGTCGGTGGTTTATTGCATGCTTGAATGAAGCACAGAATATAGAAATATGTACATGTAATTAGAGCTGTATGTCTTTGACTCATTCACGAAAAAGAAAGAAAACAAATGCACATAGTAAAGATAAGTGAGTTTATGACAGTAACTCATAGTACAGAATGGAATGCAATATTTTTATTGTTAATCTGTATTTTTTTTTGATGACTAGGTGTGTGTGTATGTCTGTATATGTATATATGATACAAAATTATACATGTGCTTCTGAAAAGGTGTTTACCTTGAAAGAGTTATTCTTATTTTGATCTAGTGTCAAGTGTCAAATTGTTCGCTTTGTGAATTAGTACACTGTTTCCAAAAATTTGCTTTAGCCAGGATGGACACTGATCACTGCAGGTTTGCTACAACCAATTTAAATGGATTAGTTTACAATTATAAGTCTCAAAAGTAAACAATGAAAATCATTCATTTAAGTAGAACTGAGGTATAAGTTCACTTGAATGTAACATGCAACTGGCTTTTTAGACGGAAGAGACAGTGCCAAGGCCTCACAACTTATGCAGAATATATTTGGGACGGAAGCTTAATCCACGGACGTTCCGAAAATATTATATCCTCTCCGTGTGGGGGCCGAACTGCTCATATTTTGCATTGCAAAAATGAAAAAAATCCCGCAAAAAATTTAGGACCTTTTTTTGAGGAACAACAATGCTTTTCAAACATCCAATAATAAAAATAGTCTTTTATTCTACTTTTTTATTGTTCAGAAAAATGCACTGAAGGTTGAGGAATACAGGTGTGTATTTCTACAGTAAATGATTAGATTGAGGATTCAGAGACATTTCTAATCTATATCATAAGCATGTAGCAACACCCATGGGCCTGTCAACAGGTCGCCACTGCCTGTTTAAATTAAAAAATCATTGTATAGCATAAAGATTAGTTTTGATGCTATTTCAATACAATTTTACTGACTATGGAAATTCATTTTAAAACTCAGTATATAATTAAACATTGTGAGATCTAAACATATAAAACCTCAAATTAATAAGTCATGTATATGGAGCTTATTATATATTGTATGTAGCAGACTATATATAATAAGGTTACTTATTTGTCTTATTTTCCAATACTCATTATTGTTTTGTTAGCTAAAGGTTGTTATTCAAGGGTCAGGTTAACTTACAAAGAAAAAACCATTACGCTATAAATTTTACTTAGTTAGTTCTTATGTTCTTATGTCTTATATAGAATATTAGTTAGCGTTTATTGCATTTCAGTATCACACACTTTTACAAAATAAAGCTTAATCTGTTGTTGGAATATATTATTTTTGAAAGGGCATTAATAAATTCATAGATCAATTTTTTTTTTAAGTTGTGCTTATAGATAATTTATGAACAATCAACAATTTCCTTTTCCACATGTCAGACACCAAACCTAAAATGAATGTACAGTGTGAAAAATCTCCTCTTAAAAATATCTAAACTGACATTACACACATATATATATATATATATATATAAAATATATATGTACATATATATATATAATGAAGGATTTCATGATAAGTTGACAGACATGCATTCTCTACAGAAGGTGTGACTGGGCAGTTTGAAACAGTTTTGCAAGTGTGTCAGATCATGCGCCACTTGTTAATATTTCCGCCACCGCCTCCATGTGTTTACAAACAAGGCAGCGGGAGCGGGGCGGGGGTGCCCAGCCTTACCTGTGCTTTCACCTTTTCTCTTGCTGTGCCGCTTCTCCGCCTCATCGGGAGACAGCGTCTGCCGTCCAAAGTCCCCAGGTACGCAGGAAGCCCCCGTCGGGGCACCGCTGCCTAGGCTAGGCGTGGTGGCACACAAGCTGGGGCCGCCGGGGCCCAGCTCCGGGGGTGCGGCACTGTGAGGAGGGAGGCACAGGCTGTGTCGGGGGTTGCTGGGCGCAGAGGAGGGCATCTGCGGAATGTGCCAGCTGGACTGCTGCTGGTGCGGCTGCTGCGACTGCGGCGGGTGATGCTGCAGCCCCGGGTGGCCGCGGTGGTGCGGCCCGCCGAACAGCCCCTCGTCGCCCGGGTAACCGCCGACGACGCACGAGGGCGAGGAGCCCGACAGGTCTGGGTAGGAGACGTGGTCTGACCGCCCGTGCAGGGCCAGCGGGGACTGCGAGAATGCGGGGTGCAGGGCCTGCGCGGAGGCGTGGGGGCTGCGCAGGCAGCCGAAGAGCGTGTGATCCATCGCATGCGAAGGAGAGCCTCAGGAGGAGCAAGAGTCAAGGGGAGAAGTGCGAAGGGAAAGGCGAGCGGCCGAAGATCCGAGTAACAGGAGCCCTCACCCGCCTCACTGCCACTTCTCCACTTTTTCCACGCAAAAGAAGGCTAAATGACGGCGGAGCGTCTCGGTGGCGCTGAAAGGGAGCGCGCGAGGTAATCCCAAGCATACGGACAGTTGCCAGGCTGCACTGGGTAAACAGTGAACCCGAGATAAGCCACTGAAGAGATTCTCAGATGACAGGAGCCCAGAGCCAGTGGACAGGGAAGGTGGTTCCAAGGAACTGCTCTGAGGGGGGAGCCGGCGAGGGGGAATGTTATAAATAGTGTGTAACGTGAGAGGGAGGCTGGGTCACAGAGTCTGCACTACTGACCACATGCGAACGATGGCCCTTGGAAAAGCAGAGCACAATAAATCTGGGCCATTAAAATGGCCCAGCCTTAGGAAAGCCTGCCATTTATTTTGGAATTGAGCTCTCTGACCCCTGGTGGCACCTTTTTTCCCTAAAAACACTATTGTATCAGTTCAAGTTCATGAAATAGGCTTAGTGAATCCTAGTGCTGTGCAGATATATAGGGGGTGTGAGAGTAACACCTCATGCCCAGGAGAAACATAAAGTCATAATTTGGCTCATTTTATTTTTCAAAGCCATTTTCTCTTCCATAGCCTGCTGCAGAAGACCTGGTCACCTATTGCCCTACCAGTCCTCTCACAAATATTTTGGCCAGTTTGTCCCCTACCTGATGAAGCCTTTAATTATAGAGAATTGCACATAAAAGTCAATACAATCTTTCATTTTTACAACACAGGTCTTTTAAAAGTGTTAAGAAAATATTATTACTAAAATCAAACATAAATATTAGTGTGTCAGTTTCTAATTCTGTTAAAACATTTTTGACGTGAAAATTCATTTCACAACAGTTGAGGACGATAAACATTTGTTCGTATTTAAACTAATTTTTCTCTTCAGTACCAAGGGGAGATAATGGTGCTCACCCTCGGTTTTGACATTTTTAGAGGGGCCGTTCTCCTAAGCTGGGAAAAACATTTGTAACGGCTCTAAATCTTTAAGAAAAAAAGACTGTCATTTTAGAGGAAATATAAATAACTGCAATGCATCATCAAGTCAACTGGGATGGAAAAAACTAAACGAAACAAAATGAAAACTTAAGAAAAAAACCTCCTTAGAATCAGATGTAGCTTGACTTACTGTTCATTCAAAAAATGTGGGCTGCCACAAATTACAAAACAGAAAGCCTTATTCAGATAACTCATTTATTAAAATGTTTTTTTTTTTTATCACACCCAATAAAATGTGTTATGCTTTCATACATGTAGCAAATGCAGTTATTTGGTAACGTAGTGATCTCTAGAAAACTGCCTTATTTGGTTTTGTTCCTGTCGATGTTTGACATTTTGAACTTTGGAAAGTGCAATAACGGGGATTTAAAATCACGACCCTTTGTAATTAACCCAACGCTAACTTGACGTCAGCCTGACTCGTGCGCCGATAGACGACTCGTTCGTTTGGCCTCCGCCGCACTTATTAAAGGCCTATAGACATATTGTGAAGTCTCACCACATGTATCGAGGCACCCTGAGAAAGGAAATTAAATACATTTTGAAGGAAATTGCTTTAGCAGATACATGAGAACTGGACTTGGGCGTTATTACTCTTCCAGTCTTCCTGCGCCCTGCACAGAGGACTCCACATCAGAAACTTGTGGGGGTAAGTCTAAGACTCCAGTGTTTATCTTACAAATTGTGGCAATTAGCAGCAACGTCGGATTATATGTTTGTTTAGCCCCTTGGTCCCTATTAATACACATGTGGTTTCATTCTTTCTGCATTCTCTATTCAGCAGTGCCCTGTGGCACGGACACCTCCCTGAATTCATCTCTCTGTTGCCCCACAACCTGGAGTCCAAATTCTCTGCAATACCAGGTTTGTCTCTGGATACTGGATGGAGGAAAAGCAACCCCCCCCTCAGGCTTTTCAGCTGGTGAGTGTTTTCTCCCCCCAAAGGCCCAACAGGTTTGAGAAGGCTTTGGATGGGGGGAAGGCCTTTTTTCAGTTATTTTCAGCGTGACCGCCGTCTTAAGCAGATCCAGGACATCAGACGCTTGGTAAGAACCTGCAGCTTCCTTCAAACCTGTCTCTGTCCATCAGGCCTGAGGTGGGTCGACGCCGGGATTCGGGGTGGGCCGGGAATGCCACAGCAATAGCGGAAAGACGCTGCGTGCTTGATGAGAATACATGTTTACACACTATTGCGCCATGAAAATTAATTCCTAAACTCCTAATTTACACTAAACAGACATTAGTGAAATCTTGCGTTTTAGTTATTTGATAATCATTACACTGCTGCATTTTTATGAAAAATTTAGAGGGAAAAAATATTAAAACATTTTATTCTAGACCTGCCAAGCATAGCAGTTTCATGTCTAATCAAACTCCAACAAATGTCTACTCAAACTTTCAAAAAAAGAAAAGAAAATGGAAAATTTTTCGTGAGGTGCATTAACTGTTGAGCATCAAAGACGTTCTTTGGTGGAGTGTTATTATGGAAAAATAGAAGCAGCGTCAGAGATAACAGGCATGAACAGAAACCTCGGCCTTAACTGAAGAACTCCGACTTGGTTATTTACTACCCGACTGGCAATATGACATTAAAGAAAAAAATTATTTAAATTTATTTCTCATTTCACTTTAAAAAAAACAAAACATTGATGTTTCTCATTTATATTTACAACATTATACTCACTTTGAAATTCTGCTAATATTTTTTTATATTAAAAAGCTAGTCAATTTGGTAAAACATTGTTTCAATTAAGTCATATTTATTCATACATGTAAAGAACGTTTATCATTGTAAACCGTTTAGTTTTACTGTAAGAAGACAAAATATCCTCATTATAATAAAAATTGTATAAATTGAGAAAATCTGGTTAATTCTAACATGTACTGATTTATTCCTCAAAATTGAAACCATGATATTTATTCTTATTAAAGGTGACACTCACGGTTTGTTTAGTCTTAAAAAGTCCCAAAAGTCTTAAAACAAAATTAATTGAAATCTGAGAGAAACACCAAAACATTTAATAAGCAGTAACCATGACTATTCATCAGTGTGCTCTTTACAAACAGGAATAATATAACAAAAATAGTATAACACTAAATTAAACCAAAATATTTAAAGTCAATTACTTGAAAGAAGATAAAATGCTTGTTAATTTATGTAATTTCTATAATGATCTTAGCAAAGAAGTATTTGATCAGTGGTCGACAACTATTTCCGTTCAAAAATTATATTCTTTTATTTGTACAATAATGGTTACTTATAAAATAATGACTCTTGGAATAAGTAAAATGTGTTTTATAAGGCAGAATTCTTTAAAGCTAGAATGAATTCTTAGAGAATTTCTAAATGGTTATGATTTCATTAACCAAATTTACAAACATTGTAATGAGTGTAATGAGTGCCAGATTTTTTAAAATCATAAGTTAAATCTCTTGTTGTGTCCGCCATGACTTTTATCATGAATCCTTATTATTGTCATTCCTGTATGT
>JAODKN010000134.1:16274760-16299534 GCA_026774425.1 Petrocephalus zakoni | reverse complement strand
CCTGTTTTTCCTCCTCCGGAAGAATTATGCACTGAGACATTACCACATCGTTTTTTGCGGTGCCGAGCTTGGGGGAGTGGTCTCGTGCTGCCCAGGATTTCAGTCACCAAGCCGCCTTCTCCCCCCCATCTATAATTAGATTCTTCTTCATCCAAGTCTGCTTCAGCTGCCTTCTGGCACACCTACCCTCACAGCACTGTAATATTGGTCCTTATAGGAGGAAATGACATAAACATTGGTTAGAAGGTATTTTGTTACACCCAAGAGTCTGCTGACAAAATCATTTATGTAATGTAGACTTCAATATAGTAGACCTAGTATTTATGAGCGTTCGAAAAGTGCTCACATGACCAAAATGATGTGGGTTGTGGTTAAGGAGGCATCTAGGCCACAGCTGATAGACCCATCACCTCAGAGGTCACCTCCAAAACAGCCAGTTAGAAGCTAAGTACTACAGAAGATCAATGAACATTACCCTGTGAGTACAGAGTGCTAGGACCAGGTTAACTACAACAAAACTCCTTGCAAACCTATGGACTGGCTCCATGGGCTATTCTGCCAGAAATAATTGCCCACACACAGCAATAGTGCCAGGGCGATGTGACACATTTATGGAAGCAGGCTTCTCCTTGGTTGCCCAGTGAGCCCCACACCCTAATGATTTGCTGCCGTTAAATTTACCGCACCGTTGGACAATAAACCTCGGCACGCGGTCGGGTAACCTGCAGAAGGTTGGCTCCCTATAAGAGCGGAGTGTCTGATGCACGCGATATCCTGCCCACCCGATCGGCCCAAGTGCATCCCATACGGATCTGATGGCCAAGGCAGCGACGGATGTCTGCTTCGCGGATCACATGTCGCCTGGGGATTCTGCTGACAACTTCCTCATTTTGCTCCAAAACTCCACACGGGAGTTAACAACAAGGAAGTTTGGCGGAGCATGAGTTCCACAGGGAGCGGCCTCCCGTTTTATTTTGTGAATGGCCTGCCGTGTTTTAGTGTGGCAGGCCTGCGAGAGAGAAACATGGCTGCTCAACTGAAAAGCTTAACTGGGGATTTTGTTTCTTTCAAGTGCTAAAATGTGTATGGATGTCAAAACTTCCTCTTGACCTTTATCTTCCAAAGGCTTTTTATAAATTCTGCATCAGGAACACATGTACACAAGAAAGCATGTTTCACTAACAATCCCTGCTCCTGGGTGATAGTTCTTATAAGAAAGTATCATGCAAAATCGCATAAGAAAGTGGCACCATGCAAAATTGTAATCTACTCCATTATGTTGGCTCTCATTACCACTTCCTCACCCACGTTGTATGCAATATCCAATGCAACATAAAAGAAAATGCAAATCATTTTTTTTTCCAATACATGCAGAAATTGCATCAGCCACATTGAAGAATTAAAGGTTAGCTAGCTTGAAAGAGCTTGAAAAATTTGAGAATTTGGTATTTGGGAGAGTCATTAAAGGGTTCAATCAACCGAGCAATAAATCTATTCATCCATTTTGGTTTTACTTTTGTATGAGCGGGGGAGCAAACGGGAGAATTTTACCATCTGAAAAGGTTAATTTTTTTCCCGCAAAAAGCCAATTCCTTTAACAGCTGTTAATGTGTCGAGTAATAAACAAAAAAGCTAAAAATACACTAAATGATTCAATTATCTCGGTTGTGTAAAAATATAGTTTTATAAAAACAAGTTTGGGCCCTTCTCTTGACCAAATTTGATATAACAAGCAATAAAATTCATTATTGTTATTAGCAATTCAGATTAATGTGTAGCCAGTTTTCAACAAAATAACTACAAAAATAGTTTGTTCTGACAAATAGGTAGATTGAGGTTACAGTAAGTCCGTGTATCACTGATTGCAAGTGTACTTTATACACTCAGAGTCCAGCTCCTACAGTCCTAAAACATGCAGGTAAATGGCCATCGTGTGTGACTGTGCCCTGTGATGAACTGGAATCTTCTCCAGGATGTGCCCTGCATTGTCCCCTGGAGTTCTATTAGGAGATACATGGAAAAGTGACAACATGACCAAACACTAATGGAGGATAATTTAATTGCGTGGAAACTCAATCTTGTGCAGCGTTATGTGTACTGTAACACTGTTAATGGGAAGGAATTGAATTCCACAAAGACAAACAGGAGACAGTATAATTCTATTACATTATATTTATCTATAAACTCCCTCCTAGTTTTAACATTCTGTACGTAGTTCAGAACTGAGAGTATACCCCATTTTTTAGATATTTCAGGGGGAAAATTTTGTTAAAGACAAAGCAGTATGGATGGAGTCATTTGAAAATGGACTAACTTTTCCACTGCAGTCCCTTTGTGTCTGTCGTGAGTTCCCATGCATTCGTATAGATAGAGGAACAAATTAATGTCAGACCCTTGCTTGGATATTGGCTTTCTCGTTGGTGTTGGAATTTCAAAACTCAGTCACACTTTCCAGAAAAATACACACAGAAAGCACCCAGTCACACACACACACACACCAGCATTGCATGTAACACAAGCAGAAACACTGAGGGATGGCATTCGCACAGAGGAAGCCGAAAATCTGTGCAATCCTCAGTCATAAATCATTGTCACTGCCAAGGCCAGAACATTTTTCATGCTGAAGTGAAAATCCGATTCTCATAGAGTAACTCACGGCTCCCTGGCCAATTACAAACTCTGCTAGATTAATTTATTTACTCTTGTTGCTACAAGAACTTATTGCGGCCACAGTGTTGCCTCTACCCGTCCAGCTTATACATAAGCAGTAAGCCCAGATGCCCTGGCTTTTTGAGAATAATAAATAAATGCTAACCATCTTTTATAGCATCCCTCAATATTATACGAAAAAATTCGTTATTTGTTTACTAGTGGCAATGACAATTTTTCTGTCAATAAAAACATCTACGTCTTTAAAAAGGGGTGTTTGTAACTCCGTAACCATGACAGTGGGCCTGAAGAAAGATGCTTCTCTGGATTTTGTCCAAAATCAACATTGGCCTCAGCAAGCCCCATAGTAGGTCGCTAAACCAACCCAGTTCGGCTTACTCTCAGCACTGCCTGGGAACAAAGCAAAGTAATAGCTGTGAAAGATGACAAATCAAAGGAACTACAGCCAGAGCCAATTCCAGATTTCATTATCCATCTGACACAGGGAACCCCAACTAGGACAGGAAGTGGCCCAGCCGTCAAAGCCAACTAGTCATCAATTCCTAAAGGGCAGATCCAGCTACTGGAATCTGTCACATGATAACGGTGTGTACCACAAATATAGAACTAAATTTTATCACATTTTATACATGATGTCTTGTGAAGACATGCATTTTTTTACAGAAAAGCGTTGCCCAATTGCCTAGAGTTTCCACTTATTGATACAATCCTTTCAGGTGCAAGTCTTCAAGGATCAACGCGGGTAAACAGACTATAATGACGCAAAGGAATTGTTGCATAGAACATAATTACAGCTAATTGCTGAACATAATTGGACCCCCTAGCCCAAAATGGGGCCCACCCTGGGACCTTGGCATGGTGTAGGCATTGTTTGCTGGTCTCCCGGCGAGGGGCCTTGGCAGAGCGAGGGTGTTAGTTTGGCACTCGTCCGGGCTCACAGCACCATGGGCGAAGTGTGAAGGTTGTGGTATCTGTCACGGCAGCCGCTACCCTCCCCGCCCCCCCCGCAATCACGCAGCAGGGAGGTTGTCAGGCCTGATTCCCCGCTGATTTGCTAAAGTGGAAAAAAATAAAAATGGTAACGACTTCTTGAAGGAAATATGGAAGGGATTATCTTGACATACAGTACAAATCACGCTAGGCAGAGGAGAGAGAAAGGAGATGTGGCCAGAGAGGAGCGGAATGGGTGGGAAAGTTGGGAGAAGAGCTTAAGATCTATGGGAAGATCCATCAGACAGCGTCGGACATGTGTGGCCGATAGACCATTGCTGCTTTTG
This sequence comes from Petrocephalus zakoni, assembly GCA_026774425.1. NCBI lineage: Eukaryota > Metazoa > Chordata > Actinopteri > Osteoglossiformes > Mormyridae > Petrocephalus > Petrocephalus zakoni. Next base: position 16,295,587 of record JAODKN010000134.1, on the reverse strand, counting down.
GAGAGGTCAGTGGCCCATAGGGTCCTCATACACAGATGGTCCACAAGCTTCCTATAGATCTGCTAACAAGCATTACCAGAGGAATAGTCAATCTGCTGTTATTGCATTAAAATTGGGGGTGGGGGGTGTAAGCTTTGCATTTCTGTGTATTCTGTGTGTTTTGGAGGAAATGTTGAGTTTCATTACTTGATAAGCTGTTGAGCTATAACTAGGCTTGAAGTCAAGCACCATCAGTAAGTAGAATATTCCCAGCTTTATCAGTGAATGCCCATTGTAGTTCCTTTGGTTCTTTGGGGCGATGTTACATTTGCAACGAGGCCTTCTTACATTTTAATGGGTGCTTGGTCATTTGGCAATGGGTCTTTGCTAATCCACTAGTAACTTGCTCCACACACACATGTTCACATCTCTTCTTAAATTATGAAGTAACAGGCAGAAAACGAAGGGAAAGCAGGTACTTAGGTGTTATTACTTAGGTCTTCTTGTGTTATTACTTGTGTTACTTACTTAGTGCCTTCATCTGGCCCTTTACCCTCGTGCCCAGGCATTGCATATCACTACCACAAGTGACTTCTTTTGGCCTGCCAGTGCCAAGTTTACCATTTTGGTAACTGGCTACTATTTCCCAAAATGTTGTGAAGAAGAACCTTCACAATCAGGAAGGTCTCCATTGCTTCTCTCATTCTGTTGCATGTTGCCCCTTTTAAAGACCAAAACAAGATATTCTCTGAGGGACAACACACATGTGCCTTGGGAGATTCCCTTTAGTCAGAAAGGTAAACTCAACCACCGGGGTTATTATAGGGGGCTAGAATGGAGCAGGTGGTGCGCTACAGAAATTCACACACAAACCAAATAAAAACAAAGAAGCTCAAAAAAAATCATACGTCATCAGGTGGGTAATTCAGAGACAAATTAAATCCCTTAACCAGGGAATATCAACCAAAGGAGGTAACATATTCAGAAAGGTGTAAAACTAACTTAATTGATCCCGGTATGGAAATTCTTGTGCATACAGCAGCAAGATATGTAGATAAGTGCAGACAAACAAACAACAAACATATTGAACAAAACAAAAACAAAATGCAAAGACAGTATACAGAGTGCAGTGCCATTTTATGTTTGTACATAACATAGAGCATGCCAATGGAGACCGTGTAAAGCTAAGGAATGTTTATGCACAGCCACCACATCAGATCCATCTTCAAGGCAAAGTACCAGTTTAACACCTTGACTGGTTTAGCAGAATTCTGCACAAGATTGCTCTCCAGCCTTCATTGTACTTATGCCAAAGGTCAGGTCAACCAAGGGAATTTCCCTGGAAAAGCTCTTCCATGCCACAATGACCACATTCATCCAGAGGATCCCTAGTGTGGGATGCAGTGATTATATGCAGTGATTATCTGCTTCTCTGTTATTTTGTAGATGACCTCCAGAGCAGGGTAGTGTGCGTACTCCCTGGGCGATTCCTTCAGTTCTGACTCTTCAGCAAGCAGTCAAGTCACTGTTACTGTAAAGAATAGATGTTACTTAAATTCCTATTGACTGCTCCTCAGATGCAGAGCAAATTCCCAGCATGTCTATTTCAACTTCCTTTGCACCCGTTCACCCCGGCTGGGAGCTCTACAGCAAAGATGGACGGGATGTCTGAAGAGTTATTCGTTTGTTTACACATTAATATGTTGGGGGTAGTGGTGGATCACATGACAAGAAGATTTTGGAGTGAGTGTATCAGTTGGACGCGTTGAGATGCAGGTGCTGGACCAAATTACAAAGCTGGAATTGAAAAAATAAGCAGGCGGCCACAGCTGTGTGAAAATTTATGATATTTAAAATGTAAAATAGGAGATGATATTTCAACACATTTTATACTGAATAGGAGTTCTTCCACTTGTGTGTGTGTGTGTTCTCACTTTAGAAGCGTAAAACAGATTTATACACATGGTTTCCACAAACTGAAAGAACTGTAAAATACAGAAAACCATCAAAATAAAATCAGATTTAAAGTACTGGCGTTAGTCTACGTTTGCAATATAAAACTAACTGAATCATTTTCATTCAACAACAAAAATATCAAAACATTTTTTTATGTATAAAGATAATCAGACTTTGAATATGTTTAAGTTTCTGCCTATATACAGGACAAAACAAAGACAGAAATACCACATGAGCACTTCGAGCCAAATGAGATATAGCTGCAACGGTGAGTCATATCATGATGAACACAAATAAGTGGCATTTGTCAGTTTGATTTGTCAGTTTGCAATGTAATATAAGTAATAAAAGTTATCATTAGCATAGTTGTTGTGCAAATTGCAAGTGCGTTAGTCACTCAAACTGAAAAAACGATTTAATGTGTCAGAGGGAAAAAAGCATGGCAACATATTTCAAACCCAAACAAACTGCACTGGCAAAGAGCGACAATCATCTCACCAACGGGATAGCTGCCAACAACCAGAAGTTATGGTCTCAAACATCAGCACAGAACTGAGGCACCTCTGTGACCCAGTCACATGACTTTGTGAGTCATCTTTTATTCTTTTTCCTCCATCCTTACAGGTATACATTTGGAGAAAGACAAGGGATACGCTCAATCCCATATCTGTTGGTATCTTGTGGGAGTCATTAGGTCCAATGATTCCCTTGCATGGCTATATAATGACCAAAGAATACAAGGACGAGGTGCACACTGTCATGCAAATGCCAATCCCTGTTGATGTTCCTATATTCCAATACGATAATGTCCCTAACAAACACTGCTAAACAAATTCAGGAGTTGTTTCTTGAAGGCCAGGATGATTCTGAATGCCTTCAATGGCCTTCACAATCACTGGATCTAAACATCATTGAGCCTTTATGGTTAATTCTGCAGTGCATTCCAAGAAGGACTGATGATGTTCTGAAATCCAAAGGTGGCCCAACTTCTTGATATTGATATATTGTTAGGTATGTTTATTATTTTATCCTTCTCCTATATGTCTCTGTATGTTTTCTGGGAAGCATTACATGCACAACACGCATTTCTTGCAAGTTAACAAACATAGAGAGTAGCTGTTTATTAAAATTTAAATTAAGCTTAAGTGATGTGATACAGTCAGAAATGGTTTGTGACCAAATACCTTGTCTGCAGTCCTATACTTTTACGTCTTCTTGAGGAATTAGTGAGAGTAATACTTGTGGCCTTTGTGTGTATAAACCAAGCTTGAAACCATGGTGTTGCGACCTCAGCAATGAAAGATCCTGTTTACATGTGTTGCGAGTGGCCCTGATTGACGCCATAATTGCAGCCAGCGCACCATGGATGGGCCCAGAAGGAAGCGTAATCAGGGCCAGGCACGAACTCTTCGTTACCCATGGAATACCATCCTCACCACATTAGAGAGAGATCCTCCCTTCTCTATAGCGAGCTCCCTCTGAGGGAAACAGCAACACAAAGACACATGTTCAGCAAGCCACAGCGGAGACATTTCTAAATTTGTGTTGCATCATGTTATTACATTATTTTCACCACAACCCTGCACGGGATAAGTGGCTATGGAAGATGGATGGATTATTTTATCAAATTATGACTATTTTATATTATGTGTGGTACATTTGCATGCAAAAATCCACCCAGGGTAGGTGGTATATGCAGATGTTTTAGAAAATTACAATGGAATTCCTTTGTTTCGAAACATCGATCAATAAATATGCATGTATTTTCAGATGTAATATGAAACAGTAGCAAAGCTTTTGAAATTATTATTTTGTTTTTCAAATGTCTTCTGTTTCAGTTGCACTGAATCACATTTCAGCCGTGCATTTTAAATATGGTTTTTGAATACCCTGATGGAATATGCAAACAATCATCATATATCTAAATCCATAAATCCATCCCTTATACATGAGCACTTTCCAGCACTTTTTTATTGGGATGGTTAACCAGCTTGGCTTGCTTGATCTTTACTCAACAACACTAGATGGCAGTATAACAGCCAGCACTATGTCCTTAATGTAACATACGCCGTATCATTACAGACGGTGAATTTCTGTAGCAGCAACATGTTGTTGGGCTCTGCTTGGCCTTGGCAGGGACACTTCACCCACACCAGGGCACCTTGACTGGCAGACTTGCCAGGCCTCTGCAGGGTCCATGTGCCACTCTGGCACCCTCTACAGGCGATCATGAGGGCAGCAGTCGGCCTGGTGGGGAGCAGATCAAAGGGGCGAGTGCCGTCGAGGCCTGCGGGTGGCAGGCATGGGGCGGTAGGAGGGCACCAGGGACAGCTGAGCCTGCTGCGGAATTTGAGATGACTAAATCAGGGTGAAATTTTGGGGAGGTGGAGTGGGGGTTGAAATGGGAGACTAGAAAAAAGTAAAGAAAGGGGGGAAAAACAAGTGTGGGTTTGGTGGTGACTGAAAGTCAGCCTCCCTGACGGAGAAGCTCATTTCCCAGACGCCGTGTTGACAGGAGAACAGGGAACTGAGATATGGCATCATGCTTTCCATAATGGATACTTTCTGGTGGCCAGTAAAGGCGTGTGTTACATTACACTTACTCTGTTTCCTGTTCGCTGTTCCAAATGGTCGTCTCCCATTTGTAGATACTTCACCCATACTCGCCTACAAAATACTTTAAGGTGGGGCTCTAGACCAGCCAAAGACCTGACTAATCCCCGGTGATGATAAGACGTGATTTTCCTTCACTACGGTCCGAAATTTGCCGGGATGACGTCATGAGGACCGCCCTGCCCATGTGACCACACAGAGCCGTAGGAATGGGCTTCCCCCTCTATGATAAGGCTTCCGGTGTTCTGTCCCTTTCACTCGGGGCCCATGCTGGCGTGTTTGTTTGCATTCCGTGACCAGGAAGACGGGGCATACAAGTGTCTCGGCGCTTGCCGTATTCCTCTCATTGCCGCTCTTTTTATAAATCTGCAGGAAGTGGACGTGTGCGGGGGTGGGCGTGGGTGTTTGGGGGGAGAGTTCATTAGCAGGCGCGCTGGCTGGACCGCCAGGAAAAAGACCAAGACCGCAATTAATTATGAATCTGTGGTTGGGCCTTGTGAGCGATTCCTCAAAGGCTGGGGGCTGCAGACATGAATCCCAGCATTCCATGGCTGCTGTTTTCATCAGAGCCGGTAACGCCACAGAAACAGTGAAGATTATGATGTGTGGTTATCGGGGCTATGGGCTGCAAGAAAGCTGGAAGCCAGCATCGCTGAGATGTAACAGATTAGAATGATAATGGATGAACCCTCGGGGATGGGGAAACACCATAGTTAGAGGCAGCAAGTGCACTATTAACATGCACTGGTACAAACACACTCAAATGTAAAATATTTCCTGCACTGAAACATACAAGAGCAAAATCGGACCATCACCTGAGGTTTGGCATTCCTCCCTCATATTGTTGAAATCCAGCCTAAACTACTCCTGTCTTGGACAGTGAAAGTGACGGCTGTTCAAAAATATATGGAAAGGACGTATTCTTCAGTAGCAGGATAAGTTGCCTGTGTCCGGAAGGCTGTGGGTTCCAATCCCGCAGCCGGCAGAGTAATCGCATCACTGTTTGGCCCTGAAGCAAGGCCCTTAACCCCAGCTGCTACAATGCAGCATGCTGGCTGACCCTGAGCTCGCTATCTCAGGGAGAGCAAGGTAAATAAAATCATTCCTAAGTATCTTTTGTCATGCTCGTATGATGAAAAATATCTTACAGCTTTTCTTCACTGCTTTTAGATTTCTCAAATGGCAATTAACATTTGCAGAACAACAACCCCCCCCCACACCATAAGCAGCATTTCACTTTGCTTCACACAAATTTCCAAATGTTTTAGTACTGTAGATATATGCAAATGGATTTGTACATTTGCCATAATTTGCCATATTTTTCAGTTGTTTTCGTGTTGTTGTTGGTCAAAATAGATTGTGTGGTTCCCCACTGTAATAATTTTACACCCAGAATGGTATACGCATGTGTCAGCCAGCACAAGCAAAACAGCTAACCAAGCTTTCAAAATGATTTATTCCCTAAATTACGGTGATACGGCATTGTTGTGCTTTTGGTTCCCACAGTACATGATTTTGTGGTCGCTCTGTTGTTCCTGTATGTTTTTGTGTTGTACTGTGCCGAGTGACTTTTGTTCGATATTGTACAGAGTCTTGAGACCTGAGGTTACATGTGCGCATGAGAATGCTTCCTCTTGCCAGTAAACGGTACATACTGTAATGCAGAGCCTTGCAGTGCTGAAACTGGTGTCTTTGGCATGAATTAGTATCAGTTTGCTAAAGAAAAATGATCAGTTAGTGACAATGAGAAAGTGGGAACTGACTATCATGCAGAGTTGTGGAGCTCAGGAGCATACTAACACTGACATTGACGTTTTGACAATATGTCTAAGCATTTTACAGGCTTTTGCGGCCAGACCATAGCGTTGTGGTATATGCATGAAGTGTTTTGAGAAATGCTCTTATAGTTTTGAAAAGCATGTTTCATGAAATGTGCCACAGCAATCAAGAGAAACTGTAAGACTGTGAAGTGTGCAGAAACAATGCCCCTAGTGGAAAATAAGTGACACATCGGATGCTGTTATACTTTTAGCCACCAGATGTCAGTATGATACAACCTCTAAATTCGATTAACATTAGAATTACAAAATGTATAACAGCATCCTTTGACTGCGTTCATAACAGAATAAAAATTTCACCCGATTATTTCTGAATAACGTATAATTAAGATTATTTTACCTTGCTGTGTGAAGTACAGTAAGGTCATAAGCAGGTTATTTATAAAGGTGTGTGTGTGTGTGTGTGTACAGGTTTTTCTATTCTTGTGAAGACCAAAGGACCTCACAAGTACAGCAAATCCTCAAAAAACGTGATTATTGGGTCATTCTTTTCAGGCCTTACTACTTCAGACTTCATTTTATATAAATCTGTGAATGAATGTCAAAAGTTTTGTACTTTGTTTGGTTATTTGTGGTTTTGGTTAGGGCTGGGTAGGGGTTAAATTTGTCATGATTGGGATTAGTGTTTTTCCCATTGAAATGAATGGACTGTCCTCAAGAGAGGAATACAAACTTGAGTGTGTGTGTGTGTGTGTGTGTGTGTGTTTATGTGCTTATGAAATGCTCACTGTTAGACAGGTCCCTTGTCCTAAACAACAGTAATATGCATGATGCCTATATTATCACCATGTGAAGTACTAGAGACTGTAATTAAATGTTACCTTCCGGGCAGCTTCAGATCCTTATTGCAAAGATTTTTGTCTCTGGAAAAGTAAACAAATGCTAATTTACATTTAGTTCCGAAAAGGGGTAAATTTCTCATCAGCGAGGTATGTGACTATTGAGATAAAAGTAGGATAAATATTTTCATCCATCAGTGAATTACTTCTTTGTTCAGAAGAAGTAAAAGGATGAGGCTGACTAGGAACCAAAAGTGACCTTCTCAAGCCGAGCATGACAGAGAAACTATAACGCTTGGTTACCTTTCTCTCAGGAAGTATGATCTCTGCACACTACTAATATGCATAAGCACAATATATAATACACTACTAATATGCACATATTCTCCTGAGCACAGGGAAAATAAGGGTTTGATTTTTATTATTTCGATCTTTAAAGGCACACCCCCAAACATGTGATGTCATCTTAAAACCCTAACTGTCCCCTTAAAGAAACAACAGGACTTAACAGAATAGCATGTATAATGTGTGATATGATCAAAAGAACTGCTAGATCCTGGGAAGATTTTAATCAGAGTTTAACGTTTAAATATAGATTAAACCATTGAAGACACATAACAGGTAACATAATAATGACTCAAAGACAGTCAGTGTGTAGTGCACCCATTTAATGATACAAATTTTAAAATAGGTAATTACATGTCCCACAAAGTAGCTTTTACTTTAAAGTTATAACACAGCAACGTAAACTGCTTGCGCTTTCCAACACTCCTAATTGTAGAGTCAGACAATCAACCATGCTTATTTCAAGGTTTGCTGGCCAGAGTGGCAGATAACTCAGCCTGGCCTGGAAGGTCTTCGCTGCTCACGCCACGAGAAGCTGTCCTGCCAGGGCGGGGTTCCGATGCTTGACGAGAGCCGCCGCGATCTCAGACGCACTCCCCACAGATTCCTCCCACTGCTCCGCACTCTGATACGCAGAAATAACACACTGCCAGCACCTGGCAACACAACTGTAGGCACCTCTCCTAATCTTGCTTCCTGATCATGCCTCAAGCCTCTTGACAGCTATTTATTTTTTTTTTTTGTGGAACAGGACCTGTGACTACAAATTATGGTCTATTCACACTTCAGATACACACTGGGCTCTTAAATATGCCTCCTGTCACTACTCTGTTACACACACCCTCCTACCTGCACACAATATATCTTCCCTAATTATAGCACTGTGAACCATATTCCCCTGGAGCTTTCATTTTACTGTTCTCTAATACTTCTACCTTTCCACTGATTTTTCCACCATACTTGCAGACTGTGCTGTTGGTGCCTCGAGTCAGGGAACAGATGTGCTGACGAGTCTTTAGTGTGAAGTGGAGTGTGGTGAGAGTGTGGTGAGAAGGGACATAGTGACCTATCTGATGCTGAAGGTTGATGGATGCACGGTATAATGCTGGCTGGATCAATTGTCCCTGGAGCTATCTGAACACACCTAAACATTTTAAACAAGAGTGACGTCGTCGTTACAATACTGCATCAGCATAGTTAAGGGCAACCCCCATTCTCTAACAGGAAGCTCTGTCAACAAGCAGTATACTTTTCAAACATTGAACTACAGTCTCGGTAGAGTAGCTGTCCGGTTCATTTCCCAATTTATGATCATTCTGGCTAACTAATTTACAGTCTCTTCCATTACAAAAAAGCTTAAATACGGACAACAAATTGCAAGTAGTTCCAGAGTCAGACATGTCCAGACAAGACTATTTTTCTTTTCAAGGAAATTCACTTATATTCTCTGTGCCATGCGACACAATATATCCGTCAAAGGCACACAAACACAGGGTGAGTAGAAACATCTGACTTTCAAAAATCGTATCAAGCATTTGGGAAACTTGGGGATCTTCGTGCCCATGTTATTTGATAGTAAGATCAATCTGCACATGAAAGCAATTATTGATGGACTGTTTGGGGGGCAGACTGACCAAATTATAGCGTTGGCTTAAAAGTGTTTTTTGTTAAATTAAAGATTGTTTTAGGTTGTAAAATTACAGAGCTACAGTATGGCATTCTTTAAAGTTCACAGTGCATGATATTTTAAATATCTCATAACCACAAATTAGACATTAAAGACTTTGCTTTTAATAAAATACAGAATTATGTTCTAAAGAAATATCATTAGAAGATGAGAACTACTTTTGCGGTTGTTTTGTGCCATTTGTCTCAATTTCCTTAGCCTGGAAATATTTTCTTGTTATTATTTTTCTCTCCCGTATTATTTAGATTAGTTAGTCTTTTCCTGTTCTCTCTTCAAGTTTTGCCTTTGATTACTTTTATTTATTCTGTATGCTTTTAAAAGTTAGTGGTTCTCTGTCAGTTACAATCAGTCTGCTTGCCATGAGCTTAGAAAATCAAAACCAGTCCACGAGCAGCTTCCAGTGACTCAGGCATTGCATGTTACAATGCGTCGTGTTATTCTTGTCACAAACGCTATCTACGTGGAAGTGGATCAGCAGCGGATACCGGACCTGCTGACCGTGCTTAATAAGAAACATTTCACATCAATAATTATGACACAACATTTTTCATTAAGGATTTTTTTTTTTTTATCGACAATCTGCCTAAAGATCGGCACTCATGTATTGATTAAAGAAACGGAGCGACAAATATCGTATCTCCAAAATCCGTGATTTCGGTATTTCCTGTTTTTCTTTATTTATGTTTGATCCTGATTTGCAGACATCAAAGAAGAAAAGGTTTCCTGTATAAAACGCGTCATAAACACATTCATCAAGTAGGGAGGCCAGGACATCTGCGAACAGTCAGCAGAATGTTAGGCCTCATACTCCTGCACACCCATCAATCTGACATTTGCTCAATACCTAGGAACCAGTCTCTAGTACTGTTGATACTACAGACATCAAACCATTACAGTATGCCTAATTAAAGAAATTAAATATACATGACCTGAGTGCCAGGTTTAAGTACAGAAAACCCTTCATATTATATATATAAATTTCATATAAGTATATCACATCACGTTATACTCATACTTATTTTTCATATGAGAATCATGTATCATAGTTTTTTACTAAATGACAGTCAATGAAATCCAAACTATGCTTCATATAATACCATGCAATATTGTAGGCGTTTCCATATAAATTTTGCACAAAATGGAAATATTAGACTTAGTCTTTCAGGATCCACTATAAACAAAGCAATTCATGACAAAGACAACAGGGCATGAAAACAAATATTGTGTTCTTCTTCGGGAATGGCCAGCATCCTCAAGCTCGGAGATCAAATCCTGTTCTCACTTTGTCTGGGTTTGTGAGAATTCTGTGTACAGCAGTTCTTCAAAGTGGGTGGCTTTAGATGTGATTAAGGGGAAGACAGGATGTATCTATACACTGTATCTGTCAGACAACGTAGCATAATAAAACTGGTGTGTTTGTATGGAAAATAAGAGCTTTAGAATGCCTTTGTTTGTTTACATTTGTCTGACTATTTAATTATCAAAGGTAGACAATTATTTGCGTACCTCAATTGTAAGAGAAATAGTTTGGACTTAGAATAGTTGTGTTTGTAGTTGATGTACATTTTCTGTGTTTATATGTTCTATTTTAAGACATTCTTAAGCTACTCATGCCATATATTTAAAATTCCAAATTATGCACAAACAGGGAAAAAGTGATCTGACTAGCAGAAACTTATACAGGAAATTTAGAAGCGGCCAATTCACCTCAATCAAAAGACATTCTGCACAAGTGAACTGGTGACCCTAATTTGCCATGAAGGTGTGTGAGCTGTTCTGAATACCCTGTGACTGACTGATAACCCATGCAGCATTTATCAAGCCTCACACCTCATCCTGCCGTAAGTGACAGGCTCCAAATGAGCATGACCTCACCTGCATAAGCAGTCACACGCGCCCATTTATCTAAATGCACATTTAACTCAATATCTCTGTGACGTAATAACAGACAAAGATTCAAGGCGATGCATTTTAAAGGAATTTATGCTGTAACAAAAGAAGCACTGACGATTGAAACCCTACCATACCTTACAGTATCCTGCTATAGAACTCCCCAGAAACTTTCAGCCACGGACTGGAATCTGCCATCTTCAGGCAATCATTCAAACGCATCTTCATTAAAATGGTCCTAACATATTGTAGACATGATTTGACATACAGTACGAGAGAAAATCGAATAGAGAACGCCTGAACTGCTACATTAATGAGTTTAAAGTTGGCACCCAAACACACAATGAAGAATCTAATCTAATAATAAAAAAGAGGAAGTAAAGTAGCATAAACAGTGACACTAATGAGCTCGCTTGGGCCATTGTTACGGGTGCACATAGCATTTTTATGAAAAAGCAATCTGGGATTTTAGTTCTCTTTTACCTCTACTAGCCAGTCAGCTGTAATAACAAGGGAATTAGACAGTTTCCACTAAATCTCAGTACCTCTTCCAAGCTCTATTAGATGAGTAAAACATGCAGAAGCAGTCTAACAAAGTTCACACACGACTCTGCGTACCTCCAGAATGGAAGTACAATGGACGAGAGCAAGAACGCATGTTCTGCCATTTAAACCTGCCTCTGCCATGCAAGCAACAGCCCATAAAAGCTAAGATAACCGTTATACTTCAGCAATTCCAGATTGTGCTTATAATACACATATACTTAAAGCCCAAAACGTCTCTAAGGGACTTAGAGAAAAATATACACTATTTAAAATCAAAATACAAGGTCTGGCTAAAACACCAACTGGAGCTCAACCTTCACTGAAAATTATTAGGTAAGGAATTTTTTGTTATAAACCAATCCAATAACTGATGACCATTTAGAGGCGGCTGAGCCTCGTGCAGCAGCATCACAGGTGATTGTGAACTTTCTCAGGCCTTCTTCACTATCCCTCCAACCACTTTCATTTGCACCTTTCTTCCCCTCTCACCTGTCCAATCCAATGCAGCACATCATGTGAATTCAGACACTTAAAAAAAAAAAACGATACAGATTGGGTGTATTTTTATACAAACGTTGTGCAAAATGTACAATATGTACAATCTAACAACATTAAGATCTGTAGATGCACAGCGCATCTTGCTTAGCACTGTAACCATTTAGGGTTTATTATTTATTGTTACTGTCTATTAATGTCTGAATGTCTTTCTACTGTTAAAATGTGTGCTTGTGGCTACTGCAAACCTGGAATTTCCTTTGGGATTAAGGAAGCATCCATCCATCCATCCATCTATCTAATCTATCTATCAGCACAGTTGTAATGAAATTGTTGCAAACACAAGCATTTTCTCTGCGAGTGAATGTGTGTGTGTGTGTACAGATTTCACTATACTCCTGAGGACCAAAGAACATCACAAGAATAGAAAATCATCAAAAAACATGACTAATAAGGTCATTTTTTTTCAGTTCTCAGTACTTCAGACATTTGATAAAAATCTGCAAATGCAATCAAAAAAGTAAAAATGCCAAAAGTCTTTTTGTTTGGTTAATTATGATTAAGGTTGGGTCTGGGAAGGGGTTAAAGGTGTTGTGATTGAGATTAGGGTTTTTCCCATTGACATGAATGGATGGCACTCACTAAGATAGGAGTATAAACGTGTGTGTGTGCGTGTGTGTGTGTGAGAGAGAGAGAGAGAGAGAGTGAGAGAGAGCCTTGAACTTGTCCACAGTCCAAGAACCCCCTGGATAGAAAATCAGATGGCCAGCTATTTAAAAATGAACAAATACTGAGTATTTCATAGTTTATGCAAACTTTCCATTTAATTACTTTTATGCCTAAAAACACTGAACCCGCCAATCATTTTTTTTCACCCATATAAATTGTTTGTTCCTTGTAATGTGCGACCAAGACATGTGTTCTAACATTCAAAAGTGCTTATTGTATTTTCATATTCCGGCTCTATGGGACGGCCAACTGGCCTGGCCGAGCTGTTTTATAAATAAAGAGTGTGTGAAAATATGGTTCTGATTAAGCTGTTGTCGCATAATCCGAGGCCTGCGAGAAGCAGACTGTTGTCATGACAATAGAATCAGCACACGAGGCAAAGTCTCCATCTAAAAATATCTCTTTCTTGGGGCTCCTCGTAACTGCAGTGTGTGTCAGAGCTCACACACACACACACACACATAAATGAAGGCCATGCAAACCAGCTGTGACCCAAAAGCACAAACCCATGGTAAAAAAACATCCATTGAATTGCTGGGAGATCACTATGTCACTGGCAGCTCATTCCAGAAACGCTTATAAAGATTTTCTGAAATACATTTTAATTTGATCCACACGTCTCTGTGGGGGTTCAGAGGTTGCCTTGTGTGTGTTCCAATATAAGACAAACAAACTAGCAGGTGGTTAACAGGTACTGACTGTCAACAGCGCGGCACCACTGAGGGAGCGTGTGCGCCCGACGTCTGCATGCCTGGGGAGTGTAGCCGAAACACTTCGGCTGGGGGGATGTAGTGTGTTTCATTTTCACCTCCCGGGTGCGGGGCTGCAGGGATGCGGCAGCGGCGAGCCTCCCCAAGTCGGGGCGTTTCTTTCACCCGTGTTGAGTGTCAGCCAGGTGAGTCCGAGTTCCCAGAAAGGCCGCCACATGGAACCCATTTAGCAGCAGATACCCCAGACCACTGGAGAGACCCTTCAGATTTAAACAGGTTGAGTAAACAGGACAGAGAGCACAGCTGCTCTATACGCTAATTTCACGACCCCCATTACTCTTACTGTCACAACAATTAATTTTAATCCCCTCCAAGTCGCTTGCAAGCTCCTCTCGCGGTTCTCAACATCACCAAAGGGGGGCGATGTAATTGCTGGCTGACTGCTTTCCAAACTGGAGTGGATTCACCCGGTCACACGGACTGCAGGAACCACTCAAGGGGCAGCCAGGTGTTATAAGCGTCACTGTGAGGGTCTTATAGCACGAACCGCGTTCAAGGGTGTACCAATTTAGCTATAACATGAGAACAAATGTCAGGAAACGTGGTGTAACGAGAGGAAAGCTCATCCGTGAAGGGCCCTGAGAGATCTAATTGTCCTGTTTAAAAGGTATTGTGTTTCTCAATCTGACAGTCAATCTGTCCTTGCATGCCAAAAAACTGTAATGGGGGGAGGGGGTCCCTTGTGCCATCCTCCCCCAGTAACCCTCAACCCACTATTCACTCATTCAGCCGGTCGTTGCTGGGGGGTAAACCATGAAAATATCGGGTCTAATTACTGTCAGGTCCAGAGACTTGATATGAGGCATAATCCACCAGAATACTTTGCTGTGGTGTAACCCCACCCAGGGGGGGTGGGTGAAAGAAGGCAGAGTGAAACAGCGGGGCGGGGGGGAGGGGGGGGACAAAGAACGTCAAATCGAACAAGAGGGGGCCGGCGTGAAAGGGATACGGCAGAAACGGAAGGCCGGTCCTGTCCTAGAAAAAAAATAATGAATCATCAGCACTGTCCCTCGCTAACACACCCCTCTAATAACTAATCAGGAGGCAAATACTTTGATGAGCTCCTTGGGCAAGTTGTTTCTTCAGGAAAAGACCTTTAGCTGGAATGGTGGTGCCTGGAAGTCTGTATTTCTGATTAGCTTGTCATCCCCATTCCGCCTCACTTCATCTGAAAGGAGCGCACATTGTTTGAGGGGGATAAACCCTGCGCACGCTTTATCCCCCAGCTTTTGTGGGAGGTGGCGATTCGCCTTCTCTGGCACGGCTATTCAGACGTCGTGGCTGCACGGGGCCAGCGACTCCAGGCTCATTCTTTCCGCATAAACCCAATCGAGGTGCGACGAAAAAGCGCTTTAGGGGTGACTTCTGCGCGTTTCCGCTTTTGCATCCTGACAAATATAGTATCTGTAGGGTTTCCGGTTGCTATTCCAAACGGGCAAGCCTGAGGTGTAAAGTGTAAGGGGTCCCTGACATTTTTTTGCACACCTGACATACGATATGCCAGAAATAAATGGAAGGCATTCAGAGTTCCTGTTGCTGCAGGCGTGTGTTGTTGTTGGGATTCAGATAGACAAACAAATAATAGCCAAAGGTTCCTTCTTTATGTATCTGGAGAACAGGATTTAACACCCTGCAAGCTGCTGCTACTACTACTGCTGCTCCTGGGCCATGAGTTCCTAATTAAGCTTCCTGACTAGAAGCAACAGTCAAATTAGCACCACCCAGCCAAATTAGCGTTACCCTTAAACTTTTCTTTTCCATAAACAGTAAATGACAGAACGCTGAAGGCTAAACGCAGCGCTTCGCTCAGGGATACATTTTTCTACACCTCGCCCTGGGCTTAAACCCGTAAATTCGCATCCTATCCGTCCTGAATACCTGGTTTCTGCCTGCGGCGGCTCTGATTTCTAAAATAGCTATGCGGCCAAATACACAAAGCTAGTTGCGCAAGTGTTTTTCTTTTTTTGCAGCCCTGTCAAAACAATTCTACAGACTAAACAACAGCCAAGGACGTGCCTGTCTGTCAGGAAGACCAAGGCCGTTTAACTGGGGCATTATCAAACGAGGTCTGTTGAGGCTGCCACGCTCCCATCGTTGCAAGAAGCGAGACCCAAATATCGAGCGAAACGTCTCCCGCTGGCAGCAGGGTGACCTGGGCAGCATGCACCACCTAGACCGAGTGCGCCGGGAGCTTTAAACTAATCCCACCGTAACAAAGCTTAACAAGCCGAGCCTGTTTCCATCGTTAACCGCGCTAAGGTCTTGGGCAACCACAGAACGGAGCTCCATATTCCAAAAGGTGAACGTTTCTAATAATAAAAGGCAGACTGAGGCCTAATCTCAAGAGTGTTGTGTCTTCCAGAGGATTATAAAGGCTTAGAAATCCTAAACTCAAATTCGGTGGGTGGTCGAAGTAAAATCAAAAATGGGATGTGGCCACGGTGTGGATAAACTGAATATAGATTCATTGACTGCTCCTTCATTCCTTCCTCCTATAACTCAGTACATATAAAAAATAAAATGTGAGAGACTAAAAAAGCCAAAAACTAGCAAAATTATGGCTTAGACAGACTTTGATGTGTTAGACACATACATACTGATAAAACATCTGCACCATTCTCGGTGAAAAGACCAAGCCTAATAGCTGACCTAAAGCACAGAGCACAGAAGGGGATCAAAATAAGTCATGGGGAATTAAAACACATTTTTAAAAATACAAAAATGTGAGAGCATACAAATTGGTCTAGTTGTGTGACAGGGTAATAAATTATGAGAATCACACCGAAATGTTTAAACATAAATCCATCACCAACTGCAGCAGCCAAAAGTGTCAGCCTTCCTGGAGAACACGTTTAGCGTATGGGCTCAGCGCTAATGCTAACTGTCCATCACTTTACCTTCTATGCACTGAGCTGTAGGGTACCTGTTAATGCTTGTGTCAGCATGGATACTGGAACATGCTTCAGGATTTAATCTGAGGTCACAACAACCTCAAATACTGGCACAGCAAAAAATTAATAATAACAACAAACAAATAAATAATAAAACCCAAGGCTCTTAAACTTAATCTCTTCCATAAAACAGCACAATGGGTCAAGAGATATCACCCATTTGTCCATAGACAGATTAGTTCTTTCTGAAAAACCACTGCTTCTGCTCTGGTGGCTCTGGTGGCTCTGGTAACTGAGGAATGTTGTTTTAGGAAGAAAAAGTGAAGGGAGGAGGAGCAGAGACACAGACATCCTCCTTGGGATATACAAATATCACCCAGCCATGGCTAGATATCTGTAGCATTTATGGTTTAAAAAGATATAGCAAATCATTATGCTTTTTGTTGGGGGGGGGGGGGGCTGCACCCCAGTGACCCCCCTAAAGTGTGCAAATCTAGGAGCCACTCACCCCCACCCCCAAAAAGGTGACGGCCCTGGTGTACTGTTTCCCAGCCTGCCACTGGCCGGCCCAGCGAGGCAGCTGAGGAAGCGGCCTCCCTTTCTCTGCGTTTTCTTTCTTTAAGGCAACTAATCTCGTCTCAGGTTCAGGAGCCGCCGTCTGGCCCTTTTGACAAGAAGGAAGCGCTGGGTGGGTAAACATCAGGGCTCTCAGTGCCGGGATTAGGACATCCATATATCACCGTGACAACACCCTTTCAGCCACTGACAGGCCGGCCTGGCCCGGCACGGGGGGGGATCCGATGTCATTTCCTATCGCCGCTGTGACCTTTGATAGGGGATAAAATCACTGTCTTCGCACCCGCTGGATCGGCTTACCGCCACCTCTCCGGAGCGAGCGGACAGAGAGCGCTCTCGTTACTCCCCTCGCCTGGCGGGCGTGGGACGGGGAACCGGGGCGCGTCCGGACAGCGCGAGCACGCCGACATCTGTGCGCGGCTAGCAGGCACGCGGCACGGAGATGCCGAGCGACAGCTTGTCCAAAGCGTGCCCTTCTTCTCCATCGCAATTTTCCCAAATTGTTAACAGCTGGAATGAAAGTATTTAAAACTCCCTTTTTATTCTGCATGACTGAGAGGGTCCAGTCATATAAAAAAAAGAACATTAAGCAGTTTTTAGGATGAGGAGGATACTGGGTACTTAAAATGTGTACACTCCATTACCTCATATTTTACGCATGTAACATTT
The DNA here is from genome assembly GCA_026774425.1 of Petrocephalus zakoni. Classification (NCBI taxonomy): domain Eukaryota; kingdom Metazoa; phylum Chordata; class Actinopteri; order Osteoglossiformes; family Mormyridae; genus Petrocephalus; species Petrocephalus zakoni. Next base: position 16,277,824 of record JAODKN010000134.1, on the reverse strand, counting down.
TACTGTTAGGATGACGTACCTCTCGGGCTGGAAAGCCAAAATCTGTCACATGTCCCAGAGAGAGCCCTACTCCTCTCATAGCTGTGACATTTCACAAATATTAACACGCCATATATTTGTTCCCCGGACCTTTGAGATAAGCGCGGCCGGCTGAAGGCACAGGCAGCTGCAGACCCAGCATGGCCTTAACGCCTAAATCTCAGCCTCAGAAATGACTGCCTTAGACAGCTTGTATACACAGAAGATTGACCTCAAGCGCAATCACCCCATTCCCGCTATACAAGCTGAAATTAAACGTGACACTGAAGCTTTATTTGCATAAATATGTTTACTCATTTTTAACGATATCTGGTTGTTATTCTGTTTGTCGGCCTGTATTTTCCAGTGTAACCTTCCATCATACCAAAAATAAGAAAAAAGATGTTCGGCAAGCAGACACTACGTCTTCTTCTTAGCATCCAGCCTTCCATGCCACCATACCAGCTAGATTCTCAACATACAGTTTTCATTTCCTTTACACTCATTCTAAAAGCCCACATGCATCTTTACATGAGGAATCAATGTAATCAACATAATACAAAATATACATAAAAATATATAAATATTTCACTGATTTTTAAAAACACTCATAAAATGTAGCCCTACTCCAACTAAACTCAACAGAAAGCAGAACTCAATTAAGCCGATGCCCAGTGGGACCGTCACAACCATTAATTACCATTTAGATAATGAAATTCACCAAATATATAAGGAAAGGCAGAATTGATAGAGCGCATCGCAGACCGATACCTGCCGCAGGTCGGTGAAATTAAAATACTGGACTTCTACACTCAGTTTACAAGTCATATTAATGTAGACTTAGTGTGCTTGGGGTCAAAGTGACAACAGGGAGGACTGGAAACAGTTTAGAAAACCTTGAATTAGACCATCTGGGAAAAATTACCTCTGTTACGATAAATATATAGGGGATGATTTATTCAGGGTCCTTTATCTGCTGTCCCGCTATCTCGGGGCGATTTATATTTTATCACAGTGAAAGACGTTTTATCTTCATCCACCCTCTGCTCCCCTTTTTTCCCTGAAAAGCGAAATGGTAAGCAGCATAGCTACGCCCCCTGTTTCCGCAGGTTAAGCGAAACCACAATGCGGGCCCGGCAATGGGCCCGACCTGCTGCCCGATAGCGCGACCCGACGCAGGCGTGCTCGAGATGCCGCTCGTCCGTGGGCACTGGCGAGAGTCAAATCGCATGACAAGTGGACATCAAACGGAGCCGCCCGCTTCTAACTCACCGATCCCGTGAAAAAAGGCCTTTTTTGTAGCTCGGCTAAGCCATTAAATTCATGCTTGCTCTGCCAGAGATGACAGGCCAATGGCAGAAGCAACCATGGAGACATTCCTCGGCCGAGAGGCGAGTTTTGCCGTTCATTTATAACGTTATACTCCTCACAAGTGATACTGCGGCCTATTTGTCATGCTTAGGTCTCGGAATAACCATCTCGTAAATAGATGTCTCTAAAATCCATGCCACATGTTTCCTTCTGGGCACACATTCTGCTAATATGCTCACTAGTGTAATAAAATAATTTATATATTATAGGCTTATATACATTGCTATATATATATATAAAACTCACTATATTTGGAAAGAAAGAGCAAGTTGGCTTTACTAGTAATTAATAGTTTCCCTGTTTTTAGAGCAACGCCACCATGAATATCAGGCACCCACCAGCTGAGGCGTCTGAAGGTACCTGCTTGAATAACATGGCCCTCAGCAACGGGGACATGTGCCGCAGGAGAATCGCCGTTGCTATCAGGTGAGTATAACTCCCACTGATTGGTCGCAGCCCAATGGGCCGGCCTGGAATTCCTGAATCACGTCCAAACTTAATGTCTCCCGCCGTCATTCGTCACGTAACGCACTTCGAAAACCTCTGCGCATCAAAAGGGGACTGAAAACGAATATTTCCAATTGTCATTCAGCCACATAAAAGTGTCGCCGTAACGACGGGCTCCTAGCTATAGACCCAAAATAGCTATAAAATCATTCCCCGCTCAGATTCTCCTTCCATATTACTTATGCACATGCTTATACAACTGTTAACTATCATACTGTTAATATTCTAATACTCGAGGACAAGTCGAAATCGCGAGGGGTGGGGGGCATACCTCATTGTGATTAAGCAGGATGGCGTAAAGTAAAATATTCCTGTGTTTTGCTTCCGTTGCCAGATGTCTGATGGCACCCAACTGTCCCATTCTTTCCGTCAGGGAGGAATGCGGCAGGACGCTGAAATGCACCTATCAAAACAGCAAGGCGCGCGTGAGGAACACCTCGGAGATGCCGGAGACTTCACAGCTAGCAAGAAATATCGTCTATGTCTCATTAGACCTACTGGGGCTCCGCGGCCTCCTATATTCAGAAAATTCATGAAGTACAAATCAGTCAGGCTTTTAACTGTCTGGGAAACGAACGTGGAAGAGATTTCCAGGTGTCGGGGAGCAGCGTAGCTACCTTTCAAACTACTGTGCAAGAAACTGAGTTAAGCCATAAATTGACCCCAGAAAAGTCCCACTTGTTACAACCATAATTTAATTTACAAAACTATGGAGATAAGAGTAATGTAGACGTAATGGAAACAAATTTCAGGACAACGAGAACAACCGGTAATTCTTGGTTTATAGAATAGTAGTACATTTGGTCTAAGGAAGATCATCTAAAGTAAAAAGAAGATAGATTAAAAAGAATGATGAAACTCAGTTTCCAACGTGACACTGAATATCTGATACTGCGTAGAGTTTTATGGCTAGCCCAGCTGGCTGCATGTGCCCTATTTAGTGACTAATTCAGAGCACCCTCTACACTTCTTGCAACGTGCCACAGACTGGAGAGGTGCCAGGGAATTCTACAGGCTGAGAGTAAATCAGCACAGCGGTCTTAATAAAGCCCAGTATATCTCGGGTAACCTTGCGGGTCATGGGTAATTTCACACGGCACTAAGGCTTCCACCCCGGCAAGGCGAGAAGCCAGTCGTGACTTCAAAGGGACCGACTGCTATGCCCCTC
>JAODKN010000134.1:16256353-16274660 GCA_026774425.1 Petrocephalus zakoni | reverse complement strand
ACACGGCACTAAGGCTTCCACCCCGGCAAGGCGAGAAGCCAGTCGTGACTTCAAAGGGACCGACTGCTATGCCCCTCGTGCCAGCGGGAAGGCCTGGAGCCCGCTCATGCGACGGCTTAGTCAGCCCATAATCTGTCAGATCGATTAAGCGAAACTCACTAAGCGATGGGGGGGGGTCGCTAACCTGTGTGGGGACTTTCCACACAAGAAGAAGCTGGAAAATGAAGCTTCTCTGAGAAACATTCTCTTATGATATTGGAGTCTAGCGTTGGCAGAAGGAATAATTACGGATTCAGCCATGCCTCAGAGCAGCAGTCAGGTAAAACTGGGACTGCCAGCAGCTGATGGGTAAAAGCTAAAATGCATGAGAGATTTAGCATCATAAAGGGAGTCAGTTCCATTTCCGAAAGTATTATGGCTTTTCTGTAACCAGATGTTGGGTGTTTGAAAAACCCACACAAGGAAGTTCAATGATGGGGTGGGAAAGAAAGACTGAGCAGAGACGGCACCAGCTCACACGTGCTCCATCTTCCCCCAAAGACAGCAGGGTGCTCGCTGCTCTCTGCTCGATTACGTGCTGGGATCCCCGACTCCCGAGGCCTCGCCGGCTCATGGTTACACTCCCATGCCAAGAATCGCCACAGGCCGCAAGGTGAGGAGACCCAGAGAAGCCAATACGGGGGGGGGGGGGCGCTAAGAAAATTCGCTGAAAAGTGCAGATGCTCAGGGTCACCGCAGAATCGTCCGGCTCCCTGCTGAAACCAAGAACTTACCAAGATCAGGACAACAGGATACAGGACAGCCTGGTCCGACTCATGGAGCGCCTTGACTATCCTGCTGATCTCAGCCAAGCACGCGATGTTCGCCTTTGATAAATATTGAGAAAGTATGGAGACAAAACAATCGTAGCATTACATTATGAGAATGTATGTAAAAGCCTGGAAATATGCCTTTGGGTGTCTCTGATTTTTAACTCACAGCGATATGGATGAAGTTCCAGGTCTTTGAAAGCAATGGCTGGCTGTTCCCGATTGAGCCTGATATTACATCCACCTGCTTTAAGACACAAAATAAAGTTACTTGAGTTATTTTACCCCAACCTCCACCCTATTGCTGCCGCAATTAAAGAGCATTTTTTCTACCCCATTTCCCCTGCAAGGCAGCCCTTGCCTTAGGTCAGCCAGGAGGCCATCCATTGGCTCAATGGTTCTTCATGTTTTTTTTTTCCTAAACTAAATGTGGCAAGCCCATAATTTACCAAAAAGTCTCCCTAATAAAGCCACGACCTTCTCAGTGAATAACTGTTTCTGGCACTGTGCACGTCTCCAAACACAAAAGAAATAAACACGGCCATAAACATCTAGGCTCGAAGCCTGGAATTGTGCAACTGAAATGCTAAAATAAAATTAAGTGGGAGTATTAAAAAGCGATATGTGAACCACGAGGAATTGCATTGTTCTGGAAAGATAACTGGGCATGGAATGGGGCCGGAAACTCTTAATAATAAAAATTACTACTGTTAAAAAAACCAATGATATCATTAAAAACTAGCCCAATTAAAGCCTGCTTCGCCTTTAGCAGGACATGGGAAATCAGTTTGTTTCCATGCAAATATATGTGCTGCCTTCAAAGCCACACTTCACAAATGGCAGAACGCATTAAAGGCAGCTTAAAGGATATACATTTCTCTGATCAAGGACTTAAAATTCATGTTCAGCCCATGTTCAGAAGGCCTGACGGTGACCACATCCTCGTCTCCATTCCAGTTCATGACTGGGGGGATTTCGGGCTAAACGGCTCCCAGTTTCTGTGCTATTCTTGTCATCGAAGTCCGATTCTCTCCTCACACTCTTGTTGATTAGAGGAGCTAAAACCCAAAGATTGTGAACTTGTCCTGACCATCACCATGGTTCTCCATCACATTCTGCAAAGAGGCCTGCTCACGTTTCATTTCCGACTGCCGCTGATGAAACGCACGTGTGCCTGCCTCTTGTTTCACTCAGAGATAATATGGAAATATTGTTTTCGATTAAACTCAGGGCATGCTGGACGAGAAGGGGACGTCCTGAAAAAGAAAGGGTCCACAGCAAACCTGCCCTTGTTTAATGTAATTAACACATCTGTGCAAAGACGAAAGAAACACTACAAAAGGGGTGGACAAAAACAAATTTTAACTTAACGAAGAAAATTTAAGGCAAAACAAGACCTTCTGGTTATCTACAGGGAAGGCCAGACAAACAAGTAAATCACTATTGGCTTTCTGGCCAACACATTAAAAACTACAGGCAAGTGTAACAAATGAGTGTGTTTGGATTCCGAACAAGCCTTACATCTGGTGGTCAACGGTTGCATAAATTTAAGCTCGGGTATCTGCCTAAACGTGAACATTTAGATTTATTTAAGGAGCAAGAAGGAAATCCGCAAAAAATATTGGCGTAGGAAGGCTGTAATCCTGTGACGTTAGTCTGAACTAATGAAAAGAGAGACAGATAATTTGTGGTTCTCTTAGCGGTGAGAAAACCCATTACAATTTGTTGAAGGTTTCTGCAGCATTTGAGAAAGTTAGCTGGCTTATGAGAGGATATGAAGCAATCAATCAAAAGAAAACCCCATTTGCTGGTTAACACATTTGTCCTTTACTCCACCTAAAAGCTAAAACATCTATGAAAATAAGATGTTACATTTTATGGTAATTTACATTCAAAAAGCCTTGCCACCTGTTCAACAAATGTTCTCAAAAAATGTGACTTCATCAGCAGCTCTAAAAAAACTTGGGGATGAAGACCAGTTATGAGTTATTAGACACTCTTGTGTGACTGACCTAAAGTAAGGTACTGTTACTATCACTGAGTGGAGATACTTGAATTTAATTTAAAAGCACACCAAAGGCACATAGATAACCGATACACTGTTCATCATTTTTTCCATAGAAATATCTTTCTTCTGTCTCTAATACCCAGGAACCTCAAGATTAATCCTTCTACGTGTGCCACTCAGCTCTCGATTTGCACGGATCACTCTTTGTGGCCTTGGAAAGAATCCGTCTGCACTGGAACACAAGCAATGCAGCCCAACATCTGTATGCCACAGAAGCTGTTTGCAATCAGGGAGGACACGAACCAGAAGCTCCTTTCGGATTCCGGCAGCGAATCCTCTTGTCAAAATTTGACAAAGAGCTCCAGCTTGGCCGTCAAGCTGTGAGTTGGCCAACTTGACATAAATCATGAGCCTTTCCAGTGCCCCCGGCTAATGCGGACAACACATCCATCCAATAATATAGAAGGTCCTGTGGAAAATAAGGATGCGACTCTGGAAAACCGTCATCTCCAAAAAAAAAAAAAGAAGAAGAAGAGAGAACAAAATGGGCGTGTGCGCTTTGCTGTCATGGATTCTGGATCCGTTTAATTCTTATGATGTACATAGAGGGCAGGCCAAAAATGAAACCCATCTGGGTTTGTCAGTCTGGGAAGGGAGAGGTGCAGAGTATGTGTCAGTCTCAGACAAGCCCCATTAGGATTCTAGCTGCAGATGTCCACCCCGCCTAGCCCACCCAGACAAGGTCCCCATCGAAATGAGCCCAATGGAGGATGGGGCCTATCAGACTGACCTAGGACAATCACAGGGGTGAGCGAGCATTACACTCTGCCCTGGACACCATCATACCATGCTCTTGACTTCAAGGGTCTTCTTGAATCTGTGAGCCAACTCTGCTGACTCTGCACAGACAGTCGTGATAATGCAAGCCTGGGACAGGAGGTCTGAAAGGAGGGAAAAATGAAAAGGAAGTTTCGGGATTCTCCAACCCCATCACGTTATGTATCAGCTGCACAGTACTCTGAACTTGGACCCACAGTGACAATGTCAGGCCTTCAGCAGTAACCATTAAAAACTTGGGCACTGCCGTAATACAGTTCTGTTGACATAGTGGAAAGTTGCTGCTCTGTCTGGATAAAATACGCGCAGCTGTGTTCTCAGCACATCAAGGCCACATAGAGATGAGATGTTGTGATGTCGCCCAACATAGCTCAACTTGCATGCAAAGTTCCAGACGTATGAAAACACAGGCCTGGTGTGCTTAGGTGGCTTGGGGTGTCCAAATTTTGGACTGGTACTATGAATGTGGTTTGGTTTCAGCTGAAGGCTGAGTAGCCTATAAGCCCATTAAGGGTTAAGTGGTCATAAACAACCTACAAAATGTACAAGAGATTGATATTCACCTACAGTACTGTGCAAAGGTTTTAGGCAGTCAAAGAAAATGATGATTAAATGACCTTCATGTTAGAGTGTTTTTTTTCTGCCAAAGTGTGTCAGCTTAGCCATTTCAAAACCTCTCCTAAAGTCACCCCAGTATTTGCAGCAAACATCCCATGTATACCCATGTATTTTTTTACTCGACCATTAGTATGCTGGTATTTAGGGTATTCAATACTACATTGAGTTATTAACTATTTAACTTAATCAATTAAGTGAGCGGGTGGTGAGATGTAATGAATACATGGAATGCCTGGTATGCCCCTGAGGAGAGGTTTGGGAGCTGAAGCGGTGTTCATCTGGCCCCCCGGCAAGATATCACTGACTTCTGGGAGAACAGCAGATATACCTGTTAGTTTTTATTGTGTTACTCTTAATTTTCATATGCTGTAATGATCAAATGTGTTTTTGTTTGGAGCAAATACACAAATACTATGCATAAAAAATGCTTTAAACATTTCCTTTGACTGCCTAAGACTTTTGCACAGTACTGTATATTAGGCTACAAGTTAATTATGGCTTGCCAAATTACTCTTAGTATTATCACTAAAGCAGGCCGGCTGCCTGTGACAAAAAAAAGGCATAATACTGAGCAAAATCGACAGAAGATGTTTGGGCGACGTGCATTTAATATAAGCATGGTCTCGGCTGTATGTCCACTCAGACCCGCCAGCCACATCTCAGAGAATATTGTTAATGCACACACACACAAGAGCCCTGCCTCTGGGCGGTACGTAGTGTCTATCCTGCATGCCTCTATGACATGTTTGTGTGAAATTACCAATAACTAGCATTATTAGATCTTGGTACAAGCACGCTGCATGTTAATTTCCTCACTGACGCTGATGATATTTACTCCTTAGGTATTGAAATTTGGTTTCAAAGTGCATTTTTCGATAGTATCTAAGCAATTCAGTCAGTACCATAAAAATATCCAAGTTCGGTATCCAGTCCTACGAATAACTGAGAAATTATGGAATGTATAAAGCCAAGTCTTCTTTTCTCTGATAGGAAAATGCACATCATTTATTTTACAATGACACTGTTTTTGGTGAAAGCTTGCCATGAGATAGTCTGACAAACCTGTTCATCCATCACACATTCCTGACTGGTTTTTGGCTCAATTTACTCAAGACACAAAGGCTTCATTTTCTGAAATCCTCCAGCTGATTAGGACTATTTATAAAGAGCAGTTTGGTGACATTTATAGATTTCGACCTGCCAAGAGAAGGTGAAGCTCCAAGCATTGTTTATTTAATGACAATTAAAGTCTATTCAGTTTATTATACAGACAGTAAAATGGGCACAAAACAAATACAAAACACTAACCTTTAATTACCGATTCAGCAGCAAAAAGATCTTTCTTGTAAGTCACCTGTCAAACAGAAAAGTCATTAGAAATCTGTATAACATATGTAAAAAACAGACACCATGCCAACTATACTGACTCCTTAAGTCCTCACAACAGCCTAACCTACAAAGAGTTTACTATAGCAGTGTTTCCCAATCCAGTCCTTGGGGACCCACAGTCGGTTCGTATTTTTGTTCCCTCCTAGTTGCTTACTAGACAGTCCACACTGTGGCTCCCTCTCAACTTCTTATTGGGAGCTGGGAGGGTGCAAAAACATGGACTGTCTGTTGGTCCCCATACTATAGGATACTGAGGCTCTCATTGGTGATGGTCCTCACCTTCCACAGAGCAGGGGGGCCTTCGATGAGCTTTGCATTTGTGCCACAGTACTGCAAAGCCAGATGCAGGCACTCCGTTCCAAACTCAAAGTCGGACTCGCTGCACTGTTGACAGAAACCATACTCATGGATCATTCATATAGCACCTTGCTACTGGACATGCGAACAGCCATTCAGATTGAGCGGTGGAAGGGGCATGTGGCTTATTTGTATCTTAGCGGAAGCCTGCTTACGGTATACACGGTTATCAGATTCACACATAGTCAAGCCCAAAACGCATTACGCAGAGAGGCATTAAAGGCAGAAATGCAGTGTATCGAAAAGAAAATTTGATCTAGCAGTTACCTCATACACGAGAGATGTTGCACATATTATGGGACCTCAACAACGTTAGCTGAGATAATATGAGGACAACATTTTATCTGGTTGCAAGAGATGTAAAATTTCATGGCTTTTGTTACTTGAAGCGAAACAAGGCAAGAAATTTGAATGATATGCTCATAATTTAACCTTTCACTGTTCCCTTTTCTCTGGAAGACTCAGAGGACAGGATTATGTGTCTTCCCCTTTGTCTCATAGACCCTGAGTGCTGCCAGACTTAAAATACACATCAACACTTCACAGGCTGAATCCACGACTCATAAAAACTTTGCAGGACTTTGTCCGAAAGCACTCTGCTGACGGATACCTTACACTCTCAGCCCCTTTGGGAAGACTGCAGCAGTCACATCACTACCCCATTTGCTCCCTCCTGTTCTGCTTCACCTCCATGACCCTCCCCATGCACATCTGAGTGAGCTTCTACCTGTAACAATGCCATCTAACCAACCTCAAAACTGCCTGGCAAATTTTGCACCCGCAGTTTTCAAAGGGATGTTTGGACCCAACGGCGTCCAAGAAATACAAACTACTCTACCAGGAAGAAAAATAACTTCAGACAAATTGGATTCCAGTGGAAAACATAACTTTCTCCCTCTCTCCCAAGGCTGCCAGACCTCTTCAGTCAAGGGTATCTAAATAAGAAACTAGCGAAGCTGGAATTCAGTACTGAGCAGACAACAAGCAGGGTCGCGGAAGAGCAAACAGGTGAGATGACAGTCCAACAGCACACAAAGCCTGCAAGTTTACTGAGTGATTACAAGCTTATAATTCAAGATAACAACTGGAATCTGCTACAGGCTTAGCTATAGATAAACACAATTTTTCATGTCTTCTTCTACAAAAAGAAAACTTTTGAGTAGCACGTCTAGCGCAATAGAGAGGCTATTGGAAAACAATATGGTGGTCCCTAGTGCAGAACAAAACCACGGCAGCACCACTCCAGCAAAATTGATCCATGCGTCTTTTTAAATGATAGCAGCTATCCTGCTAGGTCCTGAGCTTCACACCCTACAGGTCCCAGCACATCTGGCAGACAATGAACGGTGTTGGAGAGGTGGTTGTGAGCCATTATGTGCAGTATAATAAAACATGTCATATAAGAGCAGTGCGATGCTTTAATTCTTTAGAAAATCATAAATCTTAGTAAAAGATCAGTTAAGGCATTTTACACACTTCATAAAGGCGACCTCACAGGAACAACCTTCCAAGGTTTATGGGTGTTTTATGTATGAATCTGCATTTAAGGATCCTGACATGTGTGACATGAAGGACCTGATTACAAAGTGAATACAGAGCTGGTTTCTTAATAAAAGCCTCTTACCAAAAACTGCTGCATGATTTATAGTTCTCCGTCTTTTCATTTACGAGACAAATGAAACTGCCCCGTGGGCCATCTATTAAAAATCCCTGGTCTACCCCTGCTCTTTTGAATCACCCGGCCGAAATATCTGCTGAAAGGTTGGTTCTTTGAGGTTCTTAAAAAAAGCCACCCTGGCATAATAATACCTGGCGTTTTGCTCACTCAAAGAGCACTATCATTTTTGAACTTGCAACCCTTTTATCATAAGTTCTGCGCACTTTCCGGGAAACACTTACCTGCTGATAAGCCTGGTAGATGATGTCATAGAGAAATCCTTGTGGCATCTCACTTGCTCTGTATTTAGCCCTTTCCAGAGAGTGGTCGATGTAGCCTTCGGATGTCGTAGCTATTACCGTAGAAACAAGAGGCCGTATAGCTCCAGATGCCTAATTCATATCAAAAAAAGAAATCGATAATGAATTTTTAATAATGAGTCAACTTAACAAATAAATGATTTTCTAGATATTATTACAATCTTAATCAAGAGTTATTTTCCCAATTGATTTCTATTAATGAAATGTGATACAGTCCAAGTTCAAATGTGGACTGGTACGACTTAATACTAACCAAAACTGCAAAATGGGTAGCTAATCATTTTCAGACATAGACTCGGTCTTCTACAAAAACTATGAATCCTTAGGGCTATGTTAATGCTAACGGTACATCACGTAAGTAGTCAGGGCTTAAATATGCAATACAAGATAAGAGCAAACACATGTGTGTGTGTGTTTCACATGTCACTGCGACCCATATTAATCTTGATGTCCCAAATGAAGATCCTCTTTCCTGAACAATCAGGGATAGTGACACATTAATGAACTCCAGACAACAATTGGGTTTCCTGGTCCTGCACGTAACAAACAAGAGGAAAGTATGTGTCTTCGGCCTTTGAGTTCCTTGCTTAATGACTGTCCCAGTCAACTGCAGTTATACATGCCTTGATTCTCCAGGTGCCCCTTAAGAAAACTACACTATAAGTATCTGCTGACTGTCCCACTAGATTACTATAAAAATGTGCTTCTGAAAGGTCTATTCAGAATGGATTAAATATCCATCCATCAAGCCATCTTCTTAACGTGGTCAGGGTCATGGGGGGGTCTAGAGTTTGGGAGTAATATATGCCAAATAAAAATACTTCACTTAAATCCCTTGGCATGCTATGGCAGGCAGTTGTTGTTTTAAATACTGGGTGTAGCCACACCAGTTATGTCCCATTACAGGTTTCTACTGGTTACATTCACTAGCAGAGATATGAACCAAGATTAAGATATAAGACCTACACCATTGAATTAGCTCTTAAACACTTATCCACATCAAAAACATGTATTTACTGTGTTTTTTACTACATAAAGCAAACAGTCATGTAGTCTTACATTACAGCTGCTTAAATAAGTATTCCAAGTTATATGGCAGCAACATGCTCATCTAATGTTTCAGTTCTACAACCACAACAGAACAAGACTGTTCGATAATTCCACCTCACAGAAACAGGAAACGTTTGCCGTGTTGAAAGAACGGCTTGTGTGACATCCTGATGGATTACAAAGGAAACCAAAAGCAGTCTGGAGGAAACTGTCTGTCTCTATGTATGCTTTTTGTTCACATGCTCAGTGACATCCTTGTCATTTTCTCTCCGTCTCGACAACCCCGCTGAAATAAGGACTTGAAAATATTTTGTTTAAGGAAACAAAATACTGTCTGGTCCCCCAGCAGGTATAAAAGATTTGTTCAAAACTAAATGGAGCACAAAGCCGCACCTTTCACGAACACAAACTCTGGAGAATGTTAAAACCGCCATGCAGGAAGCTTATCTCTATGGCAAGTAGTGTTATTTTTTTGTATTTTTTTCTGTTTGTGACTGACAAACTGTGTCACACAGCTGGAGCAGGGGTAAATGGTGAACTAAAGAAAGACAGACTTACCCCTTGTTCCTTAGCAGCAATAGTTATCCTGAGAAGGAAATCTTCCTCAACAAAAGGCCTGACAGCATCGTGGATAATGACCACTTTTGGCTTCCTCAGTGACTTTCCATCTGGCATCTCTCCAAAGGCTTGGAGTCCATTAAAAATAGACCTGTGTCTAGTTGATCCGGCATGCACCATCGTTACCTTTTTGTGACTGAACTTGTGAATTATGTCCATCATAAGATGAAGGCTTTCTTTTGCCACAACAACTACAATGTTCTCAATCCAGGATACTCTATAATAAAAGCAAAACCACATTATAGTACATAATACTACAAGTTGAGCAGTGTAAAATATAATCGAGTATCACAATAGATATCTGTACACAATTCCACTATGAGAAACAGACTGTTTGCTTGAAAGAGATTATAGTGATTTATTCACGCATTTATTTATTCTTATAAAAATCGTGATGTTTATTTATGCCAGCATAAATGCAACACACTTTGTAGGTTTAAAGTTAGACAAATACTACACAAAAATTGCTTTAATCGGTGAAAAATCGCAGGTTTGGTGGTCTGGCTTACTGTACATGGAAACTTGGGTCAAACGAGTTGTTCTGATCCAGTAAATGTCTCATGCGTAAACAGTATCATGAAGTAAGTATTGCTATGATAAATTTGCCATCTGCATAATGTGCAATATTTAAATGAGGTTGGAAAAATGCAGACTGTTTTATGCACGACTGAGAGTCACCACTATCATACCCATATAATAACACTAGCAGCTACTGGCGATGCAAATAAGTAAGTTCCAACCATTCTGTCGCCAGCCCTGGAATACTAAAACAGGTAGATAAATGCCCGTTTTGTTCACTCAAATTAGGGTGACCATAATATAGTTTTCAAAAGAGAGAACACATGGGACAAAACGTAATGTGGGGCGCGAAAGCCAAATCCTGGCCGGACGTGTTATTATGGGTCTGGGGGGAAAAGCACGTATGGTCACTTAGTGTCAGTACTTTCAAAACTATACACCGCAACCGTACATTTAAAGTGTGCACAAAAGCAGACTTTTATGTGGAGTAGCCTGACGTTGTGGCCTCTTAATTGTGAGCTTAATTCGATTGTTTAAGTGAAAGCCTAAGATAAAGGCAGAAAATGCGATTCTAAGTGTCTCAGTGGTGGCGGCGCGGTAACGTGCGGGAATAGGCTGAGTATCAGACGCAAAATGCAGATACTGAGAACTAACTAAAAGGGAATAAACAAAAGTGAGAGCGAACACCCGGATTTCTAGCGGTAAATGCGATGGTAGCATGTAGCCCGTTAGCTAAGCTGTAGCCTGTTCGCTAGCTAGCTAGCCGGCTAACGTTAGGGAATCTTTAGCCCGCTAGGTACCTCTCAAAAGCCTGGATTGTGTAGCTTATCAGCGGTCTGTTAAGGACCCCGCAGAACTGTTTGGGGGTTGCCAACCCCATCCTTTCTCCAGATCCGCCTGCTGGCAGGACCACCGCGACCGGGAAATCGATGATGTCGTGGCCGTGGGATCGTTCGCTTAAGTCGCGCTCGTCTGCAAAGAAAGCCGCCGGATGAGTAGGCCCACCGCTACTCTCACAGTCGGCGTCCATTGCGGATTATGTGTTTATAAATCCCGGGCAGGTCGGACTCGTGGCTTTCCGGGGCTGCAGTAATTATCGCCCGTTTAAAAAGACTGTAACTGTCCCATGTCCTGCAGACAGTGTGCTGTGTAGAGCAGCCCGAGGTGTAGCTGCCCGATAAAGACGCTGCAGTACAGTAAGGAAGCTCCCAGCCTGGTTCTCAGTATTCCCCGTTTGAAGCCTATATAAAGGGAATGTTAAAATTTGCCTGGCTCATATCTTAAGTTAGATCACAAACATAAGGGGTATTTACTTACTTTTAATAAAAAAAATACACTTTATACACAATTGGGCACTACTTATTCCAAAAAGTGAGGTTGTGCTAATTAGACGTACTGCCCTGTGTGGCTGGTTTCTTTATTTCATTAGTGGTCAATAGTAAACGTGAACATGTGGTAACTTAACACAATACCCGAGCCCTATGACAGCCTCTGCAGCCTGTTACGTAACATTTAGGGAGGCCTATTAACTTTATAGTTTTGGGAATCCATCCATCCAGCCATTAATTTCTCAATTTCTAGTGACACATCACTTTTGAGCCTGAAACCTTACCATTATCAGCAGTGAGTAAGTAGCTGGGACAGCTATATCCAGTTCAGTTAATGTAAGTGTGTGTGTGTGTGTGTGTGTGTTTTTTAGACATTGGAGGTGAGGAAAAAACTGAAGTATTTACATTTTTCATACTCCTATAGATTTAAGTAAAGCTGAAACTCCTCAGAATTTGCTGAGAAATCTTTCTAATGTGATGTTCCCAAATAAATAATTTCCTTGACAGATTTACTTTAAGTTATGTGTGCAGGTACATGGAATTACTTGATTTAGAATAAGTAATACAACATGATTCAATTTATTACTCACAAGAAAACATACAATGTTCGCCTAAACACACTATAGCTTGCTAACACCATTGTTACACTGTGTCGCCATCGAACCTAACATACCATTTATCAAATGCAACTAAAATACATGAAAATATGATGCAATACAAAACATATATTACATAATATACATATTTTATGCTTAAAAGTTATATACAAAATGTACTTTCAAATCAACTAACTGCTGATAATCAAATATATATATATACATATATATATTTACACATATACATTTAAAATGTGCTAAATCGCAATTTTAGGAATCTTCGGACATGCAAATTTATCCTACATCAATTTTTTGCATGCTAAGTTTTTAAAAAGAGCGAAAAGGGATTTTTTATATACAACATTTTAAATATTATGAATACTTTGACAAATAAGGAAGTTCAAAATGCTGGTTGAGGACTTGTTCTGAACTTCCTTGAATTCTAATGGGAGATTAAACAGGCAGTGGCTGCCTTCACTTCTAAATGTTTGTACCACGATACAGTCTTTCCATGCTCCACACAGAGGGGTCAGGAACACAAGTGCACTCTCGGCATGCCCATCAGAGTGAGCAGAAGTCCGGGACCCTGATTTATGGATGACTTAGTTTTGGGGTCTTGCTTCGTGCCAGTTCTCATTCTGCTCCCCTCTTACATGTCTCCTATTGGCATTCACTTTTTGGACAGGCTGGGCTTGGGTCTGATCCTCAGCCTTGTGGGCAGACTCGTTGTGTTGCCTAGAGTATCTCTTGCACTTGCAGGAGGTGACCACAGTGATTTTGTACGTCCGTGTGCTACCACTCTGGCACTGCAGCTGGATCCGCTGTGTGCGGGTTTTGTCGTTCACACACCGCCAGTCCTGGTCATTCCGCCTGCTCCAGAACTTTCGCCCATAGCTCCCACCAATCCAGTTGGGCAGCATCTGAGCTGGGAGGCACTCTCCGGCACATACCAGCTCCTTTATTGGGTTTATGCTGGTGCACTGGCCATCAGAGATGTATTTAGTTGACCGCAGTTCTCTGCACCCAACTTGGCTTCGGTCTACTGCAGAGAAACAGAGTAAGTGAATATTTCCATCCATCCAATAATTGTACGAAATACTTTTCCAGGTAAGCATCAGGATAAAAGCTTTCAATGTATTACAGCTTTTTGCCAAAGCAAGACATTTTTCACATATGCCTAGTTTTGCAGGGTTTTCCTTTTTATTGAATGGTGCTTTCTTTAGCCTTACTTGATGTGTATCAAAGATGGTTAGCCCTAGCGATATCCACAATCGTCAGCTTCTGCCACTGACAGAGAATCGCCCTGGGCTACATGTCTTCATTCTGTAACCGAAACCTCTGCCCATTCACAGTGTCAGTATACACCTCAGTGACAATGGCATCACAGGGTGAATGAAGAGTCATTTACCAGCTCCAGGTACCTAACAATCTTTAATCAGAGACTTCCTGTGCTGCTAAATTCACCTCCATTCGCCCAAGGAGACACACCTACTCTCAACGCATTGCATAACTCTCTCATCTCTCCTGCTTCCCTGGGTGTCTGCCAGGGAAATATGTAATGCAGGGGGCTTTGCCAAACTTTACTTCATCCCATTTACCAAAGGCATCTGATATTGTCACTGGAGAGCATTATCAAGGTCAGCTGTGAAGAAATTTAGTTTGACACTACACAATAATTTCTGGAACTGATAATAAGCATCTTAAACCATTAAATGTATAACTAGTTGCTGGGAAATAAAACTGATATATATCGGGAATACCTATTGTTGGAAAATGGGTATGGGAAAACATTTTAATATTTAAATAGATTGCCTTTATTTTGTTTATGTTTACCAGTGGAACCCAATATTAATATACAAAATGAAGTCGTTAACTGTAACCATTCACTCACTTCAAAGAAAAGTATTCAATGGAATTTTAATTTACGGTGTAATATAAGTATACATTTGGGAGGTAAGGGGAAAAAAATACTCACCACGTCTTTCAGTATTGCCCAAACTTCTACCGCCGTTTCTTGCACGATTCAAGGATGTGTTACTCGGAGCCTCTTGAACCGGACTAAGCACTTGCGTGTAAAGGATTTCCGTAGCATCGTTCTTGAAAGTATGACAGTTCTTCAGAATAATGAAGAACAAAAATATAAGCTGGCTAGATGCGCATGTGTTTATGTGCATGGCTGCGTCTGCGGATGTCCAGCACAAGCGCACACCTCCCGCTGCCCGTCTGCCCTGCTCGGAAGTCCCGGCGAAGGTACTGCCTTACCTTTCATGGGACGTTTATATAGCCGCCTCTTGTTTTGGCAGCAGCTCAGGTGCAGATGGTGGAAAGTTTCAGAATGAAAACGTAACTAGCTGCGCACCACGCCCATGTTCTTTGAGCCGAAAAATATTACTCTCATGCATCAGTAATATCTCATACAACCGCTAACTTTTATAGATAATCAAAACAATTTAACTTAAAGCGACAGTAATAATAATGTTTAATTTCCGCAAGATACCTGAAATAGTTTATCGTTTTAAAATGAAAGATGCATAGTTTTAATATTGAATTCGATTACTGACTAGATATTAGCCTTGTATTTCTCCCTACAGATAGATTCAGAATTTCGTGTATTTCCGTTTAAATAATGCATATATACGCCCGTGTGAGCAGAGCCTTCCGTTTAGATTCGTTTTTGAAATGAACGCAGTTCAACTCATATAAAATCTTGTTTGTACATTTTCTAATTTTGTATTTAGAATAATTTAAACGTGTTTTGGGAGGAATATCATTATGGCATGTGCAAATTTGAAATTAGTTCTTGAGAAAGAAAGTTTTATCACCCATTATTTTCCAATTCAGACTGACTCTAGATGGATGAATGAATGATTGAATGTTACATTTATATAGTGCTTTTTTAAGGCACCCAAGGAACGATGGGTAGCGATTTCAGCCACCGCTGATGTGTAGCACCCACCTGGAGGATGCGACAGCAGGCATCCTGCGCACCACACAGTACTGTAGCTAAGGTGGTGAAGGGGCAGGAGAGAATCCACCAGTTAGATATAGGGGATGATTATGAGGCCACATCTGATAGAATCACAGTGGGCAGGACATCGCGCCACCACACATACTCAATCGAAATCAATTATGAAACTATGAGAAACAAGCAATTTATCTAGTGAATTCATAGAGCAATAGTACAGGGACAATACGGAACAGGAGAGTAAGTGT
The DNA here is from genome assembly GCA_026774425.1 of Petrocephalus zakoni. Taxonomy (NCBI): domain Eukaryota; kingdom Metazoa; phylum Chordata; class Actinopteri; order Osteoglossiformes; family Mormyridae; genus Petrocephalus; species Petrocephalus zakoni. The sequence goes on along the minus strand of JAODKN010000134.1, from coordinate 16,259,341 downwards.
ATATTGCATTTGTCATTTCCTTTAATTGTAATCTTGCCATTAGGATACAGGTCTACTTAAAGTGTGCAGTCAAAAGTTATTTCACGAGAAAACATTTATTCTGGGAGTTTCTCCAACTCGACAAATCATTTCCATCGCCGTAATGGGAATCTTTTCTCTTTAGTTAAAAACGTTGCACTTTGCAAACAAAATGAAATTACTTGGGCTACCTTTAAAATGCATGAATATTCTTATGTGGGAATTCTGGTGAATGTTAATTTTCAACATTTTCTTAAATCTGGTTAACTCCTTTACACTCCCTCACATTCAGAAATCATTGAATGGAAAATAACTTTCATGAATATAAAATCGCCTATATTTATATTCAGAGTGTTTGCGAGGTTAAAGGGAAACGTGGCTCGATGCGTAGCTATTGCTACATTTCAAAAGCTTGAATGATGGGATCGTTGTTTATTATACATTAACTGTGATGGTTCTGATTTATAGGCCCATAAATTAGCAGCAGTTATTATGGTGATGTCAAGCAGCATGACAGAAGTGTGTTCATTATCGGGAATCCACGTGTGACTATATTGGGTGGGTACAGGAGACCTTGTCTAGACAATAGAGCACATAGTAGGCTGAGAAGAATAAAGGAAAGACAAAAAGATGACACGAGTTAATGGAATTCATAGGTATATAGAATTCAGGCTAAATTCCTAAATTCCCATCCCTGAAGATGGCTCCTGTCAAAAACGGAGAAAACTCGCACATTTTTAAGTTAAAATTGAAAGAAACTTTTCTTTTGTTAGACCTCAGGGAATTACCAAGAAAGAAGGATGGATGGATGTACAGTAAAAAAAAAAAACAATATTCCTTACTAACATCGATCACAGTATTCGTGTATTATTGAGTCTGCGTTGTACTTTCTTTTCTTTAAAAGAGAAATCCTGCCACCTAGTGATTATCTCCGTCTGTCTACCTTATATGTACCTGAATAAAGTTGGGATCGTTATGTGCCTCTTATACACTCTTAAAACAAAAGGTTCCATATTGAACATTTAAGGGTTCTATAGCTTGGTACATATATGGCACATTCAAAAGGTTCTATATAGAACCATTTAATATATCTTCACGTGCGTGAAATAGAACATTTTTGAAGGCAATGGTTCTATTCCCTAGGGTTAGAACCCCTGTGGTTCTATATAGCACCCCCATCTTTTTCTAAGAGTGATATATGAAGCGATTAGTAAAGGGGAAGCTTTGCCCAGTTACAAATCGCATATATTTAAGCGTTCCTTATTGTCAGCAGGATTATCCAATAGGTTCACTGCTGGACTTAAATGAAGCATAAGGTAAATGAGCTTTACGGATCGACGTTCCCTGGCAACTACGCGTTTGTTTTAAGGAATGGACATGTGCGGAAAGGTAAACTACCAAGTGCTTATATTGATGTTAATGGTAGATATTTTTCATATTTCATATATGTCAGCACTAGAAATGCGATTTACTCCAAATTTATGTGCAAAAAATTGGCCATTATTTTTAGGAAGATCGTAAAATCGATGTCCGTCGAATCTCTGGAATTAAGAGAGCCATCGACATCACTCAGCTGTATCTAGCAAATAAGTGAGTAACACCCAAGTCTCATTACATTAAAACTCTATTTACAACATATGCTTGAGTGTTTGCTTATGTTGTTTTTTGATTTAGGCGAATGATTATGATCCCAGATTTGTCAAATTTCCCAGTGCTTAGATACCTATGGCTGAATAACAACATGGTGGGTACTGTCATTTAATACCTACGTAACTACAGGGAAAATAGCTAAACGGAACTTAAAAGTTTTAACTACTTGATAACTACAGATAAAAAAACTATATTTTACTCCCCACACAATAAAACCAAATGAAGTATTTAAAACAACACATTTAACCAGTTTACACATCTAACCAGTGGTAGTATGTAGCAAAGTTTCACCTGTACTAAAGTGAATAAAAAGTATTCATTACCCCATAATCCTGACTTGGATAAGCAATCAGACGACGGATGTGTGTATAAGAAAATATAAATTATTTAAAGAATCAATCAAGTTTTATATCAGTGAGATGTGATTTACCTGTATATGCTTGTCTGATTTTCAGATAACAAAGATTTCCTCCCTGTCTACCAACTGCTGCTTGACTGAACTTTATCTTCACAATAATAAAATCACCTCAATTTCAGGTACACATTTATGGTTTACCCAAATACATCTCCTTGCAATATGAAAACCATAGCAATGATTCAAAATAATATTTGTCATGAAACAGAGTAAGGGAGGCCAAAGGGTGGGGGGGGGGCTCAGTAAACTGATGTGAATTTTACATGATGTTACAGCATGATCTGAGTGGATGGACAGAGGAGGCACTGTGCCCACAGACGGGCCTGCTCGGGTGGGGTTAGGGCAGGGTGGTATGACTCGGTGGATGGACAGAGAAGGCACTGTGCCCACAGACTGGCAGGCCTGCTCGGGTGGGGTTAGGGCAGGGTGGTATGACTGGGTGGATGTACAGAGGAGGCACTGTGCCCACAGACCGGCAGGCCTGCTCGGGTGGGGTTAGGGCTGGGTGGTATGACTGGGTGGATGGACAGAGGAGGCACGGTGCCCACAGACCGGCAGGCCTGCTCGGGTGGGGTTAGGGCTGGGTGGTATCACTGCTTCAGCCATCCATGTATGTTTCGCTCAAATACTCTTTGGGTCGGGCACCTTCATGGGGTTTCCTCTGGTTTCCCCTCACAGTCAAAAAACATGCTGAGGTTAATTTGAGTTGCCAGATCCCCCACAGGCATGGTGTGTGTGCTCTGCGATGGATTGGTGCCTCATCCTGGGTTATTCCCATACAATAAGGATCCTAAATACAGACCCATGGCTAAAAGTATGAATTAATGTAACTGTGATGTCCATCTTAACAGTGGTCAGTCTGTCTGCATGTAGACATGACAGCTTGTTTCGATTAATTTGAACAA
>JAODKN010000134.1:16237223-16249351 GCA_026774425.1 Petrocephalus zakoni | reverse complement strand
CATTGGTCTTATGGGAATTCGGCCGGGGACTAACGAGTGATTCGACATAGGGAGGTTTTCGACTTAAGGAGGTTCGATTTAGCGAGGTCCGACTGTATATGGTTTAAACAGTATGCCTACATCTGTGGTAAACAGGACAAATATGTATACAAATTATATATGTAATTTATAATATATAATAGCGATGCTTTGCCGGTGGATTTTCAAGCATGGTGGAGACATCGTGCCTATGCATGTGTGCCGTCTGGAAGTTACATTAGTTACATTACTTGTTACTACCAAAAGTAGGGGAATTACAGTAACGCATTACTATGAACACTGGCTATGATAATGGAGGATTAAAACGATGCTCATACCACTAGCTTGCTTGTCTGCCATCAGCACTGATCTGGCTTCCTGCTTCTCCCTCTGCTCCTTCAGCTTTTTGCAGACCTTTTTATGCGTGAACCAGTGGAGTTTCTGGCAGGTGTGGTCACAGTAAATCACCTGCAAAGAGATTACAATAGAAACCACTTCAGTTTACATACATTGTGCTAATTAACATAGCTACTAACTTAATAAGTAACACAGGTAGGAAAGTGTTTAAAACAACAACAAAGGAAGGGGCCCTGAACATTTTATCTGAACTGCTAACTGTGGTTTTACATTAACATTTATCTACATGGCAAACATTTCTCAATTTTATTCCAATTGACGAAATAGGGCTTTGTAATTTCCTGCAGCAACTGGTGTTAAGGGTCTTTATCCAGGGCACTGTTACCCTGGCAACTTAGGGTGTACACACCTACCATCTTACAGATGGAACACCTTTTGTCCGCCCCCTTCTCTCCACAGGCAGTGCAAAACTCAGCATCCATGAAGCCCACCTGACCGGTGATGGCTTGGGTCAGGACCGAGAGGGCTGTGGGGTCATTACCCTGCGCACAATAAGCATGGCAAATGTTAATTGAAGCATCTTGTACTATTATTCAGACACGAAAATAATGAATATTATATATTAATATTATCACTTCATAAATGACAAGGACAGTCCGCAGGAATTGCAATGGCTCCGTAAAACATATTCGTGATAATTATAAAACAGTCAGACGAGTGACGTACTGCTAAATGGCCCTCAAGGAGAAAATGGACTTACAATCTCCACGGGAGCGATGCTCCTGACCAGCTGCTGAAGCAGAGTCGTATCGCAGTAGGGAAACTTCCGGATACACTCCCGGACGAACTTCTCCTGGTACTGAGGAAACCCATCACCGTCCCGTCCTTTTAACAGGCTACAAAGAGCAGAATTTGAATGGACGTAATGTAAGAAGAATATTCTGTACCGGAAAAGAAACTGCATGTCTGCCTTTGGCATCATCCACAACACGGATGCGGCGGCTCTGACGGGGCACCTCTTGGCGAGCGCGTCCAGCTTCTCTTCATGCTCCTTGAGGAAGCCACAGCACTTCTGCAGCACACAGCTGATGTAGTGCATCTTCATGGCCAGCACCTCGTTCATGTCCTGCTGCTTCACGCACTTCTCGCAGATCAGGTCCAGCACCCGGCAGCACTTCTCCAAAGGCTCCACATCCACCAGGAGTGGGTTCTCCTTCACCAGCATCACGATCTGAAGGAGGCAGCAGCCACAGCTTACACTTCACCAGCACCATTATCTAACATAAGGGACTGATGTGTCGCTAACCCTAACTCCTGATGCCGTTTATTCTGCTAAACTGAGATCACAAGATGATCAGGTTTAACAGTAATCCTAGATAAGCTTGAGGATTTCTTTGAATGATGCACAAACTTTGATGTTGAAATGGATGCAGTGAACAAAGTATTACCATCGTATATTAAACCATGTTCTCTGGGCTAAGTAAAGATCACTCAAATTAAAGTTAAGAACCACAATGGGGAGAGACTTCAGAATTAGTGCTTATGGATCCCATCCTCCTTTCTGTCACTATGGCTTCTCCTACACTCTTTCACATCAAACTAAACGGGGTGGTGAAACAGGAGATTTAAAATAATGCTGTTCCTTTAAACTGACACATTGGTGCAAGACTTCAGATCATTACCAGCTGAGGAGCATGGGCAGCCTAGGTCACATTTAGGGCTAAGCTCAGGAGCTGGACTAAGATGGAGCCACAATCTTATAGCAGCAGCTACTACCTTCACGGGGTTGAGGTTGGTGGTCATGATGATTTTGTGCAGTGGTCCTGCCAGCTTGGGAGGCAGTTTGGGCTCCTTCTCCAAACCCTGGGCTTTCGTGTAATACTCCAGCCTCGACCGGGAGAAGAAGTTGTTGATCACAGTCACACAGTCATGCTGGCCTGAGGGATGAAAAACACACTGCGAATAGTTGTTCCATCACAGCTCAAGAGACCATGGATACATTGCACAACTGTAACTTAGAAAAGATCATCAAGAGATTACAAGGCACACATCCTTAGTTTCATTCTGTCAAGCTTCACTTGGACAACCATAGCCTTAGGTCACAAGGCCTAGGATTATTCTGGTCTTCTTTCTACCAGCCTGCTAAGACCATCTTACCAACAAAAGCAGCCATCTGAGCTGCGGTCCGACCAACCGAGTTCACCACGTCCGTCTCAGCCCCAGCCTCAAGCATCATCTTGGTGATGTCCGTCTTCCCTATGGGATCAGCAGGGCACAGTGTTTCAGAGTCCTGCCCCATGCAGACCATGCTTGTTACAGAGCACTGTGCCGTCCTTCGCTCATCAACACCCACCTGACAGCCCGGCAAACATGAGGGCAGTGTAGCCGTGCTCATGCTCGTTGCAGTTCACATCAGCACCAAGCTGCAGGAGCAGTTTGCACATGTCGGCCTTGCCCTTATATGCAGCATGCATGAGGGGGGTCATGCCATACTGAAGACAGAAGGGTAATGAACAGGTAAGAACACACTGTAATACTCGTTTGACTGGTAAGCACATGCATTAATGTTCATTTTATATGTAACAACACATGGTAATATTCATTTAGCAGGCAACAACATACTCCGATGTTCATCTAGCAGACTGTTTTGTCATCGCAAATTACATCCAGACTATTTTAAAGTCACAGTCTTTAAATTGCTCTTATCACAAAATAATCCATTTATAGCTTTAGCATCAGTAAACAAAGTGAATTATTCATTCACTGTATTTTTGTAAATCGCAGTGCTTTTGTGAACCCGCTAAACAGAACTCAAGTGACTAGTCAATATTTAATAAAAACAAACAGAAATTAGAATTCAGAAGACTTCAGCAAATGCTGCCACATCTCCTTCTGACAGTCTGATGCATGACCTTTGTGATCTGTACTATCCCTGACAAAGACATCAGGGGAAATCTGTGCACTACATCTAGTGGTACCCGGCTATTATGGTGGCCTTTTAAGTGCAACGCTGACCACTCAAGTCATAGCCATATGTTTGCACACAAAAGAACACCTGTTCTTTTGTAACACACGTGTAGATTTGAGTAAATGGTCCTTTTAGAAGCGGGCAGTACACCCGTGATAAGCTCCATTTACACGATACATATTTACAGCATTCTGCACATCGCCGTTTTAGAAACACTTCCACAAGGAAAAATACTCCACATTTACAGAACGAAATGCATCAGAATACATGGAAAGGTAGCAATGCAAGTATATAATTTTATGGAAATGCACGTAATACAGTCCTATCCAATAACACCAGCATTCTTTAGCTCATGTTTCTTACCTCGTCTAAACAATTGACTCGAACATCCTTACATGCCAGTAACCGGGAGGCTTCCTGCACATTACCTAGTAAGAAAGGCAGAAAGCACATATAACCAGCTGGTTACCCACACTAGTGAGGTGGGGAGAGTCTAACGACTTAACCCCATTCCTCGGTGCATGTACTTAGCAAGCTCGTTTGCTTACGATGTGAAACACACCGACTTAAAATGCATCGTTCTAGCGAAGTGGCAGCTAATTAACCCATAACTGTTATACGGCAGGTAACTAACCAGCTAGCTAACGACGCACGCGCAGCTCTCGGCCTAATTCGCAAGCCCGCACCAGCTAACTGGCTACAAGCTAAAGCAACAACAAGCCACCGCGGACGTAACCCGAAGTGTTAGCGGCTGAGCTGCCGCGTGCCCCCGCTGCTAGTTACTTATACCGCGACATTTTAGTTACGGTAAGCGGTTTATGTTTGATTAGCTGGGCATACCTGCAGAAATGGCAGAGAAAAGGTCCTTTTCCGCAGCAGAAAGATCTCCCTTCTTGGGGGCTGCCATGGTTGTGCTGGCAGCAGGCCCGGCTACTGTGTTATAAATGCGTGTCAGGTTTAATTAAAGGGATTTACAGAAAGAGGTGAGGGAGAATGAGAAGCATGCTCACCGCGGCACGTCGGCATGCCCTGGGCGCCCCGTTCCGCAACACCGCGGCGTCGCGAGTGACAGCACCCGCGCCTTCCCCTGGCATGTACCACAGCAACGACAGGGGGGAGCACCAAACTTACATTTTGTTTAAAAAGAAACTATATGATTACGGAATACTTTCCAACGCGACACGTGATTAAATAAATTCTCAAAAATAAAAATGTTTGGAAGGAATTGAACTTATATGACAAAGCAACACAATTTAATGTAAATCATAGTCCGATGATCCCCTACATATCTTTTGCGACCAGGGTTTTAAGGCTGTGACGACACAATGATTTGTCGGAAAAAAGTCAGAGGGCGAAGACGGGGTGGGCGATTTAGTCAGCTGGCCGGCGTGAGATTGCCAGTTCCAGACAAGCCTGCACACACATGCACACGCATTTACATGTATGTGGCAGTTTTATTACCTGCACTATTGGGAAAGTTACTCAGAAAATTAATCCATTACAGTTCAGGTTCAAAAAGACTGTTTCAACCAACCAGCTGAACACTGTGACTTTGACTCTTTACGCTCAACTGGTTGGTTGAAACAGAACCTTGGTCTGGACTTGTACTTTCTGAACTTGTCTGTAACGTAAAATGTAATTACTTTTGTGAGACTTCCCCAGCACGGGTCACCTTTAGGGTTTGCAGAGTATCACAACATTTTTGATGTAGCTATTTTTATTATAAAATGGAATCATGTGAATTTGATTGGAATAATATGAATATGATTTCTTGCGTGAGCATGAGAGTCGAAAGCCTGAGTGTCACGCCGTATGCTACTGCAAAGGCTGTCAGACGACCACATGTAGTGAAAATACAATTACACAGTAAGCAGGGTGATTGCATGGATGCGCAGTTCCCACTAATGTACAGTGCATGGAACCCATGCACGATGTTGACCGCCTAATTTGCTTTTAGCTACTAAGCATCTTTAGGTAAATATGTCGTTTAAGCTGTATTAGTGCTGTTGAAGAAACTGGATGGTTGAGGAATGTTAATTAACATGGCTAGAATGCCATCACTTTGTCTGGTTGAGTCCCACTGCTGTAAGAGTCATAAGGGCTGCCAACTCTCTCGCATCTGGCGTGACACTCACGCTTTCTGATTATATTACGGCAAATCTATATTATTCCAATATAAACCGAAAAATTAGCTACATCAACAACGTTGCTGTACTTTGCAAACCATATAGACTATTCACAAAGTTAGAAAATGATGCATGTATGTAAATGAGCATGCAGACTTTTCTCGACCAAAGCTAGCAATTGGCGAGGCAACTACTGCACCCACGGCGCCACTGTCCTCAGGTTCTCCAATCGAAAATCCCCAAAAAGTACAGAGAATTTCCTTAACAAAAAGAAAAAAAGGAAAGCTTGCCACAAGGGGTCACCCTCCTATCATTAATAATTAGTTGTTTTCCATGTTTTGTTTCACCGATATTACTTTAATAGAAATTAGACGTCATACATAAAAACCACAAAAAAGCCACAAAGTGTCCCAAAGCCCTTTTAATGACATGTTACGTATCTGCAGTTATAAATCCCGGCAGGTTCCCATGGGGGTGCCGTGTGGCGCTGCGGGTTCGGCTCGAGTCCCCGCGATCGGACGGTGTCTGGTTCAAATCCCGGGGTTCGGCGTGCGATTTCGGGGTTGGTCCCCGGAGCGGCATCTCTAATGCCCAGGGTTCTAGAGACCCTGGTTTCTCAAAATTGTACGTCACGTGGATCAAAGCGTCTGCTCGGGTAAATAAGGCGTCCTTTGCATGGCGAGGAGGCGCTGACGCAGCGGCCAATCAGCGGGGCCGCTCGGCTCCCCGTGGGGGGGTAGGCGCTCTTCCCGTTTCCTACAGTCGGACCAGTTACTCGCCGCCCAATTACTTGTGCGTGTTTTTTTTTTGTTCTCAACCTGCTGTTGTTTTCTAATAATCTGAAAATATTTCCATATATACGCAATGGTGTGTGGAGGTTTTACGTGTACTAAAAATGCGCTCTCTGCTCTCAACATCCTCTACGTGGTAAGTTTGCTGTATTATAAATTGCCATATGGAATGATAAATGGTGGGGTTTTATACATATCTCTGTTTTGTGAAAGTTTTGCTTACAGGTAAACGTGGAGTAAAGTGTGCTTTAAAGCCTCGTATTTGCGATATCCCGTTTTTAATTCTTTCACACCTGACTTAAATATTAAAATTGTACGATGTGCAGCTTTCTAACACAGGACAGACTTGTAGATGTTCACCTTTGTTCAATTTTGTCAAAATAGCTTATGTATATTTGCTGTTTTCCGAAAATATTATTATGCAAATAATGTTATTTTAGTTTTCTTGAAGCTGACCTCTAGAGTAGATGACGCGGAGGTTTACACCTTGACTGATTTCTCCTTTCAGCGATACTAAAATAAGTGTAATAACTGAAGCAGGTCCAGATCACGGCTACTTAACGGAAAAAAACAATTATAATGACGATTTGCAGCCTTCCCACTTAAAGCTAAGTCCAGCCAAGGGCCTTTAAGAGTTATTGTATAATCACTAATAAACACTAATAGTATACTATATATTATATGATTAAATGTATATTATCAGTCTGCACCAATACTGGGTTCATAGGTCCTTGGCTGGACTTCTTATATGTACATTACATTATATGTTGTAAAATATTTTATGTAGTTATGCAGGAATTGGCGGATATGTCCTTTCAAATTAAGCTTCAGTAGTATCCCCAAGCAGGCCATTAAAGCATATACATGGTTTTATTTCCTATTGCATAAATTCAAAGTTGTCTCTGTAAGTAACTGAATAAGTGCAATGTTTACTTTTGCTGTTGACTTTTTTAAGTACAGTGGCATGTGTAATTAGATCACCTCTTTAATGCGAAAGCTTCCTCTCCACTTAACTTAAAGGTCCTGCTTGAGCCTGTCCGCTGTCTCCTATTTCTGTATTTCCTCTCCCTCTCTCCTTTCCTCTTTTGTGTTTTTCACCTCGCCCTCTCCGCCACTCTCGGCCGTGTTCCTCATGCCGCAGCTGACTTCTCTCGCCCGGTCGCCATGCCGTGATCATGCCGGGTGACTTACGGGTCCGGTGCGGTACGGCGCCTCGTCTCAGCATCACGCCATCCCGCCTACGTTTACAGATGGTGAGCCTCCTCGTGATCGGCGTCGCCGCCTGGGGCAAATGGTTCGGCCTGGTCTCCAGCTTCCAGGTGCTGGGCGGCGTGATCGGAGTGGGCACCTTCCTCTTCTTCGTGGCGCTGGTGGGGCTGGTCGGGGCTATGAAGCACCATCAGGTCCTGCTCTTCTTCGTATCCTTTGCGCTGGAGCAAAAGGCTTCACCACAAGGACTTTATCACCCCTCAAATGCATAACAACAGAAACGTTATTCTGCACTCATTTATTAATTTAGAAAGAATGTTGCAAAGCCAGCCTCTTCTTAGTCAATATCTGATAGAACAATCAGAAATTCTACTCTTCATTAATCTACTGAAGTTATTAATTCTTACCTGGATAAATAATAATTATTTACTTATTCAGACATTGCTAAAGGCCTTTAGTGTCTATCTGACTCTAGTCTTTATTAAGATATATATATATATATGATTCAGATTAATTTCTTAACAATGTTAAGTATTAATAATGTTTTGGTGATGTTTTGGTGGTGTCCAGTCTAACATTTTGGTTTCTTGTTAAAGAAAAAAGAAATAATTTCAATTTATATTGTACTTGTAGTTCTCCTTGTACTTATGCATATTTGTAGGCTGGGGGCAAAGGGGATGTGTTCCCCAGTTGTTGACAAACTTTCATGACATGCATGAGAGGGAACTTATCCACCAGGAACTTATCTTGCTCCTATTTGCCCTTGTGAGGTAGATGGTACTATAGAACAGATGGCATTCGCCTTAAACCAGGCTCTGATCCCAGAATGAGAATTGGTATAGTGCATTTCAAGATAATTTCACCAGAATTGCTATAAATTGAAGTAACATGCTTCCTTGGTACAGTACAGCAATGACAAATGTGTTGTGTTTTTTCATAATATTGCCTTATGGAGCTTCCTTGACTCTGAATCCAGTACATGATCGTCCTTTTCCTGGTGTTTGTGGTGCAGATATCTGTGTCATGCGCTTGCCTATCCATAAATAAAGACCAACAGGTACCACCGTCTGTGGTATTTTTCAGCACCCTATTTCGGTCAGATGGGATACCTCGTAATAAGGAGCCTGTGGGGTGAAGGCAGCTCTTTAGAATACTTAATTCCGTATTTCACGTTATATGTTAGCTTAACCCATGCGTTAAGAATGCAAGGAAGGATCTGTCCCTGCATTGTAGGAGCAGCTGCTGGAGGTGGGCTGGAACAACTCGCAAAGCATGCAGAGCGACGTGGAGAAAACGCTCGACTGCTGTGGCTTCTCGTCTGTCGACTACAACGGGACCTGTGACGCGGTAGGAGAGATCTGCAGCTAGGAGAGATCTGCAGCTAGGAGATATCTGCAGCTAGGAGAGATCTGCAGCTAGGAGATATCTGCAGCTAGGAGATATCTGCAGCTAGGAGAGATCTGCAGCTCGCCGCCATGTGGATAGCACTGGGTGTAGATGCCATTTGCATGCCGGCTTGTATTTTTAAACTGGGGGATGTTTGTTTGTGCCTCCGCTTGGCCCAACGGCCTCTTCCACACTGACGTTTGATCTGAGACTTATCCTGGTCTGCTCGTCTGTGTACTTTCCCTCCGCAGCCCTGCTTCAACAACCACTGGTGCAGCCCGTGCAAGGCTAAGATCGAGGAGCATGCCGGGGAGGTGCTGCGCTTCGTGGGGGGAATCGGCCTGTTTTTCAGCATCACCGAGGTGGGTGTCACCGGCTCATATCATGTTAGCAGTAATAGTGACTCAGTAAGAAATACACTTATCGCCATATAGCCATCAACAAGGATAACTGATCATCCACCACTCAGTTAATGTAGCTATTATAATTCTATCAATTTAAATGACTTAAACTGAATGATTTAGCAAATTTTATTTTAATGCAGTGGTGCAATGGTTAGCACTATCCTCTCACCTCTGAGGATCAATAACCTCTGGGACCAGGGTTTGAGTCCCTGCCAGGAAGTCTCATTAAAGACTTTATTTTCACAATCATGAATACAGTAAATCAATTCCGTTTCGCAAGTCCACCCAATATAGCTGCCTGAAAGCAGATGACATTGATGTCAATTTATAAAATTATGTATTATGGTGCTCGGAAGCATAAGCAAGAATTGCACAAACAAAACAGCAGTATTCTGTTATACGGTATGAAAAGGTAGTAAAGAAAACTAAATTGAGAAAAGAAACAAAAAATCCTGCTGTAGGTGTAAGAAAAAACCCTGCAAGTGCAGCGGTCTCAGGGGACTCCCGTCTGTCACTGCGAGGTGAGCTTACACTGTTACAGTGGCTGTACTTTTCCTGGGCCCTGGGCAAAGCTTTACTTGGAAGGCCTCCCTAACAAGAGAATATGTAGTTTGGGCCCTAGGCAGCTGCCCATAGGTAGGGCCAGTCATGTATATAATACAATATCATATATATTTTGTCTGGGCCCCTTTGTGCCGGTTGAGCCCATGGCAGCTGCTTAGTTTGCAGATTGCCTATGCCTGGATCCAGCCCCGAATAGGTGAAGTTGGCTGGCCGCTGTGACCCAAATTCAAGTACTGTGCTAAGAATGAAGTGAAGATTCAGACCTGCTTTCTTTTTCAGATTTTGGGTGTGTGGTTAACGCACAGGTATCGGAATCAGAGAGACCCTCGAGCGAACCCAAGCGCCTTCCTTTGAACGGGCTTTCGGGATTGTAAAAATAACTCTGCCACATTGGGACCTTTGCATATTATTTTTGTGGAAAACGAAAATTGCCTTTGCAGACGACACGACAAATCATATGAAGAAAGTGGACATTTCTCAGCATTTCGTACTGTATTTACTGAAGCAATTTTAATGCTTGTTTTAAATTTAGCCTTTCTTCATCATAATTAATTAACCAGCTTCAGTTTCATATTTTTATCTGTACCATTGGTCTTAGCTTTTAAAATAAATACCATCTCCTGTTTTTGGTTGTGCTTGTTAAATTTGTTGTATTTAATTCTGGCACAAGGACTAGTGTGATTAAAAACAGAATAAAGTGTTGCATTTTAGAACAGAAAAGACACGGCAAAGATCACATGATCAGTTTTGTGATCTCTGTGATGCTGTTTAAATATATAGGAGACGTGTTTCTGTGTGGTGGATCCTTATGATAGTACTGATTTTACACTGCTAGTACTCACTCCAGGAAGGTGAACAAGACATTACCATAGGGTTCTGTTTTAATGTGTTTGTGTTATAGCTGCATTCTAGCTATAAATCTATAGTAATACTGAATATCAGTATAATTTACTTTTGAATTTCTTTGTATGAATGCTGCTTTGGAAAGTAAAACATAATCAATGAACTGCATGATGTCTTTATATATACCACTCCTGTGAGTATCTAGGTTGCTCATATTAGTCTTAAGTTGTTTTAATCTTATGACAATAATTATTGTACTGAAATACCTGCTGTAAATGTGTTCCAAAGCAGAAGGGTTATTAGTTCTCCTAGTGGAATGACCAGTCAGTCAACTGCTGTAGCTGCAGTAACAAATTAGGCACAATGCAGCAAGTGGCAGACACTTGAAATGACCCGCGTTTACTGTGGGGGGGGGTCTCTTCACTCTTTATGGAGGGATCCATTTGTTCCTTGTGTGTCATGCCTTCTCCCTGCCAAATGCGCCTGCTGATGTCAGCTGGTTCTGTGAACTGCATTTGTGAACCATTGTATTTCTGGAATAAAACCAACTAGGAAGTTTGGCTTGCGCATGTACTGTAGGTTATTATTTATCCGTGGTGTGTTCCCTGTCTTGCTCACTGTAGCAATGAAATTTGCTCTGGATAAACTGCATATATATATATATATATGTACAGGAAATTATGTTCTACTTTTCCTAATGACTCGGTATAAGAGGACAGCCTCTGTGCCGTGGAGTGATTGCCCTCTCCGGAAACATCCTTATCAATATGACCTCAGATGCAGGTTACAGTCTAACCGGAGTCTCCCTGTTTCATTCGTAAGAGACAGGTGCCCAGGTGTAAGCGGTAAAGGCAGATCTGCTGTTTAGTGACGCCATTGTGTAGCTCGGCACACCTTCCTCAAATACAGAACTCCCTGGGCGGCCTGCTTTCAGATTGCAGAGACTTGGCACAGGCTGGATAATGAGCGTTCTCTGGGCCGCGGACTGGCTTGCACGGTATTGTAGGCTCATATTAAATACATTAGAATGACCCAGATACTGGGAACTTAACATTCTATTGCACATTTATATGATTTAGGCAAATAGACTGTTTGTAATTCATATAATTATGGAGAACTGGAAAATTAAGAATTTTGAAATGTGTACTTGAAAATAATCACATTCATTTAATTCGTAGTGTTACTATAACACTTTTCATCTAGCGATTCGGGAATAGGCCTACAGAACACAAGTGTCCTCTATACTAGTACAGTGGTAGTTGTGGCAGCTTTATCTTTGCTGTGATCTAATTCATCAATTGATCACAATACAGAATTTAAGGTCAAGATGCAATGACATGTCATTTTGTTTTTAATATTATTAATACAAATTTCACCCTTAGCCTCTGGGAAAGGCTCCGGACCCCAGCAACCCTGAATAGGAATAAGTGCTTACAGCAAATGGGAGGATAGATGGATGGAT
>JAODKN010000134.1:16207606-16227048 GCA_026774425.1 Petrocephalus zakoni | reverse complement strand
AATGCTGATGGCTGATATATTTTAGAAGAAAAGCTGCTGTTGGTGATGTTACCTCTTAACATCTCATGAATGTGTGTAGCAAATACATCATATAATTCAGGCAGTGAGATACCAGCAAAGTAGCGTCGACTTTGGGGACTGCAGCAAGTGGTGAGTAAGCTGACGAATTCCCTCATCCTCAACTTTGGAAAACAGCTGATTGTCCAATGCAATCATCTCCATCATTTTAGTAATTATGTCTTTGCTAACTTTGAATATAGACTGAAGTCGAAATATCAGGCAGCAATATCAACCAAGACTGACACTGATTGGACCGATGCTGATATCTTGATCTTAATGAACACCAGGCAAAACTGATATATTAATTGATATATCATGCATGCTAAGTATTAGCCACCATGTGACGTGGCTGGTTCCTGCAATGCGAGGGGCAGTAGTCCACCGATGGCCTGGCCGCGTCGGTCAGACGGAGTTACCTCTGTTTACTGAGGAAGATCTCCTGCAGAATGCCCATCTCGCGGTCCTTCTGGGTGTGCCTCTCGCTGCTGCTTGTGCCGGGGGTGACCAGGCAGCCAGCGTAGGTGAGTGGCCGGGGGGGCGTCCACGCTACCATCTCCTCCATGGCGTCGTGAGAGAGGCGCCGGGAAGCTTCGAATGCGTGCCTGTCCATCATTAGCTCCCGCCGTGCCGCCTCGCCGAAATCCTTCACCTTATTGACGTTCACTGACGGACACAGGAGAGAGTGGGTGGGCAACAGTTAAGTGTTGAGTTTACGGTGATTAAGTTCACGCTAATTAAATGAGCAGGTGGTGAAATTTTACAAATACATGGAATGGCTGAGGTGCAGAGAGGTGAGGAGAGGTTTGGGAACCAAAACAGCGTTCGTCTTGATATCCAACAAGATAATAGTAACTTTTTGGAGAACATAAGCAATCCTTCATTTTTTGTGGTGCTACTGTTAAATTGCTTATGTTCTGCTGTTTAATTGTTCTTTATTTCTGAGCAAATATACACTTACCATCCAGTCAAAGCCTTAAACACTTCCTTAGCCTGCCTAAGACTTTTGCCCAGTGCAGTGTTTTTCAAAAGGCTGTAACTAACGGAAAGCGGCGGCCTTTTCTTCTGCTGACCTCTCTCCGTCTCATCGAGGTCAAAGTAGAAGTACTCCTTCAGCTGCGGCTCCTCTGCCCATCGGACGCTCTTCCTCTTCTTCCCTTTCTTGGTCAGGACCTCCTCCTCACCACGGGGCTCAGACAGAGCATTAGGCTTCTCCTCTGTGAGGGTTCAGAAGCTTTGGTGAGCAGGACAGCTTTCCAGAAAGCGGTCCTGCAGCTACATCATTTCATTTTTCCGAGTAAGGAAGTCTCCATACTGTCCCCATGCATGAATAAAGATAGACAGTGTCTCTCTCCCAGCATGCACTGTTCTTATTAAGCATTTATTCAAACTGCTTGCTGATAAACAACCTATATACTTTTTATTAGCTATATAACTTCCATCACTAAAGCACCAATAGTGCTGGACAGGAACATTCCTGGTCTGATGAAACACCTACAGACGCACACTGCAGTGACAGACGGCACTTTGCAGTATTAAACTGCAATGTGAGTGCAAAGCTCCACTCTGTGGGTACCCCATACGGCAGGGATGCCCGTAGGCTTACCGGAGTCCATGGCCTCGGTGTCGTCACTGGGCACCGGCGTACCCGGCTGCTCCAGGTCCGGGGGGTCATGAGGGGGCGTCTGGGAGGCAGGCCGGTCGGGCGACGACTGCTTGTTCTGAGAGGACGGACACAGGCTCTTGCTCTCCAGTGGACAGGACTGTTACACAAATAAAACACAAAAGTCATTAGTAAATGGAATGATGATCATAAAGACTTGATCTGGATACATTTACATTGTACTGAGAGGGGGCTGATTCACAGGCTGGGGGAGGCACCTTGTTGGATGTTGGCGAGAGAACCTTCTTCTTCTTTTTTATCTTAAAGCCAGAAACTGGGGCAGAGTTGAGAGCATCCAGGAAGCCCATACATTCCATAGCTGAAGAAAAGTGATTGTAATACACACTTAATGGGTTACACAGTAAAGTGTAAATCTGGTGAAACTTATCTAATCTCATCAACATGTATCTACACCAAAATACAGAATAATATATTATTGCTGGCTGAAAAAAACATATATCTGCAAAATCTATTATTTTAGGAAGAAAAATTCAAGTTCTCAGTAACTACTTTACAAAGTAAACCTAAAACAGTGTAATGAGACACCCTTAGCACCATAAATAGAAACCTATCATTACACAACTATCAGTGAATGGTTTAATGTTTTAAATGGACATGTCAGTAGAGATACAACCTAATCTCACTTTATACTCACATTAACAATCATGTTAGTTGGCCAACTATCAGCTAACAATGTTAAAATGTTAGGATTAGTGATAATAAGTAATCCATATACGCAACAATCATGAATACAAATATTACCTATTACAAACATAGATACTAGTTAAACAGATGGCTTCATAAAACATATGTTCATTGGTCAATTAGATCTCAAACACTATCAGCAGACAGAGGAGAATGGGCATATTCCCTCTACTGTAAAGTATGAGAGTCATCAAACAGTGGACAAATGCAACAATATGAAAAAAGCACATTTACACTTAACTTCACTTTCATAATGCCTTTACAATGTATTCTTAGAACGCATGAACATCATAACATACCATAATTAATAACAAACATTACATGTTTATACAATTATAACATTTGCTATTAATGTATATCACAGCTGTCGTATTTGGGTCATTGAAAATATTATGAATGCAATGCTTCATAAAATATTAAGGAATATTTACATTTAATATTTATGAATGTTCTATGATTGCAAAATGAATGCATTATGAATGTGCAGTTAATGTACAGTGTTACTAAAAGATCCCTAAGTATCAGTAAGACATGGTTCTCACGTTGTGCTGGGATGATCTTGACTTTTATTTCTTTAGTGGAGTTGGGCATAGTGTTGAGGGGTTTGTACTTCTTCTCCGCTAGGGGGACATCTGACTGTGAGGTACTGTGAATGACATATTTTGAAAGTTACTAATGCTGCTTGGCCACTAGGTGGCACCAAAACTTGAATTACCATGTAATATTACAACTTAGAAGAGTTGTAGAGATCAAAGTCCATCTTCCTTGAGTGGATTTTTATTCTGGTCTACTGTCAATAACATTTTCCAGGTGACTATACAGATAAAAGGCTACTTACCTAGGCCTCTTGAGGACGATGGGTTTAATGCTGTACTTGTCTCCTAGCTGGGGCACAGGTGGGGGTTTTTTGGCCGGTAATGGGCCTGGGTTGTCAACTTCCAAGCCTGTTGGTAACAAACAGATAGTATAACCAGTGTCCCCAGAACACCTGAGCAACGGTAGAGAACACTTCTATTTGTGTCACAATAAAACCTAAAAATATTAACTGTGAAAATATGACCATTATTCCTTGTGCATTTTTATTGGCTGTGAGATCCTGGATAGGTTTATTTGTGGGGGACTTGGCAGAAGCCCAACACAGACCTGTAGATCTGAACTTGGCATGACTGGGGGCGTGCGCTTTGGGCTTCTCCTTCTTCTTCTCCTCTTCCAGAACCTTCCCCACGTCAGACTTCGCATCCCCACCTCGGGCTTTCCCCTCCTCTTTCTTCCTCTTCTTATCTGGGAGCAATACCACGCTATTACTCACCATCACCCACACAGTGCCACCTTACAACGAGACCGAAATAAAACTGTAGTCAAGCCAAGGAGGTCAAGGTATTGTATATACCTGATGGGGAGGTTCCACTGGAGGCTGCCACGCTCTGGGAGCGGATCACCGCCATCCACCCATCCACCAAGACCGTGGCCAGCTTCCTGAGCTCTGTGGGAGATGAGTCAGTCACCATTAGTGCACCCTGCCCACGCTGCTGGGCCTCGCCGAATCGGGGAGGCGTCAAACACACGCCCAACTCACCTTCCGTCTCACCACTCTTGCTCAGCTGCTTGACCAGTTTGGCCGTGTTGTTCTGAAAGAGACACAGGAAACCGCGCGCTTTAACTCGCGGTTGCTGGCAAACCGGGCTGCTTATCGACACAAAATTTCTGTGATACTCAGGCTCTTTTCCCTTTACTTAATCACAACCTTCTGCTCTTTGTGTGAAAATGAAAAATTATGCGAGCAGTAGGGAAGGACCAGGATCGCTCTGTTAGCACACTGGGCACCTGTTTGAGATGGTCGACTCTTAGAGGCAGCTTTTGTAAAGTGAGCAGGATCAGCTGCAGCAAGGGGGTGTTGGTGGTCGTTTTCGAGTAGGTCAGCCACCCATTTAGCAGCTTGTACCCCCCCACTCGAATAAACCTGACATAATATGAAGAAAAAGCAGGTGTTTAGCAGGAATGCAAACACTGCTAAGCTCACACAACAAATCTAATCAAATTGTTTTATATACCATTTGACAATTAGCATGCACAAGTGAGTGAAAAACTTGTGTGCAAAGTCCCACAGCAGCAGTGATTAAACAGTGCAGATAAAAACATAAAACAAGACAATAGTGTATACAGGAAGTGGCAATATACAGCAGTGTATTAACAAATGTATTAACACATGTTTACTTAGGTAATAAAAACACCTTTAATGAGAGAAAATGGAGAGGAAAACATGAACTTACCTGTTAAGGATATCATGAGATTTAGTCTGCAGTAAGATATTGAGGTACATACATCGAGCCACCATCTTCTGGCATGCTTTCATCAAGCTGTAAATGAATCATTTCAGCAGTATTATTACAAATGCATGTTTTATCTTAGCAAAACCAGAAACACACCTGGAAAATAATTTTATAATTTCCTCTGCCCTTTTTATAACTCTCATTGGCTTTGCCTAGTACCTATTACCCATAATTCACTGCAGCACAGCTGGCATGGTTACCCATAGGAAAGCTGAATAACTACAGGGGGATGGGGGGGCCTGCCCTACCTAAATATCTTGGCGACTCCTTCCAGGCTGCGTAACTCTCCATCCTTCCCCAGGAAATTCTCCACCTCCTTTAATACTTCTCTTGGATCGACAGGGGCCATTCCTGAGAAGCACAGAGACACGGGGAAAAATGACAACAGTTACAAAAATGACCAAACTCTCTGATTCTCTCACAACTGATATTATGATGCAAAGGGGCACTATAGGACACAAGGCTCTGGACAATGACACAAGATCTCAGCACAGTGTTTGACTTACAAGGGCTAGTATTCATACCATAAGATTACAAAGAATTTCAGAGGATTATCAAAAATAAATGGGCAAATCCTTACTTATTTGTCATGGTTTCTTAGCTAGCAGTTATCACATGGTAATTTCCTTTTGGTGTAGGTTCCTTTTATCCTTTCCTTGACGTGTTCCATGACTGCGCAAAACTGTATTATACATCATAACTTCAGAGCTAGACAGTAGAATCTAGTTTTATGTACTTAATGACACGGTCACGCATTTTTCAGGACACTTTTGCCGTCTCAGACATGATTCTGCGTTAGTGCTCCAGAATAACTGCATCCATTTTGCGCCATTATTTAGGGCAATTATCTTCATTTGCAGATTTGTATTATCTCTTCTATTTAGAATTCACACGCATCAGTTTCTTCACCAATTGAGTTAAACGCAAGGAAAAATGTTACGTTTAGTACCCATATGTATATGGCACTGAAAATAAAACTGGCTAATAATAATAATTAGCTCCTGTGTTTGGAAAATGGTTGAATTGGGATCAACTAACTAACGCACATATTATAAATATAAATGCCAGTTCAAATAGCTGTATGGTACTGAACATGTGAAAATCTTATTTATGAACAACTGCAAAAAAAAGCAAGTTATGTACGTATGTATATATAACTTCCTATACAAATTTAATTTTCCCCAGCAAAGCTATAGATACCAATTTTCCAAGTAAAGAACTTGCCAGCAAGCTGTTAGCAAAGAAAATAATTAAAATAAATACCATTCCAAAAAGGATAAAATGTGTTTCTAATAACATTTTGTTATACATACCTGCATAACAAAAAACATTTAAAATATTCCAGCTACTACTTCACTAAAATCACGCAAGTTAACCGAAGTAGCTTAAATAATAAACAAACTTGTAATTGTCTTGATATTGAAAATAGTTTTACAATTTTTATTTGTACAAATGCGTTGCAGTGTTTTTAAGCTCGATGTTGCCCTCTACAGGTACAGACTATATTTCAGAGAAGGTAAGCCACTTTGTTATCTGGGTCCATTCTGTGAAATGTATAATTAATTTTAGGATTTTGTAGAAGCCTCTTCCATAACATTAAAATTAAGAGGAACAATTTTTAAACACACTCAAATTTTCATATTAATTACATGACAACAGCACTTTGCATATATATTATGGATACTTACAGTACATTAACTGATTTAACATAATTACAATAAGTGTAATGATTTAATTATTGGTGTACTCACTACCATAACTGAAATTCATTATTTGCTTCTTGGTAAAGACCATTGACAATTTCTGAAGAAACTGCATATTTGATTTCAATACCGAAGTATACATTGGTCACCTTTATAGAAATAAAAGGTAATTAACCACTGGTAAGGCATCTTTGACTGTGCATCTATTTACTTACTCTTTCAGGTTATTTGTAAAGATTAAACCAACACAACAAAATTACTAAAGAATCATGTATACAAACTGTCAGTCCTAATGTTTATCAAATTACACATATCAATATATGCCCTACATACTTTATTTGTCATTATTGATTACCAGTAAAGTAATGGGACTTGCATAACATGTCACCAAAAAGAAAACGTCAAAAGGGAGTGATGGCTATTCTGACCCTTAAACTGGTTCCCATTATCCCAGAATATGACATTTAACCACAATGCAGTAAAATCAATAATCATATTCAAACTGAAAAACATTTTACAATAGAGTGAGACAATGAAAAGTACTGTACATATCAATCAAGGCATTATTTTCATTTAGCCATAGAGGCACAAGTCTGCACATTTCTACCCGGCTGCCTGAATGCCTATTAGGCTTAATGTATACATTCATCCTTTCTGGGTTCTGTCATGACCTTTAGTCATGGACATCTGGTAGTCTGATGTATGAACCACCTTATAAATTCTCTCTAAAGCTCTGTCTACTTTTTTCCACTAACAGGCACACAATACAACTTTTTTTTGTGTGACTTTTTTGTCACGTTTTAAACTGAAGTTTCACATTAATGAGCACAATCGCAGTTCCTCTTAGAAAACGGGCCTCGATAAAGTAGTTTAAAGACGAGGGGAAAACGTCTGGAGGCACACACAAAAAAAATATATGTATATATAACATTGAGCGCAAATCTGCTGAGTATAGCCGGGGCGCAGTGGCCTCCTTTGGTGTCCTGGGGGTGGGAAGCCAAGTCTTCGCCATTGTCACCCAGGCGCTTTGGCAAACAACCAGAAATATTAGCCAGGCTCTCCGCTAATATCCAAGCCTTATATAACCACAAATGCGTGCACCCTAATCTCCCTTCTCCGCGAACCGGCCCACTCCCACGGCGTCCCCCCCCCCAGCGCCGCGACCCGCCCGGCATCTTTGTCTCCGCGCCGCCTCCTCCTTCCCCTCGCCGGGATAAAACAACAGCCCGGCCGCCATCTTGTCCCTGTCTCACGTCTCCCGGCGAATATCTTCCCGCTACCAAAGTCACATTTTATCCGCGGCGCCACCGACTTTGCAATCTTTATCACCAGATTGCATTTCCTAACATTTAAGTTTATTCGGGTTCGGCCGGCGACGACGCGGCTAGCGCCGGCTAGCCAGCGGGATTGCGTGCAGATAAATAATAGCTGGCGGTCCGCCCCCACTCCCCTGCCCGCCATAGCGGAATCCGGAGGCTCGTCGGCAAAAGCAGCATTTTATATTTATATTGCACTGTCTATGGATCTGGCGGGACCTTCGGGAAAGATTCAGATTTGACGAAAAAAATATATATTATATGCCAAGTCCTACCTGAATGTGAGGCAATCTTTATGGGGAGATTGCTTATATTTTTTGTTATATATTCACACACTCAGACACACATATATAGCGAGGATGCTAGTTAATGCCTATTTACTGTTTGGTAACTCGTCTCACACACAAAGACGCCGAGGTTTTACATTCCAGGCGAGTATCCCCGACGTCTTTATCGTGTGAGCTCATAAATAACTAACCGATGGCCACAACAGCCCTTATTACTCGAGACTGCAAAATGCGCAGCGACTGGCTAGCTAGCTACGCTTATTAAACCAGTATTGCAGGTTAGCTAGCTAGCTCGCTATGTTTCATAGCAAATTCCATTTTAAACAAACTGTGGCCGGTGCAGAATTTAAATGTCTTTGAAAAATCGACACTTACTATCAGTATCTCCTTTCAGCGTCTCTGGTAAAATGGTTTGTGCTTAAAAGCGACAAATCAGTTGATACAACGGCCTAATTAAATAATCTCATGATTAGTTAACCAGCTAGCTGAAATATATAGGACTTCGAATTGGCGTTTTGGCCATTTATGGGCGGGCTTTTGATAGAGGCGAGCTTTTCCCCTCGGGAACAAAAGGTGGAGAGAAAAAAAAACATCAATCGTCCGTTAATTGATGGAGCAAAAAAAACAAAAACAAAAAAAATCAGGTCGTTTTTGGCATTTCTCTTCAAAGTCCTCGCCGATCAATCTTCCCAGGAAGGGATGAAACCTGCAATCGAGTGGGGAAAAATAAGTACAAATTAGCGACTAAGGCACTGAGCATACATACAAACCGGCAGAATGTCATGTGGGAATGTTTCTTTGATGGGAACGCCTGTCATTTTCAGATGCGCCATGATTTTTTTTCCCCCGTTATTTCCTGCAGTACTGACGGTGAGCACCAGCACCATACTCACCTCTACTGAGATCCCGGAGTGAGGCTGCGAAGGAGGCGCTCCGCTTATATAGCCCGTGACGCGTTTGACGTGAGCGCGCGGCATTCCCGCGCCTGTTCCTGCTGCGCGCCTCTTTAATGGCGCCAGGAACTAACGGCGTCCTGGCGCCTTATTTTCCATCATTTACTCTCAGTCGTTGGGTGCACGTTCTTGTTATATACACAATTAATTTGTATTATTCTTCAGTACATTTTAATATATTTATTCATCCTTCGGTCTTCTAACCGTTTCCGATCCTGGATAGGATCACGAGTTAATGTACTTATTACTTAAAAATATATAATGTAAACTAATGATTACAATCCGTAGGATAATGTATCCATATATTATGTTGTTATCACTTTTTGTGGCAGCATTTGGTGCGTTTTTTCCACCGTTTACTGTATCTCGAGCCATCTTCGCGCAGCATTTCATTAAATCTGCTACTTCGGGATTGGTCAGCAACTGAAATCATTTCAGTTGAGTCCACCTTAAATGAGGATGTTAATTCCGCGTACTGCCTGACATGATTGGTCAAAAGCAGTGCTTGGCGTAGTCCTGAAAAGAACATTGATAAGACTAATGAAATGTCAGCCACACAGGGCTGAGAATATAATTCAAGCAGTTTTGGACAACTGCGATGCAGAAGGTGTTGGAGGTGTCTTTATGAAGATCATAAATGTGCAGGTGGAGCTGGTGTAGTGACTTGAATCCACCTACCTTGCATACTTTCCCCAGGTAGCATGAGTCTCCAGTGGGCATCGCCCTCTGTCCATGGACTTGTGTATGGGCCTTGTGATGTATTGATGTACTTGTATGCTAGTCCTATGTCGGCTGGGGTAAGCTCCTGGTGACTCTGAACAGGATAGTTGGTTAGAAGGCTGATGAATAAATAATTGTACCGTAATTCTGCCCCTATTGCTAACTGCAGAAGGCCTGTCTAGTCAGGCAGATGGCCTATCAGTGTCTAATTTGAATGTTAAAGATTGGATGTTTCAGTCACTGTCAGTAATTTGTTGAAGGTGCTTTTTCATTTTTTTTAAGTTGTTAATGTTGAAAAATCCCTGAATTCTTACCACATTTTTCATTTCTCAAAATACCAAAAAAAATTACATCAGTTGACAGTTGGTACAGTCTACTTTTGTCTATGAAATGACCCATGGTTTTCCCCTGCCTTTAGGGTATTCTGTGTATGTCCCTTTGAGGTAGTCTAAAATTGAAAATGAGGTCAATATCAACTCAAAAAGTGTGTGCGTTTCATCCAGTGTACTCCTGATAAACATCTCTGAATTAATTCAAAAGGAATTCAAGCATATTAGTATGGTTTTGTTCTCCTGATTTGAGTAGGACCAAAACCCTAAATGCGTGATTGTGTATGTGGATTAGCATCCCATCCAGGGTGTCCCCTGCCTTGTGCTCTGTGTTTCTTGGGAAACTTCCAGACTCACCATGACCCTGTTCTAAATAAGAGCAATATGGACCACATGAAGGGTGGGTAATGGTCAAGTTGGTCTAGTATTTTTTTATATTTCTATACGAATAACTGAATGACTTTCATACAAAAAATGTGTCAATGTACACTCCACTTACTGGCCACTTAATTAGGTACACCATGCTAGTCATGGGTTGGACCCTTTGTTGTCCTCAGAACTGATTAAATTCTTCATGGCGCAGAATCCACAAGCCACTTGAAACACTTCACAGAGACTTTTGTCCCTGTTGACATGATAGCATCACACAGTTGCCACAGATTTGTTGGCTGCACCTTCATGATGCAAATCTCCTGTTCCACCCTATCCAATAGATGCTCTATTGGATTGAGATTTGGTGACAGTGGAGACCGTGTGAGTATAGTGAACTAATTGTCATGTTCAAGAAAACAGTGTGACATTATATGAATTTTGTTGTGCATTATCCTGCTGGAATCAACCATTAGAAGCTTGGTTCACTGTGGTTATAAAGGGATGGACATGGTCAGCAACAATACTTGGGTAGGTTATGGCATTTAAACAATACTCAGTTGGTACTAAGGGGCCCAAAGTGCACCAAGAAAATATCTCCACACCATTACACCACCACCGCCAGCCTAAATACAAGGCAGCATGGATCCATGCTTTCATGTTGTTTATAGCCAATTTTGGCCTCACCATCTGAATGTTACAGCAGAAACTGAAACTCATCTGAGTAGACCACGTTTTTTCCAGGCTTCCATTGTCCAATTTTGGTGACCCTGTGCCCACTGTAACTTTTGTTTGTTGTTCTTAGCCGACAGGAATGGCATCTGCTGTGGTCTTCTGCTGCTGTAGCCCATGTGCTTCAAGGTTCAAGATGTTATGCATTCAGAGATGCTCTTCAGCATACCTTGGTTGTAAAAAGTGGTCATTTGAGTTACCTTTGCCTTTTAATCAGCTTGGCCATTCTTCTCTGACCTCTGCCATGGAATGTTTGGCCAGAGAACCACCGTCACTGGATGTATTTTCTTTTCCGACACATTCGCTGCAAACCCTGTAGACAGTTGTGTGAATATCTCAGTAGATCAGCAGTTTCTGCAATACTCATACCAGCACGTCTGGCATCATCAACCATGCCACGTTCAGAGTCACTTAAACCACCTTTTCTCCCCATTCTGGTGTTTGATATGAAGCTCCAGACCTGCATATGCATAATTTTTTACATTGTGCTGCTGACAAATGATTGGCTGATTAGATATTTGCTTCAATAAGCTGTTGAACAGGTGTACCTAATAAAGTGTCTAGTGAGTGTATTTGTATTTGTGCAGCTCGAAAACAGTAGCAGCACTGTAGCTGCATATTTTAGCAAAACAGTTATGGCTGTATCTCTTAGGCTCTGTTTTATCTTGTGACAAAAGGTCTTAGTTAAGACCACTCGGTTTAGAAGAAAACACTATCATTTACTAATCTACTACACATACGTGAAAAAACTGAAGCCCTTTTTCCTCAATAAGAGCGTAGTTACTGTGTTTGGCCCCTGTAGGGCAGTATAGTTACAGGTATTATTCTCATAACACAATCTATACCAAATGTGAAAATATTACTCTATGACAGTATTCATGTCTGTTTATTGTGTGTTTAATTATGAGTAAACTGTACACATGTATGGCCATGTTTAAAAATGGTTAATATTTCAGTAGGTGAAACTTTTAATCTTTATCTAGTACAAATTATACCACCTTATTATACCATCTATACTCTGAGTGAACCCTTTGAAATGTATTCATTAAGGCTTTATTGCAGTAACATTTCATAACTAATTCTGTAAGAACTACACATATTATAGGTTGCATATTCTATAAATTTGTTGATTTGCATGTAACCAGGTCTATTTGCCGGCTCAACACTTGAATGTGAATAAGAAACAAAACCAGCATTCACAATCATTCTTTACTGGTATGAATAATACACAGTGGCACACACAGCTGTTTTTGGTATAAATGCAGGCAGTAGGAAATCCACAGCCAATTTCTGTGGCCAGTGTGATAAAGCCACTCACTGATCTGACCTCCTTCCAGTACAATGTTTTAGAAAGTTTCATTTCCCCTATGCCGTGCTACATGGGACCTTCTGCCCTCAAACTCTGACCACTTGCATATAGTTTTATCCTTGTCTCTTGAAGGCTGATTTACCTACCATTTTCACCTATGTGCAACTAGCATATTCCACCCACATGCATTATGGAAATGTCCTGACAATTGTTAGGTTACAGCAGAAGGACGGAAAACATTTTGCAATAATCTTAATTTTTATAACCTGTTCAAAACCTGCTCCCTCTGTCAATAGGCCTTCACTCTAGCATATTAGATTCATCACGTTGTACTGAAATATGACAAAGACCAAGGTGTTTTCGGGTTAGTCAGTAATGCCAAGATATTCAGTACATACTGCCTTCCCTAAATTCTATTCCTCCATTTACAAATTATAAAAAGACATTTCTATTAACAACATACTTAAAGGAAATCACAAGAATGGATTTACACTGCACACAATTCATATAGGTTCATGGCAAAACAGCGAGGAAGGAATAAATTCTAAATATATTTATTCACCTTAACTTCCTTAAGGCGCCTTTAAATTAAATAAAAATGATCAAATTTATTTTGACATTCTGGTGGGAAATAACTGTAAGGATACTGATATAGTACCCTGTAAGTTAGGGAGCAGAGTTGCAAAATTAGTTTAATAATTGGTTAAATGGGACTGAATTAATAATCATATTTCAGAGCATTAATTGGCAAACCTTTTAATTTTAAACAACCACTGGACAAAAACACGAAGGATTATTTTGGATGGAAAGAAATACTTCTAAATCAAAATCATTTAACATCATGTAACTGTATAATTAATCACCCTAACCTCAACAAAAACTAAAAAAAATAAATACTTATAGTAAATAGCTTGTCATTTCACCAACTGAGTTCTCCTAGGCAGAGCACATAAAAGGCTTATAAGTCAAGGTGACAGAGCAAGGATATGGTATCAGCACTGCCATTACCCTCATGAGTATCATGATCATTGCCACAGCCTTTTATTGCCTTGTTGCTCTTCAAATGTCATTTCAAACAAACTAAATAAAATAATGCATTTGCAAAGAAGCAGAAAGCATACAGAAAATGGGTCATTTGCAGATCAAGGATGTCTTGGGAAGGGATGACAGTATTCAGTTAAGAGGTAAAAGGGTGAACTTTCAGTACATCCATATGTTCAGGCAAAGCTAAAGCTTATCAGTGTAAGTGGGATCTTTAGGGCAAAACGCATGCCTTCTAGGCTTAATTTCCTGCCAACCAAAAATGCTGCATGAATCACTGACAGCATTCTCGATATGACTGGTGTTTAGTTTCTGACAGCTGCTGATACTTCAAATTCAATCAAAGTAGGAGGAAAAACTTGCATGATACACTTGCTCAACAGCAAAATGTCTTTGTTCATACACCTCTTCCATGTGTACCAACCAACGATGTTAAGAGTCCACTGAAAAAGCCCTTTGTGTGTTGGGAAATCGCTGAATGCTGAAGTCTGGATCCTCCCTTACTCGTTTATTCACATCACTTTTCACCTGAGAGGGAAGCAAAAGTCTATTAGGAAATTCCCGACACCATAAAAGTGGGAAACCCGGCCTCTGATAAGATGACATAATTTCCTACAGTTAGTCATCATTCATTACCTGTTCCATATATTTGTCTTGAAGGTCTGAGCTTTCTAGCTCCCCCTGAAGGCTCTCTGGGGTAGTGACTGGCTTGGCTCCCACTGACTTTGCTGCCTGACTTACGGCTTCAGCGAGCGAGACGTGGAGCCCATCACCCTGTGCAGTCTCAGAAAAAGGGGGTTCCAGCTTTCAAAAGACCCAGTATACGCTAATTTTGTTCGCAAGCAATTATATGTCACATAGAAAACCGCCGGGGGGGGGGGCATTCATTGGGATACAGAGAATCCTGTTATTCCGAGTGTTACCTTTCTACGTTTGGCTGGCATCCCGTGTAAATAGGCATCTGAGAGAGGAGGCTGGGCTTTTATCTTCCTCTGGGACACTATGTCCTGTCGGATAATGGGCACCCACTCCTAAAAGGGGTGGGAGGAGAGACAGAGGTATACCAGGGGGGCCGGGGTGACATAAACCGGGAAAGGGGCGTCTCGATGAAAGGGAGGAGGAGCTGGAACGAGGAATGTGAACTTGCGGTGCGGAGACACTGCCGGATGGTCAGCGGACAGAGGAGTCGTACGACGGCACCAAAGCTCCGGCCCTTACAGGAGGAACCACTGCGGCCCAGGCCTCTCCCTCTTCTGTCGCCTCACTGGCGTCTCCGCCAGCCTCTCCCGGTAAACCACCTTCCATCCCCATGGCCCCTGCAGGCCGGAAGGCCGCCTCAGTCCTGCCGTCCCGTGGTGACGCCATGGCCTCCTTGGCAGTGGTGGCAGGCGTAGGGGAGCGGCCCTCCTCCATCTACTCAGAGTCAAGTTGCATAAGCTACGGAAGGTAATCTACACCCAAAGCACACGCAACGGAATGTATGCACTCACTTCCACGGGCCTGGACGCTTGCTGCATCTCGGACTCCTCCGCACCCGGCGAAATATCCTGCAACGTGGTATAATTTGGCGTCAAACACTTGAACCGTGCGTCTAGCAGGTATTACCTGTCCGGGGGTGTATGTGCTGGGAAATGCACAGCCGTGCGTGTGCATGCTTGCACGAGGCGAGACAAAAACCTGCGTGCGGACGACGTAATGCAGGATCTGCTCTTCTGTGACCGGAATGTGCTCCAGAATGACCTGCAGCCTCATGGACATCATGCTGGTCAGCCAACTGACCAAACTGGGGTTCACCTCTGTCGACATACTTCGCTGCATAAACAACAAAGAGAGGGGAGAGTCTAACAGGCTGAAGCAGGCACTCAACACCACAGAGAGTACTTAATCCATCATGGTCTATTTCAAGACCACAACACTGAAAATATACATAATATTTGATCATAATCACCTCTACATGACCGACTGCCCTAATGTACCCAATAAAAGCAGCATTATAATATAAATAACTCAACACCCAGAAGGACTAAAGTCAGGAAAGAGGATATAGGTGGAGTGGGAGCGATGGCAAGTGCCATTTCCACTAACTATGCGATGGTTGATGACGTCGGTGAGCGCGCTTTGCTCCCCCCGCAGGCAGTAGAGGTTGAGGGCCAGACACTCGAACAGAACCTGGTTGCACATCAAGAGCAAGCGGCTCCCAAAGGAATCATCTGCAGGGACGAGAGGGCCGAGGGCGGATAGATCAGTGAGCTGTATAGAATAAGACGCGATCCAATATGATAAAGACACCGTTGATGTGGTGGTGTCCCTTTTTGAATAAGCGACTGCATCTGGAATTCCCAAGATACAGAAACCAGGTTTCGATTGCTATGCTTAGCTAGAGGAAGGGCGGGGTGCCCTAACATAGCAGGATGATGCAAACACTAAAATTTTCCCTTTAATCATTAGCACATTCAGACTTTTACCTGAAACATCTGAGTTTGGCTCCTGTTTGAATGACTTGACTACGGAGACTGAGAGCTTAGAACAGTAGTGAGATGGTGCCGCTAATCATAATACAGTGGTAATAAATAAATAACACTGCAGAGGGCCGAGTTACGATGTCATACTCACCAGTGCAGCGTAACACGTGCGTGGCGATGTGCGTGAGCTGTTGCGTGAGGAAGGATAAGTTGGTTTGGGTGATGTCCACACCTTCTAACACCGTCGCTGAGGCCTGACGAGGAAATGGGGGCAGGGGGTTAAGGCCTGGAGATGTAACATGCACTGCACACAGAGATAGTAGCACTTACAAAGGTCTCGGTGATGTACTCATCAAGCCCGTTGATAAGCTCCTCAGCTGCTGCCTGCATGGGCAAAGTAAGAAAAGCAGTTTAACTTCTAACTTCAATACAGTACCAGTGAAAATTCTGGACACACCAACTACCGTATAAATTGCTTCTCAGCAAAATAACCCTAAGCACACCTTCGAGATTATGCAGTAGGTATTATCTGGTACACAAGGAAAGTGGTGCAGTGCCGTGACAGACGATCTGACCCCTACAGTCCTCCAACCTAAACCTAATTGAGCTAGTTTGGGATGAGATGTATCGAAGACTATGAGCAATGTAGCAAACTTGTGCCCGGAAGTTATGGTAACTCCCTCAGGACTGTTGGACAAATATTCCAGGTGGGTATATTTGAAAGCTGGTTGAAAGAATGCACAGAGTCTGCGATGCGGTCATCAAAACAAAAGGGGGGTATTTTGAAGAATCTAAAATTTGAGAAAATTGAGATGTTAAACACTTCTCTTTGTCATTGCAATATAAGATGTGTATTACTCCAATGCCTTGCGATCTTTCACTATAAGGTGAGTAAGCTAAAATAGAGACAAAAGCATTAAAAGCAGGTGTGTCCAGACCTTTGACTGGTACTGTGCACTACATCGTAAACGTTTATTTAGTGTGTACAGAGTACAGGTAAAATTTAAGAGGAGACTGTGTTGTGTTATGAAATCGCTGGGTGTGTACGAGTTCACAGCACCACTAAGGCTCTACTCATCTGCCAAGGGTCAATTAAGTGGTGCTCACAGCGATGTTGGCGTCGGTGGGCTCCCTCCCGCGCAGGTAGTGCTCTGTAAAGAACTGCGAAAGCTGGGGCTGAATGCGGCTCAGGGGCTGGTGCTGGCCATGCAACAGAAGCACCATGTCCATCATGGTGAAGTTCTGCCAGACCAGGGACAGCAGATCTACAAAGAAGCCTCCACGGGCACAGAGAGACAAGCCACACACCCAATGACACCACAGACAGGGGATGGAACTGGAGATAGAGTTGAAAGGAAATTAGCTTGTTTTTTCCCCCCTATTGTAGAAGCTGTGACTCAGTACCATGTGCAATACAAATGAAGTTAGGTAGATGCATACTTGTTCTGCAAAACAGGTTACGTCAGGTAACAGAAACAAGGGAGAACTTGAAGGGAGTACTCTCTCAAAGAATACCTGTGGCATCCCCTGTGCTGGGTGCAAATAAGTTTTCAGTCTGGGACACCCTCTGGATGAACTGCGCGATGGTTTCAGTATTGTTCTGGGAAGCCCCGAGAGAGCCCATCATGGTGGACAACACTCCCTGAACAATGCCGGTGAAGAGCTCTGGGTTCAACGTCTCTCCCGGAGCCCCCAGTGTGGCACCAGGGACAGAGCTGGGGGTAGAATCAGAGGGAGGGACTGGGGTGGCGCCTGGAGGGGGTGCTGGGGTGGTGCTGGCAGGAGGGACTTGCTGACCGCTGTGGGGAGGGGGAAAGACTGGCTGGCTGGCCTGGAAGAAGGAAAAAAAACTCAGTTACATCATAACACTGACGTAATGCTATGCAGTAGCAGTCAAACGTCTGGTACTGTCTATATTCAGCTCTGGAGGTTCTATGGAAAGACACGCAAACTGAGTCAGTGACACTGAGGTTGTTCGTGCTCGGAGGTATTTTGATTGCCAGTATGAGTCTGTCCTTAAAAAGTGGAAACTTCATTCACACGAACAAGACATTATAAGTGGCAAGTGGCCAAGGGATAAATGATAGTGTTCTATATATATATATACACACACACACACACACACAGATAATATTTCATAAAATTAAAAATATGTATTTGATCAATTAATACTTCTTGTGTGCATACATGTTTGTTGGATATTTGACTGCTGACTCATATCCTGTAAACAAAAAAGACCTACGGGTACATATAAAGTAACCCGACCCTAAACATAATGTCACATCCATAATGCTGGGATTGCCCCTCACGCCATTTCAACATCTCTTTTTCTGTTTCAAGCCTTTCATTCTCACACCAAGGGGTTTAGTGTCTACATTTGTTTGCTTGAGGGTCATTGGGTTATTTGGTGACAAATTTCCACCTAAAACTATCCAGACTTTTTGCCTTGTTAGATTACAGGCTTGGGCCATCTCCAGTGTGACGGAGGACACAGGAAATGCACGGACCTGAATGAAGTCTGTGACTCCCTGTATGAAGGAAGGGATCCCAGGCATGGTGACAGTGATAGACGGTGGCATCCCAGAACCTACGGAGCCAGCTGCCGTCCCGCCCAACATGGTGCCAAACAGCTGGGCCAAGTTACCCTCGGCGATGGCTGCCTGGGGCTGGGCTGGGCCGTCCGGGCCGGGGGCGGCCGCGGTGGCTGGCGATTGGTGCAAAGTGTCAGAGGAATTCGTTTGAGGGGGGGCAGAGGTAGAGGAGGAAGAGGTGGAAAAAGAAAAGGAATGGGTTGAAGAGGTGGAGGAGGTGTGATTTGCTGGAAAGAAGCAAGCACAACAGAATGTCACTTTGACATCCCGAATATAATCCCACTGCACAAAAAAATCACTTAAAAAGAATATTTCAGAGTTTGCTTGCAACTTAAAGTGGAAGAGCACCATAGCTTTTAGATGCCCAAACATCACATGAAACGTGAGATATTTAAGCCTAGACCAGGATTTACTGTAGTGAATTCAAAAGATTAGAGAGAAAAGTGTAAATGGCACTACAGAGATGTACCAACCGATATGAACAGGCATCAGCAGCTGGCCCACCAGGCCATTGATCATCTGGGGAGAGAGGAAGAAGGTAACACTGCAGCGCGGTTAGGCAGGAAGACTAAGCTGCACTATGCAGTGCTCACCAGCAGGTGGCACAAGTGTACAAAGGAGCCCGAGATCTTAATGATAAATAACTTAGTACAGGTCCGGATGACTGTGTCATACTACATCAGCAAGCCAGCTTATCTTGGCCACACAGCTTTAATGCATGTTAAAGGCGAGTTTGTCACTGCAAGCATTTTTAGGGACAGTGATTAAACAGGGCGGTTTCCGTTGCAGTTACTCTACCAAACACATGGTCACCAAGTGACTAAGTGGTTTCAAGTATCATATGTGGACATTCTGAAAGAGCTGTACAGGTTCTC
>JAODKN010000134.1:16161924-16172606 GCA_026774425.1 Petrocephalus zakoni | reverse complement strand
GAACAAGCCAAATATGTGTTAAACATCTATGGGGGCTGAGCCCCCCTGAAATGAAAATCCTAGAAACGCCCCTGGTCACACCTAAGCCACATCATGACTAATTCATGGTTTATATCACTAAGGGAATTGTTGAGACGATGATCAAAACTGAAGGCTGTTTGCTTAAAAAACCCTCGCACTCACAAACAGAACAACAACCTTTGCAAAAGAGGAAGTCGCACCCACTTTCTACACAGATGCAAGGACTGCAAATTTCCCTGAGTACAGCTCTACATACCCCAGTGTGTGCGCAAATTCTCCTCTCCTTCCCTAATCGTCCTCATTCAACCTGAAACAGAACATAGCCCTCAGCACTCAATGCCAAACCCTGAAAGGACCTGACCATTGACCCCAGAAAAAAAAATTGGCCATTGATAGCCTTTCAAGAAAGTAAGCAAGATAAGAATCTTCACATTTTAACCGTAGCCCTCCTGAATTTCACTTCCTTCATATGTAAAACTTTATTGCCACTTTTCAGACCAAGTCAGTCTACATATATTACACCAGAAAAAAATACCCTTAGAAAGTAAGGAAAGTTTACTGAGAAAGGTCTACTTGAAAGCAACCCTATTTAAGAATCCAAATCTAACCCCAAGTGTCACATCTATTTTTGAGGAATATTTATATTAAAGGATATCTAAAGATAACAATTCCAAAATAAATTACCATGTCTATTCATAGGCAAACCCGAAATAACTTGAAGTCTCAATGGCTAGTTCTAAATCCCAAGAGTCCAGTTAATAATGAGAAGACATCCAGAAAATCATAGAAAATGACATATTGAAATGCAAAAATAGGGAAGAGGATTCCCTGGGAGC
Organism: Petrocephalus zakoni; assembly: GCA_026774425.1. Classification (NCBI taxonomy): domain Eukaryota; kingdom Metazoa; phylum Chordata; class Actinopteri; order Osteoglossiformes; family Mormyridae; genus Petrocephalus; species Petrocephalus zakoni. The sequence goes on along the minus strand of JAODKN010000134.1, from coordinate 16,171,749 downwards.
AGACAATTCTTAAAGAAACAGGTAGTCCAACCATACAAGTAAAGCATGGCAGAGTACAACTGGTACCATCCTGATTCCTTTCGACTGTGATACAGATTTTTTAAAGTTTTTAAACCTAAGAACAGATGAGGATAACTTACTAGCATAATAAAAAAGGGAGCTATGCAAAATGGGGAAAACAGGAAAGTAATCAGAAGAAGGGTGACATGCTGAGCTGTAGGAAAAGTGACTTTGGCTCATGGAGTCAGGAAAGGGTCCTTAATTGTTTGAATTCCCCTTTTCACAATGAGAGGAACAGAGGGGGGGCGGCGGTGGGAGGAACCATGCAGCTGAACTCACGGAAAAGCTAGCAGCACCAGCTGAAAGTGGGACGCACTACGGCCCTGCACCTTCCGACCTTACGGCTCACTTCCTGTCCCCGGCCCTGTGTGCGTAGAATTCGCACGTTCTTGTGATTGTGGGCATTTCCGTCTGGGTACTCTAGTTTCCTCCCACAACCTGAAAACTGAGTTGGTGTCCCCGATGCCATGTCCAGGGTTTCCCCCGGTCCGCCTTCTGTGCGAAATGCTCCTGGCTCCCCGCCGCGCTCTACTAGGTCAGTACTTGTGAATGTCAAAGGGCTTTCATAGGTATTACAGCATCATACAACAAGCCGTGAAATTTCCCTTAAAATAATTTCATTAAAAATTGGCCAAACAATTTACAAAACAGAGACATAGAATAAATCAAAGATATTCTCATGCTTCTGCTTGCTAACATACAGTCAGCTATATTTATCTGACTGCCCCTTTAGAGGAAGACGTTACAATGCATATGAATGTTTTCACTATTTCATGTACTATGCAACAGCTTGACTGCTTTCTCTATGCACACGAAGGAGGGGCTTCTGTAGCTAAACCTCGGAATCCATCTCTTCAACGTCCCGTTGTGGGTTTGTGGGCCGTTCAGTGAAAAGGGAAACTCTGACAGTGGCTTTGGGAAGAATGAGCTCTTCGCTGGTCGGTGTGTGTCATTGTGTGATAATAACACCCTAGTTATCAAAACCACAGGAAAATCATAACTTAAATTGATCATGACTTCCATTTCAGGTGACCAACAGTAACACTACAACTCAGAATGAAGGACTGCCAGGTCAGGCGAAGATCAAGTGATGATCTCTTATCTAATTCTACAGTCCATCAAATCTATTGGTCAAACCACTTACTTATAATGCACTTACCTAAAAGGGAATTATTTGGAGTACAATTTCCAGCAGCATCGTGGATTTTAGTCACCTCCTCTTAAATGCATTTATTTCTTAAACTTTGAGCAAAGAGTGACACCAGATGTGACCATGGAAGCTACTAATGCTTCAAGAATATTGAATGCACACAGGAAGACATGTTCACCATATTGGAGCTACTTAACCACACAAAAGCAGACCTTTCTCTGAAGCATTTGTTCTCCTTAACTGTAAATATAACAATAATGACATTTGCTGCCATGCTATGCATATTTCATACACAGAACTGAAGAAGAACATTGAGAAACAAATGCACCTTCACACAACAAACACACGCTAACGTCTCCTTCAGCATGAGAATAGTCTGTGTCTGGGTATAATGAAAACTGTGTGGGGAATGTTTGCATGTAGCTTGTCTTATCACGGTCTGCCTGTTGTATTTGCGGGGATTTACCTGTGCTGGTGGAATTCACCTATTCTAAGTTCACCTGTCTCTTGACCTGTTTTCTTCTTATTCTAACCACTTCCTTTGTTTCTGTTTACAGGCCGGCATGAATTCCTCTGGCAAGGGGCCAGTTTCCCCGCCGTGTGAACATGCACTTGGGTATAATTAAGACATTTGCATCCCTTTTTCATGCTACCTCTCCAAGCTTTTTTTTTAATAGATGTTCAGACTTGATTAAATTATTCTGGGATTCTAATTTCATTAAATTAACATTACTGTCACCATTGTGAGATAGCATCTAGCAGATTCCATCACGGCCGCCTCAAATCAGACTTTAATAGGTGCCATAATGAACCCTGGACTCCCACGGCAAAGCCAGTAGGCCAAAGCTCCGTAGTGAGGCTTCAAAGATCACCACACCGCCCCCCTGTGTCCAAGATTATGAAGCACCCATGGTGTGAGCTTACATCAGGACTTCAGTGATTGCCAAAACACAGGAGATTCTTACATACTTCGCTTCAAATATTGGATTAGTGACCAACTTAGCAAAAGATGTAGCAATGTTGCCGTCACAGAGACATGCAGTATCCTGAGGAAAAGAACCTTCCATTAAGACTGCAAATTAGTGCATGGTGCTCCCCTTCTTTCTGTCCTTATTTAACAGAAGAAATGTATATATGAGAAAAGTGTGTTAAACGCTCCACCCTCGGTGTCCCCCTGGGCCCGAAGATGAAAGAAGTGGCAGCAATATAGATGCCTAGGCTGCGTCCCAAGCGCTGTGATCCTGGTGTGACTTGCTGTGACACAAGAGAAGTAGCTGTGGTAGACGGAAGGACTCTGGAGCCGGACCCATTTCTTTGTGGACCCGAGCCTGGTTCAGTTTCAGCTCTCTCCTTATCAAGATGGTGCTAGGCTAAATGTCAACTGAGCTGGACCGCATACAGGAGTCAGTTGGTTTACTGAGGACGCGGCTCTTTGTGAAATCAAAGTTTGAGCCCTGGGCACCACATACCTTCCAGGTTATCTGCAGAAGTCAGTCAAAAGAAAAGGGTTTAAAACAGGGAAAAACTTCAATGGTGGATTTCAGTTGACTTCTAGACTAAGATCTCTACACAATCTTCTTCAAACCACACTATTTTGAAAACAAAAAGGTCACAATGTACTGCAGATCGTCCTTATGTAATTTTTCTTTTTTAAATGTCGATGCCATGTCATTAGAGCGCACCGCAGCATCCACATCTAAAAACCCTTTCGGTCTGATTCACACAAGCCACTTCACAGGGAGTCAGCGAGGGAGTGGGTGTGGGAGGAGAGGGGAGAGGTATCTCGCTGCGAGGGAGTCGGCCAGCGCGTGCGACGCGGGGCCACGCGGCAGACAGGTAGAAAGAGAGAGAAAAGAAAGAGAAACGACAGAAGGAGACATCCTCAGGTAGCGAAACACACATCGGTGGAAGTTTCTCCATAACTGGTTTTATTTAAACCTCTTTGACTTATAAGAAAGTAAATGAGTGTTGTAAGAAAGTCCCTTTGAATATCAAAGCAAATGTTCTAGGGGAAACAGGATTATACCAGCTTTCACACAGGGACGTGGCATAACACTTTGAAATACATTCTCACCTGCCACTTACCCCTTTTCTGAGATGGAGATTAAGTGTCAGGCATTTGAAGTTGCTGTTATGGGTTATTTATTAAGGTGCTCCGTTTTGAGCTTGCGGGGCAAAACAAATGTATGTTTTCCTCCTCAGGAATAAGGAGCCATCCACCAGGGAATGACACACTTTGCACACACGTTCACACTTACGTTCCGTCTGGCAACTCCCATTCTTCCTGGTTTATTTTTGGACGGGGGGGGGGTGCGGAAAACCAGGGGGGAATTCCGACAGAGAGATAATGCAAAGTCCGCAGATGCCGAGCCTCGGCAGGAACTCGACCCTTGACCTCCAGAAGTCTAAGGTGACAGTGCTGTGTCACCCAGGAATGAGGAAAGCCCCCAAGTTTGCATGTAAACAGCTTTGTCCATATAGAGAAACTTTTATTAATGTCATTTATAGGCTCAGGAAGTCTGCTGTACCGATCCATCATCCTGCTGACGCGGGGAGACACCATGACAGTTTGGTTCATGGTAGATCAGATAATGGTTAACGTGCAGGTTTTCAGTGTCACTGGTTGGTGCGGGCTCTTCTTGGAATGTGTATAGGGGTATTCCTGTTTGTCACATTACATTATCCACACCCATGTGAATTTACATGTGTATTAGGTAAATTTAGTATATGACTAAACTATTGAGTATATGGCTAAACTACCCATCCATCTACCTTCTCTACTTGCAAGTTCTATGCAGGGTTATGGGGGTTGGGAACAACCCAGGATGGGGCACCAACCCATCTCAGCCACACACACCATTCACACGTCTGGGAAATTTGGCAACTGCAGTTTATATTAGCATGTTTTTGAGCTGTGGGGGGAGACCCCAGCCACAGCCTGGGGAGGACATGCAAAATCCACAGAGACTGAGCTGGAGCGGGGACTCCAACCTGGGTCTCCAGACGGATTAGGCAATCGTGCTAACCACAGTGTCACCATGCGCAACTTAGCTAAGTTTCTCTTCTGGGTTGCTTGTTAAGTTGCTCAATTTTGCATGTTTCACTCACCATGATGGGGGGAGGGAACTCACATGTAAAATCCATGTCATGTTTATCTTCTTCTTCAAATTTTGCAAGCATGCAAATTTGTGGAACTATAGAAAGCTGCGTTACACAGATTCCCCCACAAAGTGACCCTGGTGCCATGAAAGTTTGGTTGTAGGAGGTCACTTTAGGGCAAACGGGCACGTTTTCAGTGTCACTGGCTGGTGCTGCCTCTGCTCAGAAATGCATTATGGGACATGGGGATTTATATCGGTGCTTTCTAAGCCCAGTTCTACGTCAATAAACAGGCATTGACATCTGTCACATTACATTATCCGGATCCATTGTATATTTTAATTTAGCCCAAAAAGTTATACATTTTTTATTTGAGATACTTTAAGTTAAGATACGTTAAGTGACTGATTGTTGGGGTTAATTAAAACTATTTTATGTTTATTTATATTCATCCGCTTTCCAAGCACTCCAGTCCCTGGACAGAGAAATGGAGTAACAGTCGAGATAAGGTACAGAGTAATGGAAGTGTGGGTGGATGCTGCTCCCTCTGTGACATTCTGAGGTTGGGTCACACTCACGCTGAGGAAGGAAGCCAGTGTGATGTGTCAAACAGAGAACTAGAGAGAGCGAGAATCTGTACAGAAAGCTACCGTGACGCATCCATCTGAAAGGATCTATAGAGTATAGTGATCTTAATCCATGATTTAAATCAAGGCACTTTAGGACACATTTGCTTTATATGCAAATGAACTGCTTTCGGTTAGTTGTATTGTAATAATACTTAAGTTACTCATCTGTACCCTGGGAATTTCTTACTATACACACATTTTATATATACAGAGAAATACATATTTCTACAGTATATATTATGTATAACCAATACACGTGTGGCATTTGTTTATCTTTATATGAGATTGTAGATACAGCATAAATATATTTGATCTGAATACTTTAATCAAGGTTAGTTTTATATGTTTATATATGAGATACACACATACATATGTTTTTAAAAGCAATACAAATATCAGCAGGCAGCATCTGACCAGTGTACGTTCATGTTATCCACAATGTAAATGCGGAGTACTCTGACAAGAATGTGCCTTATCTGTATTTTACATTTTTCATGCAGTTAGTTATGCATTGTGTATTCATATAAAACCTACTGAACATGTAGATAGATACCAAAGAACAAAAAGGAAGGCAGACAAAAGGACAGGAAGAAGGTAAGGCCGAATATGGAGTAAGCACCTGTTTGGCCGCGGGGTTAAAACACAGGGCTTTCGACATGGGAAACCCTAGGCGAAAAACTTCTAAAAATAGAAAGTGCAAAAAGAAAAGATGAGGAAACAGAAAGGGGAAGACAGAAGGGAAAGCAGGGAAGGAGAAGTTAGAGACACGTGGAAGATTGGTGGTTTTTCCACTATGGAGGCCGACCGAAAGCAAAAGGGGGAGGGGCCTCCACGTCAGCGGCCAGAGGCGGCAGGGCTGGCACAAGCATGCACGCTAGTGTGGGCGGATGTGTGTGTGCGTGTGTGTCGGTGCTTCTGGCAGAAGCAGAGGAGGAGTCACTTCGAAATAAAGAATTTCACGGATTCTTCCTCTACTTAGTGGCCCCTCCTCCCCAAGTAGACAAGTTAAGCCCTTTGTATTACCACTAAAAGCATGACATCACTGGAGTTTCCGCTGGGCTACACAGATATATAGAACTGTATCTCAGAATGAGAGCAGGCACAAACTCCCTTATTTACACCTGTACTAACAAACCACTGACAAGAGAGAGTACAGCTCTGCCAAAGACCTCAAACGAATTTATTTGCATTTCCATTAGTGTTTTATTTATTGGACTCTGGGTTGGCTACCATGACGGTTTACGGCAAGACCACGGAAGACATCGAGAGCGGGCAGGTGATGGCTGCGGGGCACAAGTCATCTGGAAACTGGTTTTGGAAGCTATGCAGTGTACTGTCACTCTTGGCCGTCTGCGCCGTCCTCGGGCTGCTTTTTACCTGCTACATTAAGGTAAGCTCACGCACACCGTAAGCTAACTGTGTTACCAACAATAAGGAGTGGTCACATGAGTGAGGAAGTAACCAGCAAATTGACTGGAGTTTCAATGGCTTTCTATGGAGTTAATGTTATTTTCCTCATTATGGAGTCTGTCTTTAATTCACTCAGTAGCTGTGAGTGTATCCTGTGTCAGCTACACACGCCCTACTCTGTTTAATTTCACTGCATTGTTATAAACTTCCTGTGTGTTTCAACAGAACCAACAGCAAAATCTGCCAGAAAGACCAGAATACATACCCGCTAGACAGCCTGAAGTACCTGGTGAGTTCATAACCCCTAAAGTAAATAATCATATCTGGACTCTTGACAGTGCACTCAATATAGCACTTCCTCTCTTCAACTACTAGTAGTTAGTGTTGTGAATTGACAAATGAGCCTTATAGTTAATGACCGTCTCTTCTTCCACAGACCAGCAGCAACACCTGAAACAGATAGCTGCCAAAGTCAAGGCCGGAATACACGTCGAAGGTAAGTTATCTGCATGCACTTCCCATCTGATTGCCATCCTGCACACCACTGAGCTCGATTCAGCATTTAGACTGTGCAGGAACTGCAGGGTGATAGCTACTGCCTTTCCAAATATAGGCCTTGAAGCAAAAAGCCACAGAGAGGCATCACATTAGACACGTCTAGTTTAGGGTAGATGCAGCTTTGCGATAGTTCTATGAAAGGGCCAGGCTTGTGTCTGTGTGCCGGCGATTAACATTCGCTCTCTGCTTCAGGCTTTGTGAATGGAGAACGCAAAGATTCGTCATTGGAATGGAGTACCATGGACGGCCATTCCTTCTCTCAGGGGGGCCTCGCTCTGGAAAACAACAAAATAATCATCCCGAGCACAGGGCTGTACTTCGTGTACAGCCAGGCCTCATTCCGGGTTTCGTGCGGCGGCCAGAGGAACAAGCCGCTCAGTCACATGGTGATGCGTTTCTCAACGTCTTACGGCGATGCGAAGCCGCTGCTTAACACGGTCAAGTCGCCCTGCGTCGGCAGTCCTAAGGATTCCGATACGGGCGAGCAGCTCTTCAGCAGCATCTACCTGGGAGCTGTCTTCAAACTGCAGCGCGGAGATAAGCTGTGGACGGAGACCAATCAGCTGCAGAATATCGACAGCGACGATGGAAAGACCTTCTTCGGCGTCTTCGCCCTGTGACGGCAGAAAGCGAGATTTGTGGGCAAAGAAACGCACAGATGAGGGGAGGACAGCTAATTCGTGAAAGAGGTCTAGTTATAATGAACCGAACACAAAAAATAATGAGATCCTGAGAACAAAGTGAAGAAGAAACTAAGGAATCACCAGGAGAACCTGTGGATGCAGGCCACAGGAAGCCTGTTTCACTGTCAAGCTTATCAATGCATGCCTAAGCATCTGGTTGTGCTTGAAGTACTAGTCAATATTTGACAAAGATTGCTTTATGATAAAATATGAGCTATATCTCTCTAAACGGTACATACTTGTAAACTGAATCAGTTTAAGAACCTCATCCACTGTCTGTTATCCAGACACGGCATCAGGGTATGAAAAGCTATGTGTTCTGCTGTTATCCATGATCCTAAACATGCCACCAGCGAACCACTATATGGTAATTTAGTATTTATTTTAGTTATTTATTGTAGTTTACATGGTTCACAAGAGGCAATGAAACAACTTTTTGTTGTGAAGAGTAAGCTTGTTTAATGTATTTTAATAGTTTAAAAATATTTATTTTTATTTATTATTTCTCATTCAACTATTTATTTTTGTTTCACTTACGTGTATTTCATTACCAATGAATGTATTTGTACTGTTTTGATTGTATTTAATATTATTTATTCACTAATGTTTTGAAATTGTATTGTACTTTTACTACAACTGACTAATAAATTGTTGCTAAATTTCAATGCATGCGTGACCGAGTCTACGGCTGAAGTTGCAGATGACAGCATGTGACAGTCTTATGGCCAAGAAATGGGATCTTTATTTGGGGAAATGTTTTTAGGGAAATAGCTTTGAGAAAGAGTATGCAGAATGAAACTTTAAATAAATCCTTGGTTGGGGAGTGACAGGAAAGTCAAATAGATCAGATGTGTTAATAGAAAAAATTGTATCATAAGAACGTGATTTAAATGTACTTAATTAATTTAAATTTTAATCAATGTTGATCTAGGACAGCCATCCATATGGCAAGTCAAATTGTCTTTTAATAGTATAAGGCTTAATCGTCAAAACATGATTTATATTAGTAACATTCTAACTAGTAAAAATTCAATTCCATATATCTATTCTTCAATTTTGACTGATACCATCATGAAACAGATCCAACAAGACAGAAGATAGGGGACACCCTGGACGTAATGCAATGCACATTAAATGGAATATGGCGAATATATCAGCCAGTCGTGACGTGATACGCATATTTAACAGCCTGTGTGAAACAGTAGTGAAAAGTAAAAAAGTTCTCCTTCGTCTATTCGGCATTATGCACATCATGGAAATTAACGCGGGTCTTTTACTTTTGGGGGGCAGATGTGTATTACGCGAACGTATCGGTACTGCAAATGCTTATACTTTACTTACCCTTACACCGAAAGCCTACTGAATGTATGCGTTCATGCCTATATAAGTACAGCATTAGTTAATGGGTAAATTGAGTCGGTCTGTCCTGTACTAAAACGGCATCAATGTTTCACATATACAGGCTAACATGGGAAATCCCCCGGCCTTTCGTTTTTCCTGAAGAGTGCGTGTCAAAGCCACAAAAAAAGCAAAATAGATGAAGTGTGGGGGATTCTTATCAGCCATCTCCCTCGGCTGCCCTCCACCCCCGCCATCTCCCGTTATATCACACAGAGACCACTATGCCGATAAAGTACTCCTCAAGCAGGCATATCACACATGCGTGCGCTGATGTTAGCCCGAATCATGGCCGGGACCAAAAACAACTAGCTGCTTACAGATTCCTATCGACATTGCTTATCAAACTCCATGCGACTAACTCATTCAGTATTCTAACAGCTACGCAATTAACATTTTCAAACAAAATATTTTTTTCTTAAGTATAAAGCAATGTCAATAGATATTAATTTAATGAATATAAATATACAAAGAGTTGACTCTAAATGCTAACAGCCAGGAAGCCCATAAACACACGCTATCTATAGTCACGCACATATTACGTGACGGAAAACATAGTGTGACGTTTCATAAGCTGAAGTCCGGTGTCATGCCGAAAAAGGCATCCCTGCCGTAGCTTGCCTCCCTGTCTCGGGAGCGCGCACCACTTAAATCTTTTTTTTTTTTGTAACGCGTGGAAACGATCGTTTCTGTTTATATAAATGCATTAAACTTGCGTAACAGATCATATAGCATTGTGTTTTGTTAAGATAATGATATACAATATAAAAATATATAAAACAGGTCGGGGATCTGAAAACGGTTTCTTACCTGACACTTACGCTGTCACACGCATGTT